>CM060963.1:188910140-188990140 GCA_030765045.1 Tenodera sinensis
ACACACACACACACACACACACACACACACACACACACACACACACACACACACACACACACACACCTTTTTCTAAAAAATTTTTTTTTATTTCCGGTGAAATCTCGACATCAATTTTTTGGATGGAATACAATACTTCCTCTACTTATCAGTAGAGAAGGTAAAAATGAATGATGATGTTCCATTTGACAGAAGTATAAGTTCTCGAAAACTTACACAAATAAGAAAGAATATCTCCGAAATGGTTCACTCTACAAGAAAACATTATAGCAGGATTGTAAAGGAGAAGCGACGCAAACATCATAAACCACTATAATAGTTCTAAAATAAATTGTGTTTTTTTTTAAAGATATCGGTTTCGTTTACAAAAATTTAGAATTTTATACTTGGATGTGAGTCATAACCACCTCTTTGCCCAGCCTTGGCATAGTGGGTAGTGAATTCTGACGTCTTCTGGCTATAGCGACGCAAGCCCATTGCCTGCGAGAGGAATGATGTAGGTATCTACGCTGTGTATGTAAACACTATTGTGAAATGCACTGCATGAATATGGTTGTCTTGTTTAATGAACACACAATATTGCGCCAACCATTCTCCAAGGAAAACCGCATTTTACCCACTTTCCTGCCTGATATCCATTACTACTATTTTAGGGATGTGGGAAGGTGCGACTGTAAACATCATTTCCAGCTCACAGCAACATTGGCAAGGAAAAACGAAATGAAGAGGAAAGTATACTGGTATGTTGGGGCTGATAGTATGGATCAAGTTTGTGTAGTTAACCATACAAGAAGTTCTTGTGAACCTGTAGAGTTGGCAGAACATGCAAATAGAAGCAAAATAGCCTAAGTAAGCATGGATAAGGATGGGAT
This sequence comes from Tenodera sinensis, assembly GCA_030765045.1. Taxonomy (NCBI): domain Eukaryota; kingdom Metazoa; phylum Arthropoda; class Insecta; order Mantodea; family Mantidae; genus Tenodera; species Tenodera sinensis. Next base: position 188,911,013 of record CM060963.1, read on the forward strand.
TGGGATGTGATGGGATGCGATGGGATAGGATTAGAATGGGATTGGTATGGGATTGGGATGCGATGGGATGGGATTGGAATTCGGATGGGATTGGGATGGGATTGGAATGGGATTGGTATGGAATTGGGATGTGATGGGATGGGATTAGAATGGGATTGGTATGGGATTGGGATTGGGATGGGATGCGATTGGAATTGGAATGGGATTGGTATGGGATTGGGATGGGATTGGGATTGGGATTGGGATGCGATGGGATGGGATTGGAATGGGATTGGTATGGGATTGGGATGCGATGGGATGGGATTGGAATGGGATTGGAATGAGATTGGGATTGGGATCCGATGGGATGGAATTGGAATGGGATTGGAATGGGATTGGGATCCGATGGGATGGGATTGGGATGCGATGGGATGGGATTGGAATGGGATTGGGATGATATGGGATTGGGATTGGGATGGGATTGGGATTGGGATGCGATGGGATGGGAGGGGGGGGCTTAGCACCTCGACCTGTAGAAGATATTTTGTGGTTATGCCCCTCACGGGGCGCACCTCCGGAGGAAGGGGTGGGGTGACATGATACGAAGGGTGGTTGGGCCTTAGGAGAGACGACAGCAGAGGGCAGGGACCCTAAAAACTGCTCATTTGAACCCCCCAGTGACGTACTCCAGCTCCTCCCCCCTGCGGGCTCTAAGTCACCTGGCGGAACCGGAACTCGGAGACTCCCCCGGTCCGTAGGACGAGGATTTTCAGAGAGCAAGCACCTGCCATGCACGCCGAAACTCCCGCCGACACCTAGAACCCTGAAACAACCAAACATATTATAGGTGAAATGAAATAAGAAGTAAGGTGACAGGAAATTCGAGGAATGTAGAGTAATTATCCTTCCCAGCATTCGCCAAACGACCCATGGAAACCTCCCAAAAAAGCCATGAGTCGGGTTGGTCGGCGACGACCTCCCAAATGCAAGCATCTCACGTTACCATGGAGCCATCTCGCTCGGTGGTTCACAAGCAAGTGGTTGGCCATATGCCGTACAAGCTCCAACTTGGTACAAACCATGGTCTTAGTGGCTAACTACAACATCGATTTGAAATGTATAATTTTTGTTTCACTTTCCATCTAACTGGCTCTAATTGTGCGCGTAGTTTATATTGATATGGGATGATATTACTATTTTGTTACCATTTTAAACTGATTGTCTATTTTATCTAATAAAATCGGGTGCTAAAAGCGCGGTCCTTTATCTAAAGACAGGGCTGCACTCCTTTCTACAGTGAGTTGATAATAATTCGATGATAATAAAACCCCGCCTACACCTGGCCAATCATCACCTTAGTCAGCGCAACAATGCCCCGCCCACCCACACAAAATAAAAAAAAAAAAACCTAATTGCCATTAACGGTCTTTGCTTCCGCATATCTCTCTCTCTCTCTCTCTCTCTCTCTCTCTCTCTCTCTCTCTCTCTCTCGCTCCTACATTCCAACTCCGACCAGTGGAGACAGCGGATCGTGTTACCCTGATGATGCCAAGCGCAGTACTTGGCGAAACGTTGGTATCTACAATGCCTTCTAGACCACGGCCTACAAGCCCGGAAGAACTAAACATATCTACTAGCCAAATTGAAATAGTTCGGCAGTGTTCTTACAGGTAGCACTGAGAGCTTCACAAGTTTATTTTGAAACTTTTGTTAATTTATATGCGATTTGGCATCAAAATTATAGTTTTAAGGTCTTTTTAATATGTAGTGTTTTAAAATATTATATCTCTATATTATTATTGGTGGGATTATCTTAATTTCATGATGAAAAGCTGTTACTTTTGCAGTGATTTTGGTAATAACACTCCATATGAAAATAAATTACCTACTCTTCCAACTATTATTGCACAAGGTCGTTTTAAGGCAATTTTTTCCTAGAATAGAAGGGGTAGCAATGTGTTCTGATTTACTCTAATCCAACTCAGTGTTGGAGTAGACGCCGAATCACCTGATATTTCGAATGGCAACTTTCGTACAACTGGGAATTTCCTGCTATAACATATGGATCTGAAACATGGACATTGACTGCAGGAAATAAAAGAATACAGGCAGCTGAAATGAAATTCCTCAGACTCACAGCACAATACACAAGACTGGGTAAAAAAACAAACAATGAAATAAGACAAAAGTTAAAAATAGAAGAGTTAAACAAAAAAATAACAGAAATAGATCAGTTGGAAACACTTGGAAAGAATGTCAGCATACACTGTGCAGCATATAATTACGAGTAGTGCCATGCAGGGATGAAGTGTCTCTCTCTGTAACTATTTGCATCAAAAATCTTTCTCTATTTCTTTTGTTTTGCTCCCAAAGTAGATACTCCATACTTTATTCACAGTTTAAACATGTTTTCCACTCCACATTCCCGTATTCTCTTTATTTTCGTTGATGGAAAACATAACCTCTCATTAGAATCTACCATTTCTACCGAGTAAAAGAATAAGCAATCAAAATCATTGACATTACGTTACCTGCATTCTAATAAACCAAGTTTCTTACTTCACGCTACGTCTGTCGCGTTAAGTCAAGTCAATTTCTTTGTAATCCCGCTATAAAACAGCACAAAACATTGCTGAAAATGTCTACAGAATGTGCCTACGTTTGTTAGAAGAGTGGGTAATATACTTTCGTATGGAGTATTGTTTCCAAAACCACTGCAAAAGTAACAGCTTTCCGTCATGAAATTAAGATAATTCCACCAATAACAATATACATATATAATATTTTAAAACACTGCATATTCAAAAGACCTTAAAACTACAATTTTGATTCCAAAACCGCATATAAATTAACAAAAGTTTCAAAGTAAGCTTGTGAAGCTCTCAGCGCTATCTGTAAGAATTCTACCGAACTATTTCAATTTGACCTCGTTAGCTGTAATACTTTTTACTTTCTCTACTGGTATGTAGAATTGTATTCCACCCAAAAATTCGATGTCGAGATTTCACTGGAAATATGTTTTGAGGCCCCCTGAACCCAAAAAAAGCATTTTTAGTCTGTGTCAGTCCATCAGTCTGTTTGTGTGTCTGTGGACAGCATAACTCAAAAACGAAAAGTCGGTTAAAAACCAAAGTTGGTATTTAAGTTTAATGTCCTTCAAGGATGTCGGTCTGGGTGGCTCAGTTGGTTAGACGCTGGCCTACTGATGGTTTTTAAGTGTGCTTAAAAACGACAGCTCCATGTCAGTAGATTTACTGGCATGTAAACGAACTCCTGTGGGACAAAATTCCGGCACACCGGCGACGCTGATGTGATCCTGGCAATTGACAGCGTCGTTAAACAACAAAATAATTTAATCTTTCAAGGATGCGACACGAAGATTTTGAGGAAAATAGCCCCACCCTAAACTACCCTTTACATGGAAAATTTTTCGAAAATTTTTATTTTCTTGAAAAAGGCTCTAACGATTTTGATTAAAATGTTACATGTTCTAGATATTTTTATGAAAAATGAATTTTATATCTCGAATTTTCTGGCTATAGCTCCTGTAGACGTATTTACCCTGGACGACTTTTGCGTAACTGGTAAACCGTTAGAGATAGATCAAATCATACTGTACAAAAAATGTAGATCTTCTAAAAGACACAATTTATGTCTCAATAAATTTGTTTTAGGGTGAACTATTTCGGATATATTCCTTGTTATGTGTGTGAGTTTCGGAAAACTTAAAACTTCCGTGATATGGAACATCGTTGTTCAATTGTTTTGCATGTTAAGTGTGCAAAGAGAACGGAATCCCAAAACTTTAAAAGATTTGACTATCGCACAAAGCCTACTGTATTTTAATATTCCCCTTTCACCTACATGGAAATAAGCAATAAGATAATTTATATAAATATTTATCTCAACTAACACGAAGAAGATATAGGAATAAGAGCAACGTATAAATTCCCATATACAACAAGTATTATATACTCCAAAATTTCCAACTGCAGGTCTGGGTCCCACAAATGACGCAGAGAAACCAATAATTGAACAGGACATTTTAAATGCAATACCCAAGAACAAAAACACCGCCCCAGGACGTAACATATATGATGCTCCGAAAACTACCAGCTGCTGCAAACATCTACAACCTCATCATAAAACATGGATACCACCCCACTCAATGGAAAAAACCAACATTTTACTTCTGGAAAAACCAGGAAAGGATAAAACAGACCCGAAAAATTATAGACCCATTTCATTAACCTCCACGCTCTCAAAACTACTTGAAAAGTAATAGTGATTCGACTAACACAAATATGTAACAGCAAAAATCTAATAGCACCAACACAAGCCGGCTACAGGAGTGACATCACGATTCAAGATCAACTTGTAAGAGCGATGTCACAACTGCAAGATGCATACAATAGAGGATTCACTACTGTAGCCACTTTCCTTGCTGTTCCGTTTCTTGTTGTTTATCGTAGATCTGGATGAGTGAGTAGAGGTGGATTTTTTCCCGTTGATTTGACTGAAGGGTTTTCATCTTCTTTGCTGAGTTGATTTGTTGTTGTCTGGTATGGGCATTATCGATGTACTTTAACATTACTTTCGCTATATGTTGGTCGATGGGGATGGTCCTGGTGTAATTATATATATTGTTGTGTGACCACGGAAAAATATACCACTCTAACCAAAGAATCTCTGCCCAACCACAAAATAAAAAAACAAGCTAGGCTGAAGAGGGGACACTCCCTAAGCAGCCCGGGTGTATTTTTCACGCCCAAATTCCTTATTTGAATTGAATTGATTGTGCAACAGCAGTTGTGTTTACGTCCTACTTACCTACGTCAAGTACGAGCGTATCAGTTGTAGTGCATTCACTGCAGAATTAGTAGTTGCCATCATGTCATAAGAAGACAGTTCTATTCTTCCACATTCCATCTCATCCGTCTTTGGCATATGTAGATATCCCTTCGTACAGTTGCAGAACATAACGGCGCAGTTCCAGTCATAGAGACGACAGTGGGTGTGCGAACTTCGCTCTACCGCTCAGTGAAGAGAGATGTGAGGCAGTTTTTAGGCTAGAGCTAGCTTGTGTAGCCCATGATAATAGGGAATAACACTACAAACAAGTTTTGCACTTTACTTACAGGGTCTTTATTTTCCAGGGAATAAACTCACTCCCGTTTAGGCTGCCATTGTCTTACGTTACGGATTACAATAGTTAAGTGCCGTAACAAAATGCATGCATGCATGAGGGCACAATGTTTCATTGGCATTTATTTCTATTCCTATTAATGTTATTGTTGTATTTGATTATTAGTTTTTGTTATTATTCTTGTTTATAGTTGTTATTATTATTATTATTATTATTATTATTATTATTATTATTATTATTATTATTATTATTATTATTATTATTATTATTATTATTATTATTATTATTGTTATTGTTATTATTATTATTATTATTATTATTATTATTATTATTATTATTGTTATTGTTATTGTTATTGTTATTGTTATTGTTATTATTGTTATTGTTATTGTTATTGTTATTGTTATTATTGTTATTGTTATTATTATTATTATTATTATTATTGTTATTGTTATTGTTATTGTTATTGTTATTATTATTGTTATTATTATTGTTATTGTTATTATTATTATTGTTATTATTATTATTATTATTATTATTATTATTATTATTATTATTATTATTATTATTATTATTATTATTGGTGGTGGTATTGGTATTGGTGGTGGTGGTGGTGGTATTGGTGGTGGTGGTGGTGGTATTGGTGGTGGTGGTGGTGGTATTGGTGGTGGTGGTGGTGGTGGTATGGTGGTATTGGTGGTGGTGGTGGTGGTATTGGTGGTGGTGGTGGTGGTGGTATTGGTATTGGTATTACTATTTTGAAGGAATGGACATAGCATCCATACATTGCCAGTCTATGGCAATAATTTTGCCCGAAGGATTGATCAGTGTACAAGAGTTCAACAAACACCTGTCACCACTACTGACATCCTCAAAAGTGCTCTTTGGAGCGATTAGTGCTATTTCAGCAACAAGGCCAATATGCATAGACACAACATGCACTACTGGGCCGCTCATAGTCCTCACTGGGTATTAAATGCTCCCTTACATAAACACTGGAGCTTAAACGTTTGATGTGGTATTCTTGGGGTCAATGTTATTGGACTTGTCTTTCTCCCAGCCAGACGTAGAGACGAATGGTATCTGGAATGCCTGCAAGGTGAGCATCAGAATTTTCTGATAAGGTTCTGGTATGCTTGGTGTTAGAATGATGACTCCAACAAGATGGTGCACCACCTTACTATTATGAACCTGTAAAGGTCCATTTCAATTAGTTGCACCCTGGACGCTAGATCGGCCTAGGTAGCCTGATATCTTAGTCACTAAGATCTCCTGATCTAATCCCATTAGATTTTTCTTCTGGAGTCACATCAAGAATATTGAGTTCAAAACAGATCCCTTCAATGTAAAGGTCTTATGTCAAAGGATCACTGAAGTATGTACTTCTGCCTCACCCTCAGTGCACAGAAACGTCATAGATGCAAGGAGATGGAACATTTTATCAATCAACAGGGGCGTCATATTGAACACCTGTTCTATGAATGAAGTCAACATAACAGCACCATTTCATGATGAGGATGACAATGATGATGATGGTGATGGTGATGGTGATGGTGATGGTGATGGTGATGGTGATGGTGATGGTGATGGTGATGGTGATGATGATTGATGATGATTGACGATGATGATAAGAATGAAAATAATATCATAATAAACCACAACACTAACAAAATATTGATATAATAATGATAATGATAATAATACTAAAAACTAAAACTAGTAATTATGATACTAATGCTTACGATAATAATAGTAATAACAAAAAACGTAATAACAATAATTAACAGAATAATAGAACTATAAAAATAATAATGTTTCTGATGTGAGACTGCCTTTGTGGTTTACCAGGAGAAATACGAACTGGCTTGAGAATTTAATGCCATTCTGGCAGTTTGTCACAATAGCTCAGTGGTTAGAGCGTCCGCCCGGCAAGCGGAAGGTCTGTGGTTCAAATCCCAGTTGTGGCATTGAATTTTTAAGTTCCAGTTCTACCTCTTAAACTTTGCCCACACACGGCTTGTGTGTTTAAAAACACCAACAGTAAGTTTGTTGGCATAAATAAATAATAATGGAATTAATATTTAATCCAAATGATCCACCCACTTACCTTCATTATAATGGTTCAGGTACAAATCCTGATCTTCTGATGGTGTCATCTGACATAATTGACAATACAAAAAGAGAAATAATAGAATACCCAGGTTCAGGCCACAGAATCACCATAAACTCCATAAGAGGTCTAATAAATAAAAGTAACAAATCAAAAATTAAATTTCTTGGAATTTTAAAAAAGCAGATTGGTTCAGTTTCCAAAATGAGATAGAAGGGAAGTGTAACATACTGTTAGAATCAGAGTTCAAGTCAACAGATGAAATGAATAAAAAAATTTGTGAAATATTATTGACAGCAGCCAAAACACATATCCCCAAAGGAAAGTTAAAGAAATATAGCTACTTTTGGTCTCCATCTTTATCTATGTTAAAACACGAAAGAAATATAGCAAGAGTCAAAGCCGAAAGAACCAAGTGTCCAGAAGATGTACAAAACTGGAGAAGAAAAGCAGTCATTTTTAAGAAAGAATTAATTACAGCAAAGAGGGCCAGTTTCACAAATTTTGTAGAACATATGGACTATAGGAAAGATGGAAATAAAATATACAAATTCCTTAATAAAACAAAATTATCAATAAATACAACTGAACCATTAAAACATAATAACAAAAGCTTAACTACAGATGGGGAAATAGCAGAATCCCTTAACAAGTTTTATGCTCAGTCACAAAGAATACCCCAAGCATATAAAAAACAAGATAAGGCTATCCAAAAAACTATCAGAGAAACTAATAAGCCAAAAGGTATACGAAATGATATTTTTATTCAGGATTTTAACGAAACAGAACTGGATTTAGCAATAGAACAATTACAGAACAAAAAATCTCCAGGACCTGACAAGATCCACCCAGAGTTTATTAAACACCTTGGCAGGAAAGGAAAAGAAATCCTACTTAAACTGTATAACACGTGTTGGAGAATGACTATACCTTCCGACTGGAAAAAAGCCATTATCATCCCGATTTTAAAGAAAAACAAACCTTCAAACAATATTAATAGTTTCAGATCAATATCTTTCACCAGTGTTATTGCAAAAGTGATGGAAAGAATGGTGGCATCTAGACTTAACTGGTTCCTAGAATATTACAACTTAATTAATAGTTCACAGACCGGCTTCAGACAGAATCATAGTACAAGTGAAAATGTACTCCTACTAAGCCAAGACATCAAGGAAGCTTTCAATAATAAGGAGGATACCTTGGCAGTATTCATTGATTTTAAATCAGCGTATGACTCAGTCTGGAGAAACAAATTAGTTGAGAAGTTGCAATCAATAGGTGTGAAAAGTAACATGCTTAAATGGATAACTCAGTTTATTTCACAAAGATTTTGTGCCACAAAATATAATGCATACATTTCCAAATATAAACAAACACACCGAGGACTTCCACAAGGTGCTGTTCTGAGCACAACACTCTTTAACATATATATAAATGACCTTCCATCAATAATAACAACTTTAGAAACCAAAATTGCTTTATTTGCTGACGATGTAGTCATTTGGACTGAATTAATTAAAGACAGAATAGAAACAGCCCTAAACAAAGTACATGAATGGAGCTCCAAAAACCTCATGACTATCAATGAGGAAAAAACAAATTATGAATTATTTACACTAAAATACAAACCAGTTAATATTAACATAAATTATAATGGTAAACCACTCAAAGCAGTTGATGATGCCAAATACTTAGGCATCACTTTCGACAGAAAGCTAAGTTGGAAAAAACATATAACAAACATCTCAGAAAAGGTTGAAAAGAAACTGCAAATCTTGAAAAGGTTAGCTGATGCTAAATGGGGCTGCTCAAGGAGAGTCCTTAACACAACATGCAAAATGTATGTTAAACCAAACCTCTTGTACTGTTCTGAAGCTTTAATAACGGCAGCAAATGCTAACATCAATAAACTTGAACAAATACAAAATCAGGCTCTTCGCCTAATCACTGGAGCAGTTAAATCCACACCTATTGATGCCATGCTTGCCTTAACACGGACCCCATCAATAACAACAAAAATAGAAGAACAAGCATTGCTCCAACACGAGAAAATGTTACGACTGCCAAACTCTAAATGGACAGAAGAGAAACTCTGCCCCTTCAATCCTTAAAACTCATAGTAGTTTCCTAGAAAAGGTAACACAGATTAAATCCAAATTGAACATTCCTAACACCAGAGAAAATCTACTTATAAGAGAAAATCCATTGGAATTATTGCAACCTACCTTCAGTTTGGAATTAATAGAGGAAATAAGTAAATCAGACACACCAAAAGAAATACAAAAACTTCTAGCGCTGGAAACAATCAATACTAGGTATCCCACAGAAGAATGGCTGCACATATATACTGATGGATCCTCCAAGGAAAACCTTACTGGAGCTGGAGTTACGTGTTCACATTTTTCCTTTTATCATTCTGTTGGCAGAGACACAACAAATTATGATGGAGAAATAGAGGCTATACACATTGCTCTCCGACAATTATTAAATCTTCGCTTAAATAAATTTAACAAGGCAGTAATTCTCTCAGATTCTAAAGCTGCAATTCAGGAAATATGTTCAAATACTACAAAGAAGTCAACAAACATTAGAGAATGCTACAAAATGTTAACACAACTCCAAAAAGTTAATAAGACTGTTCATCTCCAATGGATTCCAGCACACTGTGGAGTCATGGGGAATGAAGCTGCAGACTCACTTGCAAAGAAATGCACAACAATAAAACAAAAGTCTAAATTCAATTTCTCATATTCCTCAATAAAATGCTTGATCGTTAAAAAATTTTCTCATTCATACCTACAAGAAATAGAAACAAATGCCAAAAATAAAAAATGGATTACACTACTTTCCAACCCAGATATAATCCCCCAGAGACCAAGGAAAACAGCGGTTGCAGCCCTCTGACTATTGACAAATCACGACTGCTTAGCAAGTCATCTCTACAGAATAGGTATCTCAGCCTCACCCATATGTGTCCTGTGTAACAATCGAACCGAAATGAATGAATACCACTTGAAGACCTGTGAAGCATTAAGATCAGAAGAAACTACAGTTCAAAAGTATTGGAAAGCACGAATGCTAATGGCTTCATTGCCAGATGCAAGGCACTAGAAAAAACCACATTACTAAGTGTGTATCTTACCAACATTTGCCTTTTATTAATGTATAAATATGTAGCACTAAAATATGTTGTTGTTGTTGTTGTTGATACAAAATGTATGTTAAACCAAACCTCTTGTACTGTTCTGAAGCTTTAATAACAGGAGCAAATGCTGACATCAATAAACTAGAACAATTATTATTTATTTATGCCAACAAACTTACTGTTGGTGTTTTTAAACACACAAGCTGTGTGTGGGCAAAGTTTGAGAGGTAGAACTTGAACTTAAAAATTCAATGCCAGGCCGAAAGCTCGACCTTCTTAAATTTAACACGGCTGATCACCCGTGAAGCTCTGATCACTAACGTTCGCCGTGAAAGCTTCAAATCTTACATTTTGTATGTTGTGTTAAGGACTCTCCTTGAGCAGCCCCATTTAGCACCAGCTAACCTTTTCAGGATTTGTAGTTTCTTTTCAACCTTTTCTGAGATGTTTGTTATATGTTTTTTCCAACTTAGCTTTCTGTCGAAAGTGATGCCTAAGTATTTGGCATCATCAACTGCTTTGAGTGGTTTACCATTATAATTTATGTTAATATTAACTGGTTTGTATTCTAGTGTAAATAATTCATAATTTGTTTTTTCCACATTGATAGTCATGAGGTTTTTGGAGCTCCATTCATGTACTTTTAGGACTGTTTCTATTCTGTAATGCTTAAAGTATTTACTCTGAATGCAGGCAATAGTTAAAGTTGTTCTGCATATACCTTAAATAAAAATAAAATCATACCCAAAAGATCTAATGTTCATCAGAAGAATCTGATAAATTTTATGTAATATTGCAAACGTAATTACAAGATTAATAAAATAGATATAATATATATCTGTAGGGACTGGAGTGCTCGAGTTGGAAATATTGCAATAAAAGACACAATCAGCTAATTTGGAGAAGATAGAATAAATTCTAATGGAGAAATGGTGAGAGATTTCTGTGTGTGTAATAATTTAAAGATTACTAATACATTTTATAGAAAAAGAATATTCATAAATTTACTTGGAGTAACAGAGGCTCCAAATCCATTATAGGTTACATAGTTGTCAATAAAAAAGAGGTTAGCCTAATAAGAGATGTTACAGTATATAGAGGACAGGTGCTATCAAAACCACACCAATAGCAGCTATGGAAATACTAACCAACCAATGCCCCATTGAATATTAAATAGAAAAAGCGGCTCTTATTCAACACGAAAAGTTGATCAGACTCCCATTCCATACATGGCACAAGAGAAATTTTACACATACACTAAAGACTCAGGAGAGCTTTCTTTCCAAAATTCAAGACATCAAGAAGGATGTACACCTTCCTAATTCAAAGGAAAACTTCATATCTAAAGTCAATCCAACACATACATTAGACATCACATATTATTTACACCTGACAGAAGAAGTTAAAAAAAGTGATACTCCAACTAGTGTTCTAAAATTATTGGCATTAGAGACAATCCATACTAGATTTCCAGAACATGAGTGGCTCCATATTTATACTGATGGATCATTGATATCAAACCATGATGGAGCAGGTGCTGGAGTCACATGTCACCTCTTTTCCTATTACAAATCTTTAAGTTATGGAACTATGAACTTTGATGGAGAAATTGAAGCAATTCGAATGGCCCTACAAAATCTTTTGTACAGAATTTCACATTTTCATCAAGCAGTTATTCTCTCAGATTGAAGGGCAGCAATTATAGCAATTACTTCCAAGTTGTCACCAAAAAACCAAACTATTATAGAATGTTGGAAAATCCTTACCCATCTAACAGCACTTCAAAAACACCTAGTCTTCCAATGGATACCGGCTCACTGTGGACTGAGTGGTAATGAGAAAGCTGATTTTCTTGCAAAAAAGGGTACCAGCGGTGTACAAAAATCAATAGTTCATTTACCATTTTATGCAGCTAAAAGATTAGTCAACTCTGAATTCAAAAAAATTATTGCAAAATATTACTATGAAAAATCAAAGAATAAAAGATGGGAACTTCCAAACATTCAAACAGTAATTCCCGAGTATCCTCGAAAAACAGCAGTTGCAACCTTCAGGTTGATTACAGGACATGATTGTCTGGCAAAACATTTAAACAGAATTGGGATATATTCTTCACCACTCTGTCCTCTATGTGATCTGCAAGAGGAAATGGACCGAGACCACCTTCAAATATGCCCGGCCACTTCTAGTGCCCCATCCATCAGTGAAAAATATTGGAGAGCAAGAGGATTAATGACTTCATTGTCAGAAATCCAGCATTAGCTAACAGCAACAACAACAACAGTATATAGAGGATGTGATATCTATAGTGATCATTTGCTACTCATGGTCAAAACGATGGGCAAAGACTAAGAAATATAATAAAGCAACAACAGAGAATCAAGGACGATACAGAGTTAACTTGTTAAAAGATAAATCAATAGTAGATTTATATCAACAACTGATACATGATTCACACTGAAACTGACGAGTGTATTCACAAGGAATGGCAGGTAATTAAAAATTGTATAAAAGGAGCAGCAGGTGAAGCCTTAGGAAAACAGACAGAGTGGAAACGAAGAAAAGGACTAATAGTTTGGAATGAAGAAATAAAGAAAGCCATTAGGGATAAACAGAAAGCCTAGAAATATATTTACAAACAAAATCAGAAGAAGGTAAGCAAAATTGTATAATCACAAGGAATGCTGCTAAAAATATAACAAGAAGATCACATAGAGATACCTGAGATTTATTTGTGAGTAAAGTAGGGCATGATGTCAATGGTAGACAAAAATGTTCATATACATTATAACAAAATTTAAATAAGATGGCAAGAGATAATGCACAAATAGAAGTTATAAAAAAATAAAATAAAATAAACCCCTAGCGCAACAGCCCAGGAAGGAACAAGGATTGCTGCCCAGCTGCTGCGTCCCCCGCCTCTGCCCACTACAGGTGCCATTGATTGGGTGCAGTACTGGAGGGTGGTATGTGGTCAGCGTCCCGATCCCTCCTGGCTAGTTGTGTGACCTTTGTGACCTGGGGCCGCTACTTCTCCATCAAGTAGCTCCTCAATTGGTCCCTCCAGGACTTATGAGGGAACAGAAGTTATAACTGAAGAAACATGGATTCAGGATTAATAAAATTTACGGTTTAATCAGGATATTGAAGTATCTTATAGGCAAGAAGAATCGAATAAAAGGATTGATTTACTAATACTAGGAGAATTAGAGTTAATTTTGAGGAAACAAAGGAATAGAAAATTGCCAGGACCAGAAGGAATAAACCTGGAGTTAATAAAGAATGGAGGACTGCTATGTATTTATATTGTGCCTCCTTCATCTATTTAACAGCTGCTGGATAACAATGAGAATTCCCAATACATAACTGGAAGTAATAGAATTTTCCATTTTTAAGAAAGGAGACAGAATTAAACCTTCAAATTATAGAGGTATTAGTATGGTGATTTCAACATATAGCATTTATGCAGGTATTTTGAACAACAGATGAAAGTCAACAATGGAATCACTTTTGCTAGAAGAGAATGGATTTAGAGAAGGAAGCTCTTGCTCTCATCTCTTGCAGTTGATAGACAAAAGGAGAGAATATAATTTATCTATGTATTTGACATTTATAGATCTTGAAAAAGCATTTGACAAAATGTAGACGAAAGCTGTGGGAGATAATGGAGAAGTGTGAATACTGCACGCATTTGATACAATGCATAAAAAATGTATATAATAGTACCTGTTTTAGGCTCAATATATCAGATTCTAAAAGAGTATGTCCAATAACTAACCAAGGGATGAGACAAGAGTGTGCATTGTTACCTGTACTTTTTAATATTTATATAGACAACATCTTATGAAGATGGAAAGAATGTGCACTGGCTGGAATTTCAGTAGCCAGAAATAATCTTAGTGGTTTAGCTTACACAGATGATTTAGTTACACTACAAAATATAGATGAGAATCTTCAGAAAGCATTTCATCAGATATGCAAAGAATATAATTTTAATATTTCTGTTTCTAAAGACCAAGACCATGGCATTCTGGAGTAAACACCTGAAAAGAATTAAAATCGTTTTGGAAGGAAATATTTTATTACATTCAATGTTTTAATTATTTGGAGTGTGAACTGACTTTTGACAATGATAGAGACATGTACAATAAAATGAATAAATACCAATTAATGTGTGGCAAAATAAGAACTTTAAAAACAACAAGGGTTGACACGTTATGGCGGTACCGATTTTATTGTATGGCAGTGAATCTTTGCCTGTAAAACAGAAAAAATATAAAAGAGTACAGGTTAAAGAAATGAAATTCCTGAGAGCATTATTAGGACATATCAGGTTAGATAAAATAAGAAATGTGGAAATATGAGAAATATGAAACATATTTGCAATACAAGACAAAATGATAAAATATAGGAAAATTTGGGAAACAGACATACAGAGAATGGACAGCTTAACCTATTAACACCCAGCAGTCTACTAACAGACCACTACAGGTATTATTTTTATATATAGTTTACATAAATTCTCATGTGTTATTTTGACCATGTATGTCATCATTAATGTTATCTGATTATGTGAACACATTATTGTCTCAAAAAATCTAGAATATTGCGTAGTTCATTAATTTACAATAATAAGCTGCAAATTATGCAGTGCCTGTAAAAGTATGTTATTGTTATTTTCCTTGTTATGTTTCCCTCCCAACTTACTGTATTATAATAAACTGTTGATAAAGATTTGTATTATTGCATCAAAAAAAGAATGTGCCAGTGTTGTTGTTAGCTAATGCTGGATTCGTGACAATGAAGTCATTAATCCTCTTGCTCTCCAATATTTTTCACTGGTGGATGGGGCACTAGAAGTGGCCGGGCATATTTGAAGGTGGTCTCGATCCATCTCCTCTTGCAGATCACATAGAGGACAGAGTGGTGAAGAATATATCCCAATTCTGTTTAAATGTTTTTTGAAGAGACTTAGCAATAAATGTAACCGTTTTTTAGAGAGCACCATATTTTTATATTTTGGCGCTCACATCGCTCTCTCACAACCCCCAGAATGTCTGGAGGACCACACCTGTCATTGGTTTACGGGTCTCACCGACCTGACCGGGAGAATTATCAAAATAAATTCACCAACCATATCCTCTGATTACCAATCAGAGGACGTATTACATGCCATGACAGGTCAGCACGTTAGGGGTTAAGATTTTATAGAGAAATGGAGAGGTTGGAAAAATAAAGACTCCCTAGCCCTCAGGAACCCTAATAGAATCGGGGTCAGAAGAGAACAAGAGATGACCAGGGTAAGGTCAGTTAGAAAAGTTACAGTGAGGAGCAAAACACCAGTAAGTGGAAGTAATGTTCTGCTCAGCTTGGGTACCTTGTGGTCGCCATCCACATATCCCCTAGCGGAGACCCCTGAGTAAACAATTCTAATGATGAAAATATGACCCTAAAGTCAAGCAATCTATTTATAGACTACTGGGCACAAGTGATATCTCGTATCAGCACTTGGAAACTCTTACTTGATAGAGCGCTAGCAAGATTGTTGCTGTTGTAATAGTATGGAAGCATCTGCCACATGCGTCATTTGTCTTCTCAGTTTTTTGGGTTTGAAACAGAGTGAACTGATGTTCAACAGTATTCTATATTGTGTTCTTTGAAGAGACAATAACATGTAAGCACGTGGATTCCTACATTACATATGCCTTATGGCTATTATTTTTGGGGATAAGTTTGTAATTCT
The DNA here is from genome assembly GCA_030765045.1 of Tenodera sinensis. Taxonomy (NCBI): domain Eukaryota; kingdom Metazoa; phylum Arthropoda; class Insecta; order Mantodea; family Mantidae; genus Tenodera; species Tenodera sinensis. The sequence goes on from CM060963.1 coordinate 188,927,136, forward strand.
GCACTAACAAAAAATGCAAACCATAATATGCAGTACGTTGGTTATTTCTTTTTTGCTTTTCATTATTTTTAGATTACATTCATATATATATGATGTGTAAGAATTATGATACATTCAAAGAAATTATGCTGGTTACTATAAGTGATGATAACTTTTCCAATGAAATTCATGATGCTTGTAATACAATTCATATGATTCTTCTTCCTGATTCAGACAGTCTGATGAAGATGAAGCACTACAGGCACCTATAGTAAACGTGAATGATGTTCACAGCCCAGTTGAAGTACATTTCACTGCCTCTGAAAAGAGTGGCAAATCACGAATGACGCTAGGTTTCAAAAGACATCCAAAAAAAAAAAAAAAAACTTTGAGACCAACTAACATAATACGAAAAATGTGCTTCCAAATTCCAGAAAATGGTCATGCTTCAAATGAAAAATTGAAGGAAATGAAAAGTTTGAAGGATTGCATGCCACTTGATTGTGCAAAATTGTGATGTAACACTCTTCCACAGATGTTTTGACCCTTACAACAGTTGACAAAAAACGTGTAATGTTTTATTTAATAAGTGGTTTGGCTTTAAATGACCTGTAATTGATTTAGGAAATAAAGTTTAATCATAAAATACATGAACTTGACGGAAATGTATTCGTTCATCATTACAGTATGTTTTGATACCGTTGACGCCCAGTGGTCTATTTATAGATTGGATGATTTTGGGACACTGGGTGAATAAAACAGCAGACTAAATATATTGTTGACATATTGTATGCTAAACGAATACAATACATATTTTTCTTAATTTACCAAAATGGCGGTGCTCTAAATACTATAATGCGCATCCGCCATATTGGTTCAAAGCTTCCGCTCTGTACTAAGATTGCAATGTGCCATCCCTATTTCTTTCTCATGGTGCATTTTCAGTGCAGTAACATTTTAGTATAAAATTACAATAAACATTATTTGAATTCACAGCATAGCTATAAATAATTTAATGTTTTACTCTAAGAAATATTAAAAAAAAAAACTGATAATGAATTTTTTTAACAATTCTTTGAGAAACGAAATAGTTGCAGTATGCTTACACAGTGCACTTACTGATGCACAAACATTCATAGAAATACTAAAGAAAGGAAAGCAGAATAAAAAGTAATATAAAATAAATGCATTCACCAGTAGACTCGAACCACCAACAGTATAGTATACTAATCATACGCCCCAGACGAATGAGCCATACGTAATAATGGGAAGTGCCAGGTACACTTAAACCTTATCCTTATTAACCATCCAATGTTTAAATTATTTTTCAATGAATAGTTTTGAGAACTAACACTATAATCAAGCGCCCACCTTGTAACACATTTAGAAGATTATTCGTAATTCGCCCATAAATTTGAAACAACTTTCCTTCCAGAACCCTTAAGTAAGTGTTGGATTCCATTTGTCTCGCCTTGTCAGAGAGGAATAAGAATAATCAATATATTGTAGTACGGTTATTTGAATAATTTGGTGCAGAACAACGCACCGTTATTGAAAAAAGCACAAGGAGACATAATCAGCGGTATACTTTGTAGGGAGATCGCTTGCATTAGAACCAAAATGGCTGACGTGCATACCCACTCTCAGAGCGCCTTAAGCTTACGGGGCCAGATACATACATACGGGTTGTGCACACTAGAAAGTGCACTAGCGCACGATGTTTCCCGCGCTCTCTGTTTCCATACAACACTACAATTTTTCGTGAGCGCCAATAGGTGGTAGCACACGACGCAGAAGTTCGAGCCATTGTAACAGAAGAGCGCGGGAACTTCTTGCTCCGTAACTTTACCATCTCCCTGTGTGCCAGTGTTTTCATGCCCTCTTCGATGAATCTGTTGCTGCCGGATGCTACAGTGGTAAACTATAAGTAGTAAGTGGAAGAAGTATTGTATTCAACCCAAATTTCGCTATCGAGATTTCACCGGAAATACATGTTTTGACGCCCCCTGAATCCGAAAAAGGTCTGTGTCTGTAAACAGCATAACCCAAAAAGGAAAATTCGGTTGAAAACCAAAGTTGGTATTTAAGTTTAATATCTTTTAAGGATGCGAGACGAAGATTTTGAATAAAATTCCTTTATCCTAAACTACCGTCTACATGGGAACTCTTTCGAAACTTCCGATTTTCCCATACATGCTTCTAATGATTTTGATTAAAATGTCATATATTTAATCATTTTGATTCCTTGAGATATTCCTTGTTATTTGTGTCAGTTTGGGAAAACTTAAAACTTTCGTCAAATGCAACATCGCTGTTCATTTTTTATGTTAACCGTGCAAAGAGAACGGAATCTCAAAGCTTTAAACGTTTGACTATCGCTCAAAGCCTACTGTATTCTAATATTCCCTTTGCACCTACAAGGAAATAAGCAATAAGATAATTTCTGCTAATGTTTATCTCAACTAACACGAAAAAGATATAGGAATAAAAGTTTGTAAGAATGGTTAGTGCAAGAGTACAGAGAGTCACGTGAATGCAACACATCAGATGTTTTGTATTCAGGGGGCCTTAAAACATATTTCCGGTGAAATGTCGACATCGAAATTGTGGGTCGAATACAATACTTCCCCTACTCATTATACGTAGCAGAGAAAGTAAACATCTTCGCATTTAACACAATAACGCAAGCGGAGCTGCGGGTTCTGCTGCACTTCTGTAATTTAGATGCAACGGACATCTTGGGTAGCAGCTAACAAGCGAACTACTGTGTACACCAGCAAATTTGTGATGAACAACATGTGACATAAAACGATCATGCAATATTGACATTTGGTACGTAAGAAGTTACTTTCGCTGGTTATTCATCCATTTCCCTAAGGTGCTGAGCCAGCAGGCAAAGACCTCAGTCCAGCCGAAGAAGCAATATTTGCATTTCTGATGCTCTCACTTTACAAATCATGTATTGTGTGTCAACTAGAGCCAGCCGCAACGTTCTTTGAACCAGAGTTCGGTACAAACTTGCTATTGTTTGCATGTCGTTGCACCTTGATGAGGTCGTGAGGATTTAAGGAGGTCAGTTTCGTAACGCTAATTACGGAGCTGTATTTGTAAAAGAACGTTGACAGTTTCTGGGGAAATTGTAACTTCTGTAATTGAAAATAGCCGCATGCTCATGACAAATGTGGCTGTAGTAAAGGATGGTAAGGGTCCACGTAAAATAATCGGTGCGATGGTATTGTTGCAATGGTTTAGCTTGTCTCTGGGACCATGTGGTCACTCCCACCACCCAAGTTAGAAGCAGGGAATGGAAAATATGTTTTGCGGGCAGAAACATCGGAAGTCTATTCATACGTGCCTCTTAGTCCAGCACTGATTGGATAGAAGGAGCCGAACCTTCCCCCAATTTCCCCATAACAACAGAGACAGAGGTATCAGTATTTACGTTTCTTTTCAACATATATCTTTCTCTCTTTTAGATATGACACAAGATAAACCAAATACCCTATACGCATGGATGAAGACGGGATTACATTGTAATGAAACTGCATGGATTTTGATTTCTGAAAAAGAAAAAAAAAATGAAACTATAATAATAGTGAAATAAATTAATACATTTATGACATAAATGGCTACCAGGAACTTTATGTTATTGTCAAATCCCAACATAATATGAAAATAACAAAAAATACAGTTACAATATTCTAAAACTTTGAACCAAACCAATTTAACTCATCAAATAATATTAATAGTAGAGAACTTTTTTGAGAGAATAAAGCAATTACAAAAAGCATTTTAAATCGATAAAGTAATGGAACTGAAATAAGTAAAATAATGCATTTCAATTATATCGGTCTGGGTGGCTCGGTTGGTTGCGCGTTTATCTACTGAACCCAAGCTCGCGGGTTCAGATCCAGAAAAGACTTTTGGTTTTAAGTGTGCTTAAAAGCGACAAGATCGACTGGAATGTAAAAGAACTAGTGCGGGGCGAAATTCCGACACACCGGTGGTGCTGATATGATTCTGAAAATTGAAGCGTTGTTAACAAACCAAACATTTTAAACATTTTTATTTCAGTTATTTCAAAAGAAACTGTCGCAACACAATGTGGCAGTCAACAATCAATTCATTTTTTCCGTGACTTTTATACAGTATTGAAGAGCCAGGAAATTTCGACACGAAGCCAAACGTGAAAAATTACGTTACCGCTCCTTTCTGAAATATACTTCCGCCCCCTATCCTAATTTCTCACACATAGTAATGTATTACAAATAATTCTTACATAAAAATACACAGAATACAAATCTGATGTGTTGCATTCATATGATTTTCTCTACTCACCCGTCCACAGATCATTCTTGTAAAAGCATATTCTTCTAAGTATTATGGCTGACGTAAACTTTAATGTCGGGTGGTTCAACACAACATCCAATCAAAGAGTTGCCACGCCTTGCGGTGTTGTATACTTAAACACACTGTGAAACCATGCTGTAAAGCCGGTTATATAAATATTGTACTGGACCCAAAATGTCGATGTCGAGACTTCACCGGAAATGTATGTTTTGAGATCCCCTGAATAAAAAAAAACAGCATTTTTAGAAAAAGGTCCGTATATGTGTATGTATATCTGTGTGTCTGTCTGTGAACGGCATAATTCAAAAACGAAAAGTCGTTTGGTATTGAAGTTTAACATGTTTCAAGGATGCCACACGAATATTTTGAAGATTTCTCCACGCTAGACTATTCCTTCCATGGAAAATTTTGATTTTATCAAATATTACTAACAATTTTTATTAAAATGCCATATGTTTAAGATATTTTTATGGCAAATGAAATGTATATTTTGAATTTTCTCGCTATAGCCTATGTAGTCCTGTTTGCTCTTGATGACTTTTGTGTAACTGGTAAACCGTAAGAGATAGACCAAATCTTACTATACAAAAATTTAGATATCGTTAAAACACGCCCTTTTTTCTGTGGAGTGCACCATTTCGCAGATACTCATTATTTGTGTGAGTTTTGCAGTAGTTAAACTTTTCTCAAATAGGTCGTTCTTCACTTTTTTATCTCTTGGCCGTGTAAGAGAACAGACTTTGAAAGCCTTCATATAGCGAATAGCTTTGACTATCACTCAAAGTCTGCTGTATTTCCATGTTTCCCTTGTACCTACAAGAAAATTAGCAATAATATAATTTCTGTAAATGTTTGTCTGGACTAACATGAAGAAGATAGAGGAATAACACCTTGTAATAAGATTGCAATACCCAGCCAAGCAAAATTAAATTATAAATAATTGCGCAACAAAAACATCGTTTCGTGTCGTTTCGAGGAACAAATGAAGTCGCAGTTTCGTTGCCAAGGATAAAAGACTTTGTTTGCTAAGCAAATGTAGCATTTAGTTCTTATATACCAAGTTAGCTATTATTATTTGCATTAAAAGCCCAGCCACATAAAAGTTTGATTGCGAGATAAGAAAACTTGTGTGACAGAACGATAAAGAACCAGAAAAAGGAGAAGTAAAAGAATAATAAGCTACTCTTAAAAATACGTAACCGTATGTAAAGCCGAGACTTGTGTTCAACAGCAAGTCAATAAATTTGACTTTTTAAAGTCTGATATTGATTGTGTGATAAAGAAAATCTTGTGACGGGAGTGAGGTACGCAAATTGTGCAGCAATTTGTGTGGATCTTGACAAACCTGTCATTTTTTCTTTAATCCTCACATCCTGGGGGTAGTTCCTTATTTGTCTATATAATCTACGCATACTGACGCAAGGCGAAGGAAGTCATCCCTGGTAGAGAAAGTCATGTGAGTGCAACACATCAGATGTTTTGTGCACGCTTGCACGACCAATCTCTTTAAATTTGACATAGGTTTTAAGCTTGGAATAAACTAATAATGTCGAGTGTTATCTAATAATTACTAGGCTTTGTAGTCCAGCTATATTAAAGAGGAATCAAGTTATGCGCGTGATGGCACAGTGTGGGGAACCGGTCCTGTCCGTCTGCTGTACAGACAAACCGTGCACAACTTCATTGTTTTGGTAGCTCACGTACTAAGCTTAATAATTACTCAGCAAGGCGAATTAATTCTGACTAGGCAACGCTGCACACCTTTGATTCGCTACAGCTGTGGAGCCTCTGAAGGTCATATGCTGGAGTTTGACGCGAATGATAACAGAATCGTTAGCACCATTAAACTCCCTAAGGCCTAAGGAATGAAAGTGCTATTGCATTTAGCAGGTGTCAACTTTCCTGAGTCTAAGCAAGCAATGACAAACGTATTGATCAGGCACAGAAAGGTATATACCACGTGAGTCTGGACAGATTGGATTGGGACCTAATAAACAGCATGATGAATGTGATCAAAGTTAGCTGAGCTGTCCTAGTTTGACCTATATAAAACATCAGAACACGATATAATGTTTCCTGTATTACTGCAACAAGGGACTGGTATCGTGCAATGCCTGCTTTGCAGCTTTATAAAGTTTATATACTACAGCCGGCTGCAAATGTTTTCCGATGGACGAGAGGGTGTAGGGGAAAGAGACGAACAATGCTCTTGTGAATTACTTGCGTCTGGTCCACCCGGCCCAGCGATGGCTTCACCAGACTTGCTTACTTTTGTGTGTGTTCCTCTGATATGGTCAGCGGGGAGCAAACAAGAAGCTAAATAATTAATTTTATTCTATCCAAACAAAAAATTAGCATATTCTTTTTTGGACGTATTTAAACAAGTAGCATTGTTTTTCTGTGTTAGCATTAACGGCGTTTAAGAAATATCATTAGACAGTTCCTTAAACAAAGGTAATGTATATGATATATTCATTGTTATAATATAATTATTCCTTGTTTATAATATAATTATAAACAGAAACCAGTGCATATTTAAAGAGTGATAGACAAGAAAGCTGAGGGAAGAAGCTACGTCAAAGTTTTTTGAAACATGCTCTTTTGCGGTTTGCAGTAGTTCTATTTTTTGTTACACAAAAGTTTCATTTTCCTTTGAAGTTCTGTTTTCCTCGTATTTCCGACAAACAGCTGTTCGATGTTTTAAACTTCGGTGTGACATTTCAGGTCAAATACACGATTTCATGTTCGCTGAATAAAACCAATTTGCAAAATTTTACAACGCACATGCGTGTGACTCCATGAATAGTTTAAAAATAAAATAAAAGTGTTATATTAAAATTATTTAAACGTTTTAAATTTGATTTTATTATAGAGCGATATGACTCCTCTAATCCTCGCTGCGAATTCGTTCTGGATTTATAACGTTAATGTTTCCTTTAGATTTATTTTTTACGACCAAGTGTAAGAGAAATGTTGGAGTGATATTCTCTTTGGGTTTAAAAACACATTACGCCCCTCACCCTTGTAGAAAACTATGAGCTGGTAAGTGGACCTTTGAGACCACCTGGCATAACCAGTGTATAAGCCATCTTGGCTTCCCCCCATGGCTAGGAGCATGTGACTCTGAAAACATTTGAAGCTAGCTGTACGTCTATTGTTTCATTCGCATGGCGGCAAACACCTTTACATCTGTATCTGGGAGTTCTAGCATGTTGAGGACAAGGCAATCGTTCCCTCCTTTCTCCTTAAAAGATTGGAATGCTAGAGCAAGCACATAAAGGACAATCCTCTAGAAAATTATACATTCAGGAAGCAATTTGCCTACTCGAGTAAATCCACGAAACAGCTTTCATCAAGAAGTCAACTGAGAAAGGCTGGTTTTCAAGAGATTGTCATCGAGGAATTTCTTGACTTTGGAGGTGCTTTCAATAGAACCTCTTGCAAAGATGTTCGGTAAGTTCTCCAGGAGCATCAGATTCCACCTTTAATCTTAGATGAATACACATGATAAATATGTGATGTGTTGCACTCACACGACTTTCTCTACTCTTGTACAAACTATTCTTACAAACACGTATTTCTCTATCTATATCTATGTGATATTTTAATCAAAATTTTCTAAAAATGTTCCACGTAAAGGGAGTTTGGGGTGAAAAGCTTCGTATCTCATACTTGGAAGAAGTTGAATGTTAATTCCAAGGTTAATATTTGACCAACTTTTCGTTTTTGAGTTGTGTTGTTCACAGACGGACATATGAACACACACAGAGATACACACGAACATTTTTCTAAAAGTGTTTTCGTAGATGCAGGGGTTCTAAACATGCATTTCCCGTGAAATATCGATACTGAATCTTTGGTCTGGATGCAATACTTCTACTTACTAAGTAAACCAAAGATTACCTCGGAAAGAGTATTCAAATTACATAATTGCCAAAGCCTTTAGTATTTCTGGATCTGGAGAAACATGTGGGAAGACTTGCAATTAAAATATATTATATATTGAATGCATACGATTATGATTAGTCCTCTATTCTCTTAGGCTGTACTAATATGGTGGCAAAGAGCTTAACTAAAGAAATGCAGGTCTAAACTTAGCAAAAACACAAAACAAAAAATCTGATGTGTTGCACTCGTGAGTTACTTAAACCCGGGACATAAAGTACTTAAGTCGCCCTTGTAGTATTATTTTCTGATGTGATATTCCCTTGTGGTCTAATCGGGAAAGTACAAATCAGTTGGGGAATTTGTCATACTGGCAAGTTGGACATTGTAGCTTAGTGGTTAGAGCAGCCGCTCAGTAAGCAGAAGATTCGTGGTTCACATCCCGGCTATGGCATAGAATTTTTCAACTCTGATTCCACCTCTTCAATGTAGAAAACTTGTTACTTTCCCTATTACGTATAGTAAGTAGAAGTATTGCATTCCACCCAAAACTCGATGTCGAGATTTCATCGGAAATATATGTTTTGAGGCCCTCTGAATCCAAAAGAAAGCCTTTTTAGAAAAAGGTCCGCGCGTGTGTGTATGTGCATCTATCAGTCTGTGGACAACATAACACAAAAACGAAAAATCGGTCAAAAACTAAATTTGGTATTTAAGTTTAATGTCTTTCAAGGATGCGACACGAAGATTTTGAAGAAAATTCCTTCAAACTAAACTAACCTTTACACAGAAAATTTTTCGAAAATTTTGATTTTATCGAAAATGGTTCTAACGATTTTGATTAAAATGCCATGTCTAAGATGTTTTTATTATTAATGAAATTAATGTTATTTTCAAATTTCTAGCTATAGCCCATGTAGTCCTGTTTACTTTTGATGACTTTTGCATAATTGGTAAACCGTAAGAGATAGACCAAATCTTGCTATACAAAACTATAGATCTTGCTAAAACACACAATTTATGTCCAAATAATTTTTTTGCAGAGTAAGCTATTTCAGAGACATCCCTTGTTATTTGTGTGAGTTTTGGAAAAAACCTTTCGTCAAATGGAAGATCGTGATTCATTTCTTGATATCTTAGCCGTGCAAAGAGAATGAAATTTCAAAGCTTTAAAAGATTTGACTATCGCTCAAAGCCTACTGTATTCCCATACTCTCCTTGTACCCAGAGGAAAATAAACAATAAGCTAATTTCTGAGAATGTTTATCTCAACTAACGCGAAGAAGATATAGGAATAAGAGTTTGTAAGAATGGTTAACACAAGAGTAGAGAAAGTCATGTGAGTGCAACACATAGATTTTTTAAACACCTGACAATCGCTTCTTTTTTCTCTGTTCCCAATGTAGCTATAATGAAAATAAGTGTGTAATGAAACTAAATAGTTATAGTTTTGCAGAGGTTTATCTCGATTAATATGACGTAGATACAAAAATAAACTTTCATAACAATAGTTTGTAGAAGCTAGGTATATAACTGGGCAGAGAATCACGTGAATGTAACCATTTTCTTAAATTTTGTTTTGAATGGTGTGAATTCAGCGTTATTCCTCGGTGCTTTTGTTTAATGTGAAAGTTAAGACCTATGCAATATAGGTAATAAGCTGTAATAAGTGCATATATTAAAGAAGAAAAGATGTTCTTTGCATAATATGTAAATTTTAATAAAGCCTAAGCCAAAATATAACTGAAGACTTTCTTTTATTATTCCTAAACATTAATCATAATCCCCGAATTTTAACATATCAGAGACAAGAATTTATTTTATCTACTACTATAATAATCGGTGATGTTTTTGTTCTTACTTATACTTTATATACTAACAAAACACAAAACACGCCAATGAAACTAGCATCCAAAATCGCAAAATAAGTATAACAATGTTTGTTAATGTATCGTGTATTTTATCTTTTTTCCAATCCCCACATTAATTTTCTCTAAACATTCGTAAAACATTCGTTTTCGTAATAAATAAATTTCATTAAATATACTAAATACACAACGTGTACTAAAATGATCTTAATGTACCTATATAAAATATTGTAGACAACAGGTTGCAAAATTGATTAGTGTCTCGCAGTTCTTAGAACGCTCCCTTCGATCGTATATTAACATGAGCCTCTCGTTACTAGACCTCTACTTTTGTAACTGGGACTTTAAATATATATTAAATCACTTTGTGTTGCTTCCTTTGTATTTACAGGTAGCCTTAAAATGTCAGCAAACGCAGAAGTTTAAAGCCTCACATCAGGGACCAGTTTAATCGTTTATCAGGTATCATGATTTAAGGTTACCGCAGAAGATTCAATAACCACAATTTGAACGTAACGCCACTGGAAAAGGTGTACTAAGTTTAAAGAGAAGGCAATGAATAGAAACGTATTCGTCTTCGCCAGTTAATATCTTTGGCTCACAGCTTCTCTAAAAACCCGTTCGTTCAGAACTTTTCTCTCTCCTTCTCTATACACTGGAACTGTTGCTGTCCTCCACTCCACGATTGGCTCCATGGCAGGTCGTCCGCCAGTCTGGTGCTGAACGCGGTACGGGAACAGTGCGTATGTGTGCGCGCCTTTCTTTCACACCTTCGTATGGAGTGACAACAGCGCGCAAACGTCAAAAATCTTTCCCTTACACCTGCAGGTGTCAAGCATTTGCCATTCAAGGTACGTAATGGCTTTCGAGTTTATTTTACTTAAAAAGTACTTTGAGAATGTAACTTCAAGCAGTTACTGTTAGTGTGTCACAGAAAACAGTTGACAGTTTCAAGAATACTAGATGGTTGACATGTTTGATGATGAAATCAATCCCTTGTTGACTTAGGCGGTCTCCCAACCAGTGTACCAGTCTTCAGGTGTCTTATTTCATCCGGTCATGTTTTACTGTTATTTATTTCTTGTTGCTGTAAAATTATATTTCCTTTCTTTTTCCGCGTTTGTTTTTTTCTTCAATAACCTCGATGTGTTACCTGTAGGAGCGGCTATATCATGCAGGTGCTGATGACGTACGCTTCATAACAACTTGTGGTTGCAGTCATGTGCTTGACTGATGTTACTGTTTTTACTTTCAATTTTTAAATTTTTCATTATTTTATTATCAAAGTCTGAAAATTGTTATCGTAAGATATGTAATGATCAGGGACCCGATGTTTATAACCTAAAAATGTTAACAATATACAAGAACTTATGACCTAAAGCAAATTAGAAAATATGACCTAAACTTTTTGGGTGCATTCAACAATTTAATGATGTTTAAATTAACATTATATTGAAAATCTAATTTATAGAACTAGCACACTCAATAGCGAATAAATAATATTAATTTTATTGTTGCATTTTCAATTTATTTAAATGCTCAATCCAGAGCTAACCCTCAGCTCTGCACAGAATGAAATAAATGTCACACTTTGAAAGGAAATGAGAACGAAGAATTGCAGTAGCAAATTACATACATTTTAAAGGTTTCAAAAAGGAACAGTCTTCTATTTGCGAGCAACACTGCAACGCGATAAAGTCCTCTTATAAATGAAAAATCAACTCTGGGTCGACTATAAGCACATATACGAAACTAGAATAGAAATATAAAAATATGACAAAAGTAAGAAAATTTAAGAGAAAATATTACTATAATATGAAAAATCTGATGCGTTGCACTCACACGGCTTCTCTATTTTTGTACTAACCATTCTTACAAACTCTTATTCCCATATCTTCTTCATGTCAGAAATTATCTTATTGTTTATTTTCCTGTAAGTACAAGGGGAATATGAAAATACAGCAGGCTTTGAGAGGTAGTCAAATCTTTTAAAGCTTTCAAATTTCGTTCTCTTTGCAAGATTAAGATATAAAAAATGAATAATGATATTTCATTTGACAGAAGTGTAGGTTCTCCAAAACTTACAGAAATAACGAATATCTCCGAAATGGTTCTCTCTACAAAAAAGTTATTTGGACACAAATTGTAAGTTTTAGCAAGATCTACATTTTTATATAGGACGATTTGGTCTATCTTTTACGGTTAATCAGCTATACAAAAGTCATCCAGAGTAAACAGGACTACATGGGCTATAGTCAGAAAATTCAAAATATACATTTAATTTATCATAAGAGGATCTTAAATGTATGGCATTTTAATCAAAATCTTAGAACCATTTCCAAGAAAATCAAAATTTTAGAAAAATTTTCCATGTAATGGCAGTTATGCAAAAGTCACCAAAAGTAAACAGGACTACGTGGCGTATAGCCAGAAAATTTAAAATACACATTTCATTTGCCATAAAAATATCTTAAACATATGGCATTTTAATCAAAATCGTTGGAGTCATTTTCGAGAAAATTCTAAAAAATGTCCATGTAAGGGGTAGTGACACGAAGATTTTGAAGAAAATAGCCCCACCCTAAAGTACCCTTTACATGGAAAATTTTTGGAACATTTTGATTTTCTTGAAAAAGGCTCTAACGATTTTGATTAAAATGTCATATGTTTGACATATTTTTGTGACAAATAAACTATATATTTAGAATTTTCTGGCTCTAGCCTATGTAGTCCTATTTACTCTGGATAACTTTTGAATAATCCGTAAACCGTAAGAGATAGATACAATCTTACTCTACAAAAAATGTAGATCAAGCTAAGTCACACAATTTATGTCTGAATAAATTTTTCTGTACAGTGAACCATTTCGGATATATTCCTTGTTGTTTGTGTCAGTTTCGGAAAACTTAAAACTTTTGTGAAATGCAATATCGCTGTTCATTTTTTTATATGTTAAGCGTGCAAGGAATCTCAAAGCTTTAGAAGATTTGACTATTGCTCAAAGTCTACTGTATTCTCATATTCCCCTTGCACCTACAAGGAAATAAGCAATAAGATAATTTGTACAAATGCTTATCTCAACTAACACAAAGAAGATATAGGAATAAGAGTTTGTAAGAGTGGATTGTACAAGAGTAGAGAAAGTCATGTGAGTGCAACACATCAGATTTTTACTTTCTCTACTGGTAAGTAGAGAAAGTATTGTATTCCACCCAAGAAATTGATGTCGAGATTTCCCCGGAAATATATGTTTTGAGACCCCCTGTATCCAAGAAAAGCATTTTTAGAAAAAGGTCCGTGTGTGTGTGTCCCTCTGTCTGTCTGTCTGTCTGTCTGTCTGTCTGTCTGTCTGAGTGTGTGTCTCTGTCTGTCAGTCTGTGGACAGCATAACTAAAAAAACGAAAAGTAGTTTAAATACCAAAGTTGGTATTTAAGTTAAAGGTCTTTCAAGGATGCGACACGAAGATTTTGAAAAAAATAGCCTCACCCTAAGCTACCCTTTACATGGTAAAATTTTCGAAAATTTTGATTTTCTTGAAAATGGCTCTAACGATTTTGATTAAAATGTCATATGTTTGAGATATTTTTATGGCAAATGAAATATGTAGTCGTATTTACTCTGAGCGACTTTTGCATAACTGGTAAACTGTTAGAGATAGAGTAAATCATACTATACAACTAATGTAGATTTTGCTAAAATACACAATTTATGTCTGAATAAATTTTCTTGTAGGGTGAACCATTTCGGAGATATTCCTTGTTATGTGTGTGAGTTTCAGAAAACTTAAAACTTATATGAAATGGATCATCGTTCATTTTTTATGTGTAAGTGTGCAAAGAGAACAGAATATAAAAGATTTAAAAGATTTGATTATCGCTCAAAGCCTACTGTATTCTAACATTGCACTTGTAGCTACAAGGAAATAAGCAATAAGATAATTTCTGTAAATGTTTATCTCAACTAACACGAAGAAGATATAGGAATAAGAGTTTTTAAGAATGATTAGTACAAAAGTAGAGAAAGTCAAGTGAGCACAACATATCAGATTTTTTCATTCAATAATACAGTAGATGCCTCTTATGTTTTCATTCATTTCACCAGTTTACTATACGTTTCACTTTCGATTTTTGAAAGAGTACGTGTTATCCGAGTTTTCGATTATCCGAGGTATTGCCAGTCCCCCTTACCTCGGATAATCGAAGCTCTACTGTACTTTGAGACTATTTTACGTCAATATTTTTGCGATAGTACTTCAATTAGCTTTGTTAGCAATGTTATTTTTAAGAATGTTTTTATGTGATGTGGGACATATACGTACTTCTTTGACGATGTGTAGCAATATCTCCCGGTGCGTCTTATTTTCCGGAGGATTTACAATTTACATTCGCACTAATAATCACTCAGTATTCTTCTGCGTGGTTCAAACAAGTCTGTTACGTAGCCTTTCTTTCTTATGTTGATTTATCTTCTTTAACAACACGTATCCTTTTGCCTCTGCTGGTATGGATTTTAAACTTTTTGTGATTTATACACGTTAATATTATATTTACTTGCATTGAATTTTATTTAATACTACTTTTCTCTTTTAAAATAGTTTATTTTCCTAGTTTTTTGTTTTAAAATATTTTGGGCCTATATTCCTTTCTATTGCAAAATGTATTTATTAATTATATAACTTTTGTTTTACTTCTTTTTCTGCGTCCATGTTTCTCTTTTAAACAGATCAATTTAAATGGTTAACTCTGGCAATTAATTTATGAAAATTAAATTACCGCTTCACCCCATACCGCAGGCCCCACAGTAGAATTGTTGAACACATATCTCCTTCCACGTGCAGTTATACAGCTCGCAGTTCACGTTAGGATTCTTATCAGTTTGTGAAAGTGAAGAAACATTTATAGAGCAGACAATTTATCGATGAGGACGAAACGATAAGCTAGTTATATGAATAGGACCCCATTTTCTACCGTCTAGAAATGGAGCACTATGAACAATGCTTCAATGTTTTTAGGTAAGTATATCGAAAAATAAAGCAATGCCATGTAAAAAAAATTCTGTTGTGTTGCACTCACATGACTTTCTCTACTGTTGTACTAACATTCCTACAAACTCTTATCCCTATAAGAGAGATAAACATTTGCATAAACTATCTTAATGCTTATTTCCTTGTAGCTGCAAGGGGAATATGGGAATATTCCCCTTGCGATAGTCAAATGTTTTAAAGTTTTCAAATTCCGTTTCAAATAACAAGGCATATCTCCGAAATAGTTCACCCTATAAAAAATTTTATTCAGACATAAAGTGTGTATTTTAGCAAGATCTACATTTTTTATACTAAGATTTGGTCTATCTCTAATGGTTTACCAGTTATGCAAAAGTCATCCAGAGTAAATACGACTACAGGGCTATAGTCAGAAAATTCAGGATAGGCATTTCAATTGCCATAAAAATATCTCAAGCATCAAAATCGTTAGAACCATTTTCCAGAAAATCAAAATTTTCGAAAAAATTTTCATTTAAAGGGTAATTTAGGGTGGAAGAATTTTCTTCAAAATGTTCGTGTCGCATCCTTGAAAGACATTAGATTTAAATACCAAATTTGGTTTTTAACGGACTTTTAGTTTTTTTTATAGTTGTATGTTGCTGTTCACAGACTGACAGGCAGACAGACACACATACACACGCGCGCAGCTCCCGGGTTCAGTTCACGTCTGAAGGATGGGTAGTCTAGTCAGAATTATTCCCCACCCTCCCTAGAGTTTAGAAGTATGTGTGAGAGTGTAAATGTGTGCAAGTTTAATGTTTATGTAGAAAATCCAATGTAAAATCCCCAAAAGTTACAGAATCAGTAAACGAGTGAACATTATTTCGATGAGCAATTGTTCCAAGAGGTTAATATGACCTTAGATGTTAAAGGCGGCGCATAAATAGAACCAAAAAATGAGTGTTTTTCCTTTGTCTACCACGTACAGAATAGGTAGAGGGGGTATTGCATTGTACCAACAAGTTTAATACCCAGATATCACTGGAAATACAATTTCGAGGTGCCCTGAATAAAAAAAAATGCTTGCTGTTAGAGAAACGTTCGTGCGCCTGCATAGGTGTATGCCCATGCGTGTTTCGGTTAACAGCATACTCCAAAAACGAAAAGATGGTTAAATCTAAACTTGGTATTCTAGTTCAACATGTTTCTAAGATTCGACACCAAGATTTTCAAGAAAATCCTCCCATCCTAAATTACCCTTCCGAAAAGTTTGATTTGCTCCAAAATGTCTCTAACCCATTTCAATTAAAATACGTGTTTAAGATAGTATTATGGCTAATGAATTTTATATCTTGAATTTTCTGGGAGTAGCCTCTGAAACCCTCTTTGTTCTGAATGACTTTTGCACAATTCGTAAACCGTAAGAGATAGATAAAATTTTACTACACAAAAAATGTAAATATCGTTAAAGCCTGTATCCAATTAAATTACACACAAAAGAAACAGTGTCTGTCGTATTGTGATCCGAAACGAATCACAGTTCACGTAGCAAGCGTGAGAAATAAACATGGCGGACACAAATATTAATTTAGCGATTGCTATATCAAGTATAGGTTTATATATATTTTCACGATTCTGAGTAGGAAGACAATATGTATTAGAAGTAAAAGATGTGATGTTTACAAAGAAGAGAACAGGACATGGGCCGAGGTATATTGAGTCTACTACAAAACGAATTGAGGTTAGAGGACCCGGAAAACTATCGCTATGTTCTACGAATTGACGAAGATTTATTTCTCAACCTTTTACATTGTGTCGAAGGTAAAATTACACACCAGGACACAAATATGAGACAACCTACTACAGCACGAAAGAGATAAGGAACAATTGTAATAGTTTTAATCTTAGTATGGTTGGACAGAGATTTGAGCTCATTTCATAAAAACAAAAACTCATCGCTTAGATGAGGGATACAAGCCGTAGAGACAACAGCTGGCTACACATTGCCTGTCCAGTCCGCCATATTGTTACGTTACAGACGCTGATTGGCTATTTTCATGCTGTTGGATACAAAATTAGATGCAACTCAATCGCATTGTACACAAACAGATTGGATACAAATATATATCATAGAAATTGTGTGCAAAAAAATTGTATCTCTTGAAACTCTTGAAGTCTCACGATGCACTTTTGTTGTACACAATGCTTTGGTCCAAAAAGTAGGACCATGGGACATCGGCATAAAGCACAGAATTTATGTCCAATACTTTTTTGATAAATATTACCTTTTTTGAAATATTCCTTATTATTTGAACTCTCAAACATAGTTTTCTCAAATAGAAAGCCATTCCTTTTTTATGTCTTGGTCATGCAAAGAGAATGGAATGTCAAGGCCTTCACTTAGCGACCAGCCCTTAAAAGATTTGACAATCGCTTAAGCCAACAGTACTTTTCTATCCCTTGTACCTACAAGGAAATGTGTAATAAAACCACTTCTACAAACGTTTGTCTGGACTTACATGAAGTTGATTTTTAAGACTAGTTTGTTGAAGAATGGATAGTCACATAAATGTTACACATAATATTTAAGGGGCCTCGTGTTTCCAATCCCGGTTGAGTGAGTTACCTGGATAACGTTTTTTTTCCGGGGATTTCCCTTGTGGAAGATGAATGTCGGGTAACTCTAAGCTCTATGGACCGCGGGCTCGTTAACCTAACCGGTAAAAGGACGTTAAAAAAGTAATTCAAAATTACACCGACAAACTTTTAAATCAGAGAAATGTCTGGTGTCTTTGCAAGAGTACGGCAGAATAAGGCACGTCGATGCACTCTTTGTGTTAATCGCAATGGGCATGCGTTCCAACATTTACTTTGAGTAGTAAAGCTGTGATTAACTGTAAACAATGAGATGTGTGTGTTTTGTTTCTTGGATTGAGATTGTGTGCCTTACTAAGATAAGTGCAATACTAATTTGCATTGTTGATTTTGCCGTAAATACTTAAACTGGGTGGAAGACACTAATCTATAACATTAACTCGTCTAGCACTTAAACGAATCGCCGCAGCAAAAAAACTTTCCTTAATAAAACGTGTTTAAAATAATGTCATCTATCAGCCCCCTAGGTTTGTCGGTCTAATTTTGGGACACCCTGTATAGTACTTGAAGATTCAGATCCCAACATAATGAGTGAGGTATATTACACACAGTTAGTGTGGAAGAACCGTTATCAACACAGAATTGGAATAACTGCTGCATCAGCATGTAACGCGAAATGTGTTTGTATTGGTACGCAGTGTTTACTACTGGAAATAAGAATGGTAATTTAAGTTGCTCGGTCCTTGACAATTTAAATACCACCTGCTCCATCTCCTGAACAAAACACAGGCCTCTTAAAAATGCAAAAAGAGAAAATAAACTTTTATGATGCACTGCTTACTGTCGTATCCTTGGTATAAGTGCAAATGCCACACGTGACACAGTTGCTGTTTATACTTTATAGCTTGCCTAAGTCCAGTACGTAATGTTTTCTCCAACAGGCGATAATGTCTATTTACAACCTGATGATGATGATGATGATGATGATGATGATGATGATGATGATGATGATGATGATGATGATGACGATGACGATATTCGCTCCAAAATTCTTGCGCTGTAGAGTTACTGCCACATGCAATGTCAGTATTGCGCAATAGCCTCCATCTGTATCTATTTGTTGGAGTTCTGCTTTCACTGTTTCGGGATGGAATCAAACCACTTTTAAGAAAGATAGATACTTTATTTTTGTCTAGTACAAACGCATTAGTTTTGTTACAAGGGCGGCCATTTTATGCAACAAACTCTGTGTACATTTTATTAGCAACCAACAAAACAAAAGAAAAACTGATAGCTACAGTCATATGTTACCAACTGCTACCAAAAGTCGCTAAACTATTTGCATTCGCCAACATTCACCAAACTAGGAAATCGAGAAGCAAGTGACTGTGTAATTGACTGAACTGTTTGAGATTTTAGCTGGTTCTAACACTTTCTACATTGTAAAAAGAGGATCATGAACTCACTCAACGTAGAAATCAACGGAGTATAATTTGAAAACTTGTACATATTTGCCGGGCAGGGATGATTTTGTCAGAGATATTTCAACTTAGGCACCAAAATACATGTTTTCCACAGGAAGAGATACTTTTGGATCCTTGTATTCAACTTTATCCATTTCAGTGGAATTCAAATGATCAGGATCAGGGTTGCCAACCCGTACGATAATTATGGGAGCATGCGATAATTTTAATGTTTGCACTCATGGTAACCAACCCGTACGATAATTATGGGGGTGTACGATAATTTGAATGTTGATAGTTTGATACTGGCGAAATACCATTTTCACTGGTTTGTCACACCAGCGAAATAAAATTAATTATAAATAGCGACATCAATTTTGCCCCCATGGCCTGTCTCCACCACTTCCCCCCATGGCCACCTCCACCCTACAACGATTCCATATCCTACTAATCCTCCTACCCTTTATCCTCTTATTGCCAGTGTGCCCAGATCTGGTAATCTCAATGAAGAAGGCACTATTCAGAAAATTGATGATCAATGGAGAAAACTCGGAATACGTGATATTCCGTGTGAAATAAAGAACATGCCTGAACCTGGCAGTTTCTGGAGTGCTGTTAAACACATACCTAGGTGAAAATACCGATTTCAAAGAACTGGCGGAGTTTGCATTGTCAGTGATTTCGTTGCCCCACAGAAACGCTTCTTGTGGAAGACTTTTTTCCAAACTGGGCTTAATAAAAGCTAAAATTAGAAACAGATTGGCACTAGATGCGGTAAATAGACTTATTCTGTCGTTTCAGCTTATGAAAGAATGTGGTAGGTTCAAAAATCTGCAAGTTACCAAGAAGATGTTAAAGTTTATCTCAGCAATAAAGGTATTGCTGCAACAGTTGAGGAAGATGATTAACTTTCAGATGAATAGTGTAAGAAATATAAGTGCTAAAGGTGTAATACTGGTTGAAGTCATCAATCTTGTAAGGGGATACCATAAACATCAATACTATTACATTTTCATAAGTGTTGTGCTGATATTTTCATTGTTGTAGCATTTGGTTTATGATGTACGATAATTTTGAATCCAAATCTATAATTTTGAGTGGCCGGTACGATAATTTTACTTTTAAAAGTTGGCAACCCTGATCAGGATTAATGTAGCATTCAGGGATAGTTCGCAATGCAGATGTGATATACTGTTTATATATACAGGTGATTATACTAATATTTTGTTTCTATACACGAGGGAAATGCCTTTGCCTCAAAATCTTTTTCGGAAGAGCGAATTATATGATGTTAAGGAAAATAGTGTTTGAAAATGGAAAGCAGGAGATTTTGTAGTGCATTCAGTTTTTACTTTCTCTACTGGTAAGTAGGGGAAGTATTGTATTCCACCCAAAAATTCGATGTCGAGATTTCACCGGAAATACATGTTTTGAGGCCCTCTGAATCCAAAAAAAGGCATTTTTAGAAAAAGGTCCGCGTGTGTGTGTGTCTGTGTGTCAGTCTGTCAGTCTGTCAGTCTGTGGACAGCATAACTCAAAAACGAAAACTCGGTTAAAAACCAAAGTTGGTATTTAAGTTTAATGTCTTTCAAAGACGCGACACGAAGATTTTGAAGAAAATAGCCTCACCCTAAACTACCCTTTACATGGAAAATTTTTTGAAAATTTTGATTTTCTTGAAAATGGCTCTAACGATTTTTATTAAAATGCCATATGTTTGAGATATTTTGATGACAAATGAAATGTATATCTTGAATTTTCTGGCTATAGCCCCTGTAGTCGTATTTACTCTGGACGACTTTTGCATAACTGGTAAACCGTTAGAGATAGACCAAATTATACTATACAAAAAATGTAGATCTTGCTAAAATACACAATTTATGTCTCAATAAATGTTCTTGTAGGGTGAACCATTTCTGACATATTCCTTGTTATGTGTGTGAGTTTCGGAAAACTTAGAACTTTCGTGAAATGGGTCATCGTTATTCATTTTTTTATATGTTACGTGTGCAAAGAGAACGGAATCTCAAAGCTTTAAAATATTTGACTATCGCACAAAGCCTACTGTATTCCAATATTCCCCTTGCACCTACAAGGAAATAAGCAATAAGATAATTTGTACAAATGTTTATTTTAACTAACACGAAGAAGATGTAGGAGTAAGAGTTTGTAAGAGTGGTTAGTACAAAAGTAGAGAAAGTCATGTGAGTGCAACACATCAGATTTTTAACAGTAGATTTGCAAAAAAGCAGGAGATCTCGTGGAAAATCGGTAGACCTGGCAAGCCTGGTTGTGTGATGTATGCGTTTCTCAGAAGAGGGAAAGTATGGTAAAGCAAGGCAGTATTGTAACGATGTCAAGAAAGACTGTAGGTACATCCTGGTGGGTAGTACAACAACCTGATGACGGTTAAGGTAGTCAGGCACAAGCAGTGCAACGGGGTCACGAGGAAGTCTGGGGCCGGAGGCGCGATATACTTGCACACCCGGTTCTCCACGACTTGATCCCCCCCCCCCCCCAACCTTCATCCGCGACATTTCTCTTGTACTTACACATTATGACATCCCCATGTGGCATACGTCTCACATATCGGATGTTGCATTCACATGACCTTCTCCACTCACTCATCTATAAACTATAAAAACTTGTTCTTATATACATTTTTTAGGATAAACTGTCATTATACATTTATACATTTCATTATAGGTATAAGAAGCAGGGTTCAAGCTAAACAAATATCCTACGTGTCACACTCACATGACTTTCTCTACTTTCATGTTAGTTGAGATAAGCATTTGCAGAAATTACCTTATTGTGTATTTCCTTGTAGATGCAAGGAGAATATGGGAATACAGTAGGCTTTGTGCGATGGTCAAAACCTTTAAAGCTTTCAAACATTCCCTTTGCATAGCTAACATATAAAAAGTAAATAACGGGGTTCCATTTGACGAAAGTTTAACTTTTCCAAAACTCACACAAATAAAAAGGAATATCTCCGAAATGGTTCACTTTAGAAAAAAGTTACTTAGATATGAATTGTATTTTTTTAGCAAGATCTACATTTTTTGCGTAGTAAGACTTGGTCTATCTCTTACGGTTTACCAGCTAT
This sequence comes from Tenodera sinensis, assembly GCA_030765045.1. Taxonomy (NCBI): domain Eukaryota; kingdom Metazoa; phylum Arthropoda; class Insecta; order Mantodea; family Mantidae; genus Tenodera; species Tenodera sinensis. Next base: position 188,949,370 of record CM060963.1, read on the forward strand.
GCAAAAGTTATCCGGAATAAATAGCACTACATGGGCTATAGCCAGAAAATTCAAGATATACATTTCAGTTGGCATAAAAGTGTCTCAAACATATGGCATATTAATCAAAATCGTTAGTCAATTTCAAGAAAATCAAAATTTTCGAAAAATTTTCCATGCAAAGGGTAGTTTAGGGTGGCAAAATGTTCAAAATCTTGTGTCGCATCCTTGAAAGACATTAAACTTAAATACATTTCGTATTTGAATTATGCTGTCCACACACACACACACACACACACACACACACACACACACACACACACACACACACACACACACACACACAGAGAGAGAGAGAGAGAGAGGGGGGGGGGCCTTATTCTAAAAATGCTTTTTTTTTATTCCGGGGGCCTCAAAACATATATTCCCGGTGAAATCTCGACATCGAATTTTTGGGTGGAATACAGTACTTGACTTACTCTGCGTAATAGAGAAAGTAATAAAATAATGCAACAAAATTAATGTCACGAATTAAAATTTAACATTTGTACAAAATTCTGCTAGTGGAGCATTTTATATATTATAATATTAATGAGGATTTTAAAAGTGCAGTATATGTATATTGAATTGAAGCAAGCAGTAATCTGAAGTGAATCTTTTTAATGAACTTTCTCACGTATAGAGTCACACATTCCAGATGATATGTACGCTACAGTAAACTATCAGTATTAATTTACAAATTTTGCATTTCTTTAATTGTTACTTTGGCAAAACACAGGCCTTCTTGACTCGGATCGTTCGCAGCATTAGACTCCAAGGCTCAAGATAAAAGTGCGCTAGTTATTTTGTACTTAGAAGTGATTGCTCTCATACTTCTAGCGGATGTGACGATTCATTACGTCATTGACATGAAAATGCAGTTTATCCTCTGAACCAAACACTCTGAATTCAGCCCTTGTTTTCATCCACCCTGCGAATGAAGTTAACGCGCACGTTACACACACATTTGCAATATCACATATTTCACTAGAACTTCGAAATTAGCAAAGACTTCAGCCTCATCCTCAACTCGTGTTTGGGTCCCGTACGGTTCTTGTCCTTCTTTTGTTAGGTTAAAAACATCTGAACTCTATTTGCAAACTATTTGTATAATTGTTCTATAATTGGAATAGTCAGAAATTACTAGAAAATGTACTTTCAAAGCAGAATGCACAGTTTCAAGTTTATCGTACATTAAAGGTGCGTTAGGCACGTCTACATGTGTGCGGATGTATACATCAAAATATCTTATAAAGGTCAATTTATGTTCCTCCTTGCGAGTGCTCCATTATAACGTCAGTGGTAAGAAAGAAAAATGGCGTTATTAGATAATTTATGGTCGGTTACGTTTCAAATATATAAAACTATCTCCTGCACAGACATCTCGACCTCTTTTTCTCTCTTGCTTGGGGACTCGATTAAATATTGTGTATCTACTACGCACTTAGGCACAGTAAGCAGAGGAATTACCATATTCGATACCGATATTTCACCAGAGGCTCCATGTGCGTGTCTGTTAAAACCGTAACTCAAAAACGAAACGGCCGTTAAATATCAAACTCGATATTTAAGTTCATCTTCCAAGGATGCGAAAAGATTTTCAAAAAAATCCCTCCATCCTAGACCACCTTCATTTAGAACGTTTCTTCGAAACTTTGATTTTCTTAAAAATGGCTCTAATAATTCTGATCAAAGTATTGTGACAAATGACAAGTCTGGTTACTTGTTTGTCTCTTTATTTCTTCTAAAACTGAGCCAGAATACATAATTTGTGACATTGAAACCCACAGCTGTTTTGTTGCATCGTAACTTTTACTTTGCGTCTCTCTTTATGACACAAACACTCCCCAAATGTTCACAACTCTCTCTCTCTCTCTCTGACACTAACTGCACAAGCCAGTCTGCTTATATAGTCTCTAAATCACCGAAGACCTTTCTGGAAATGGAAGTTTCTCGGCTTGCACCGTAAACACAGCCCCTACTCGTCTAAAGTGCCTAGAAATGCGTGCAACGGCGTTTGTTCTCAGTCGCCCATTGTTTGCCTCGTTTGCCGAACGGCGCGTAGCTGTTACTCAATTCTTCTCTGAGGCGCGGCCACCGCCATGTTTGACATAGTTTCATGACAAATCAAATGTATATCCTTAAATCTTCTTCATTTTGAATAATTTTAGAATAACTGTTAAATCGTAAGAGATAGACAAAAGTCTTACTGCACAAAAACTGTAGATATCGTTAAAGGAAACAGTTTATATCAAATACTTTTAGTGGGGTTAACCATTTCTGAGTTATTTCTTGCTTTCGGTTTGAATTTTCCAATGCTTGTGCCAAATGTGAAGTTGTTATTCTCTTTTTTATCTCTTCGACGCGCAAAGAAAATAAAATTTCAAAGGCTTCACATAGAGCCCAGCTCTTATAAGATCTGACTATCATTTAAGCCTGCTGTATTCCCATATATTATTGTACCTATAAGGAAGTATGCAATAAAACCATTTCTATAAATATTTATCACGACTAACATGAAGAGCATAAAAAATGAGTTTTTGTAAGAATAGCTAGTTGAAGAATCGATAGAGAAGGGCATGAGAATGTAACACATCAGATTTTTACTTTCTACACCACTTATCTATGGTAAGTAGAAAAAAATATTGCATTCGAATCCAAAATTCGATATCGATATTTCACTTGAAATACACGATTTAAGGCCCTCGGAATAAAAAATCTGTCTTGCACTCACATGACTTTGTCTACTCTTGTACTAATCATTCTTACAAGCTCTTATTCCTCTATCTTCTTCGTCGGTCTGGGTGGCTCAGTGGGTTAGACGCTGGCCTGCTGATCCCAAGGTCGCGGGTTCACATCCGGCCCAGACCGATGGTTTTAAAGTGCGCTTAAAAACGACAGCTCCAGGTCAGTTGATTTACTGGCATGTTAAACAACTCCTGCGGGACTAAATTCCGGCACACCGGCGACGCTGATGTGATCCTGGCAATTGACACCATCGTTAAACAACAAAATTAATTTAATTTCTATGTTCTTCGTGTTAGTTGAAATAAACATTTGAATGTGTATCTTGTTATTGATACAAGGGGAATATGGGAATACAGTAGGCTTTGAGCGATAGTCAAATCTTTTAAAGTTTTCAAATTCCGTTCTCTTTACATGGTTAACATGTAAAAATGAATAATGATGTTCCATTTCACAGAAGTATAAGTTCTCCAAATCTCACACAAATAACAAGGAATATCTTCGAAATGGTTCACGTACAAAAAAAAAAAAATTATTTGAACATAAATTGTGTATTTTAGCAAGATCTACTTTTTTGTATAGTAAGATTAGGTGTATTTCTTACGGTTTACCAGTTATGCAAAAGCCATCCAGAGTAAATATGACTACATGGGCTATAACCAGAGTATTCAAGATATACATTTCATTTGTCATAAGAATATCTCAAACACATGGCATTTTAGTCAAAATCGTTAGAGCCATTTTCAAGGAAATCAAAATTTTCGGAAAATTGTCCATGTAAAGGGTAGTTTAGGGTGGAGCAATTTTCTTCAAAATCTTTGTGTTGCATCCTTGAAAGGCATTAAGCTTAAATATCAACCTTGGTCTTTAACTGACTTTTCGTTTTTGAGTTATGCTGTCCACAGACTGACAGACACAAAGACACTGACACACTGACGGACCTTTTTCTAAAATGCTTTTTTTTTTTTTTTTTAAATTCAAGAGGCCTCAAAACATATATTTCCGTTGAAATCTCGACATCGAATTTTAGGGTGGAATACAATACTTCCTTTACTTACTAGCAGAGAAAGTAAAAATTAAATTGTTCGAATGTTTCATTCTGCAGTTAACATAGAGAAGTAGAGGTTTAAAGCATGAGTTACTCATGTCGGCCATTTTTTGCCAAAGTGAATCGTTTAGCCATGAAATGATATTATGTAATTGGATTGCAGTTTGTCAATTGGAACAAATTCGTGGACATATGTTTAACAAGCGCACAAAGCGGAAGGTCAGAAATTTTCACACTAAAAAGTCCTGCTCAGGACTCGTGAATACTGCTCGGAAAGCTTGAAAGAATAGCTCATTTGCAGTAGCTGATAACAAACACACAGACATGTGGCGAAATCAGTTTTCTAACGCTGGCCTGATTTGGATTTTCACTTGTACGTGTGAATGCATGCAAGAGAGCAGTAGCCGTATTAGTAAACAAAACACTCGTTTCTTCAGTCCTATTTTGTTGCCATACTGCGTCGATAAGGCATTCAATAATGTTCAATTATCTCCTTTACCTTTCACGATAGATAAATTTGTCATTGGACTGCTTATTCGTCATACTTAAATCTGCCATCACTCGAAATCTGCGCCTTCGTGTCTCTAACACCCTGTATAAATGGAGCACAGCAAAATAAAAAGAAGAGAAGAAAGAAGGTGAAAGAATAATGTTTTTGCTTTCTCTACTACGTATAGTAAAGTAGAGGAAGTATTGTACTCCACTCAAAAATTCGATGTCGAGATTTCGCCAGAAATATGTTTTGAGGACACCTGAATCCAAAAAAGTATTTTTAGAAAAGTTTTTTTGCGTGTGTGTGTGTGTCTGTCTGTCTGCCTGTGTATCAGTCTGTGGACAACATAACTCAAAAACGAAAAGTGGGTTAAACAGCAAAATTGGTATTTAAGGTTAATGTCTTTTAAGGATGCGACACGAATATTTTGAAGAAAAGTGCTCCACTACTCTTTACATGGAAAATTTTGAATTTCTTGAAAATAGCTCTAACGATTTTGATTAAAATGCCTTTTCATCCTTTTTTATTATAACGTCCTATAACTGGATAGGTCATATCAACGAAATGATGCTCAAATGAGCCCGGGGTCCAAAAAGCTTAAAATTTACTCGATATTCGTCTTTTCAGAGTAAGAGAAACCGCGAAAACAGCTTTATCCGGGTTAATTCACTTTAACGGAGATTCGAACTCAGAACCTCTTGAATGTGAGACACTACTTCACATCACAAGAAATTTTCTTATTGTTTAAAAATGTATTTTTAACAGTTGTTTTACTCCAAGGTATTGCTGTTTGCAGTATCCTTGACAATGTCACATAATAGCCATTCCTTAAAGTTAGAATTTTGCTTCACATTTAACTGTAAATTCTGTAAAAGCTTAAGCAGACGTTTGGCCAAACTTGGCGCTGTTCGTATTAATGTAAACTTTGATCAGAAGAAATCAAGGGTCTAATGAAACGTACGCCGTATCACGTTTTCTTGGCTGAACCTGAGGATTTAAACAATGACTAGCAAAACAGCTAAGCATTAGAAACAGCGATTGTTAAACGTTGTTTAATAGATAGTGTCCAGAGTTTAAAATACGTTATCGTTTCTGTAGATTATTCTCATGTCCCTAAATATTTGCCTAATTAAGCATCAGACAGTTGGTTTCGGTTGCTTTTAATAGTTCTTCAGATATGTGAAACATTAGCAGTAACACCCAGTAGCACCGCTAACCTCTCTAAATCACTTCTCAGCTTTGGTATCCCCCGTGTCATAGCGGCAACTTCTCGGGCGCTACAGTTTCACGGGCCAGTCTAAAATTAGGCGTAAATTTTGTTTACTCTCTTTTTTCCCCCCTAATTTGTCAAATAAGGAAACCACCTGTGACAATGTCGAAAATGCTTGAAAATATTGATTTTAGGATTCTCGCAAATTAATATACTTTGGTTCTTGAAGATTAATATGCCGACGATGTTTCTTTGCGCCTTTAAGGCTTGTCACGTGACCATTTCAATGACACACGAAAACAAAAAATGGTTTTTCTCATAATTCATTTCTATAATCTTCAAAATGTTACTCGCAGTGCAAATTTCAATTAGTTAGATTTCTGTGTCAGAGATCCTTAAGGGACCCTGGCAATGAATTTTAAATGTTCTATATTTTTATAAGTATCAACTACCTATAAAAATATATAAACTTACTCCATTTAAAATTATCCTTTAACCTTTTAAAGTTAAATGTAAATTTTAAGCTTTATTACAAAATTCTAAAAGCTGCACAGAAAAGAGCTATTTTGTAACGCAATTAAAGAAAGCACAAAATAATTTTTCTCAAAAACTATTTTATACATTTATGTAAACACTTGAGAGTTCATTAGATATAATGGTAGTAGTACTCGTATATATTAAAAAAATAAGTTATTTGCTTAATAACCAAGGGTGTTCCCCTTAAGCCTGGTTCACAATAATCGTAAAACAGAAAATCGGAAATGAAACAAGAACTGGAAGCAAAACTGCATACATTTTGATGTCGATGGTTGGAGATATAAACAGAAATAAGTAGACGCGGTACCGCTCTCGCCCAGCGGAAACACCAGGAATATCAACAGATAATTTTCTGCCAGCCAGCATGTTCGCTAATGAATAAAGTTAGTGAGTTAGTGAGTCTATTTCGGGTGCAACAAACTGCATAAAGCGAGTGAGGTTGTGATGACAGTTGCGATATACGGCGAGTTCTACCACGAGAGATTAGAGATGCCTTGTGTTGGACACCCCAGCGAGTGAAGCGGACAGAAAAAGAGGTGCCGTAAAAAAAGTGAAGCCACAGGGAAAATTTAAGTAGATCACATCAGGGAAGTGACAGTGACCTTAGTGAAGCTGCAGATAAAAATGGAGCTAGATCACAACACTTTTTCACTCGTTTCGAATTCAGTCAACATAATGCAAGTTAACCATCGTCAATTTTTATTATAAAAATGTTTTATTCAGGCACCTAAAAACTTGCATTCCGGATGAAATGTCAGCTTTAAATTCTTGGAAAGAAATTATCCACCTTCGAGAGGAAAGCGGCAGATAATGTAAGACTGAATGAACATTTAATGACTATTCCACTCATACCTGACTCGGTGGAAATCAACCAATCGTGTGCATAACAATTATCAACTCATGAATTTTAACTATCCTCCTGTACTTTTCTTATGTTATGATCAGATTAGAGAACCTAGCTGCACTGTCCTGCAGATGCGTAACCGCTGACGTAATTTGACGCTTTAGAGCCACTAGTGTCAAAAATGGCAGACTCTAGCTTCGGTGAAGCATATAATGCTGAAATATATTAAATTATTCGAAGACGGAAACCTCAGAACGCAGAATACAATAGGAAATATGTTTGGAATCAATTTGACAAATAAACTGAGTGCGCAAGCAGGAAACTAGGTCAGTGGCATTTAATCTTGTAGGCCAGGTCAATGGACTCTGTTGTATGCTGCTTCATTTTTCTTTTAAGAGGTTAGTAATTACAACATAGAATTTAAATAACATTCCATAGACTATATCCTTTAATTCGTCTTAATAAATGCAACAGGTGATAGTCAAATTCTCTAGATAAATTGACAATAATTACTGGTGGCATTGAAAATATGTATGGGTTAAACATGTAAGATTTGTATTAACTTCAGTTCTGTGAAAACAGCACCTCTCTTCCAGAAATACTCGAGATATAGCTTTAGGCGATTCAAACGGCCTACACAGTTAAGTGCATTATTTCTATTACTGGTACAGCTTAATATATCATTCACTTCTAACAATAGCTCCTAACAACAGCTAATCACAACGGTACCATTATTTGTAGTGAACAAATGCGTTTCAGTATTTAATTGTGATTTTACATTCACTCTTAAATTGTGATTTCAGTTACATTTTAGAACTAAAAACCTTAAATGATAAAGAAACATTATTTTATATATCTGAAAGAGCAGCAGTTATACTTCTGAATTATATAAACTGGCATCAACGTGAATTGTAAACACACCAGAACACAATAGGTAGAACAGCAGGTGAAGATGAAGTACGAGAAAGATGAATACATAGAAATAAACAAAAGAATTATCCTTCTTCTTACCCTGTTTACGCTCCTCGTATGGAGGAATTATACCCCGCAGGACTTATGAGTGGGTGCCCGGGGTCAGATGCCCGTCGAGGAACAAACTCTAGATGCGAGAATAAGAAGGGAGATCCTATGAAATGAAGGCGACATGGATGAAAGGAAAGGGATGATGGAGAAACTGGTGGAATGAATGATGGGGGAAACCGGAGTACCAGAAGAAAATCCATCCGGACGCCGTCTTGTGCACTACAAACTCCACATGTGATACTCTGGGGTCGAATCCGAACAGCCTTAGTGAGAGGCGAGCGGTCTAACCCCTTTGTGCTTCTACGTGACCCCTGGGAGGAAGGGATGAGGGAGAGACCCAAAAGACGACTAGATTCGGATGACTACGTGCGCCAGCATGGACGGAGTCCCTAACGTTTTTAATTCGAACACATCCGGCGCCACCCAAGCCTAATCACAATTCCCCAAACCCGGGGATACCCCGAAGGGATATCCGTCTGAGAGCATCTGGAGGCAGTTCCTAACTGAGCAGTCGTGACCAACGCCAGGAAGAGACAGCTACAAAGCAAACTTCCACCGCCCATCCCCAACAGCCAAACACGGTCGTTTGGTCTCACAACTTTGAGACATATGACAATGAAGGAAATGAAGGGCAGGAAAATCATTGTAAAAGAGGAACCACGCCAACACTCGACTACTGACGTGATATAACCACGAAAAACCTATGGGTCAGAAAATCAAGCCCGGGGCCTCTCGAATGCGAGCCTCACAAATTCCCGCAGAACTATCTTGCTCAATTAAGATAGAGGGAGAAGAGAGAAGAAGAATTAGAGCAAGGAAGAAGGAGTAGGAACCATAACCGAAAGGGCGAAAATGGAAATTATTAGTACATGACGAAAGAAACGGGAAACCATTAGTATAATGCTCGAAAAAGAGAAAAAAGAATACAGAGAATGTTAATACAACCATGAAAAAAAAATAGCGGGAGATAGAAGACTATAAATCTCGTAATTTTAGAAGTATACGACGTGCATTAAGGAACCACAGGGTCAGTTACGAGAATGGAGAAGCAGTTTTCACTTAAGCAATGGAAAAAGAGAATAACTATTAGTAAAGCCTTAGCAGGAGAGAAAGGAGGAGCCCAAATATAGAAGGGGTTTAGGGAAAAAGGACTAAGGTCCCTCAGGGAGATGAACGGAGGCGTTGATGTAAACTAAGAAGAAAGAAAAAGGTGAAGGAAAGTGAACTGAGAAATAAGTGTAAAGAAAGTAGGGTATAATTACATAAGAATGAAAGAAATTATGAAGTGATTAATGAGAGGAAATTGATTTGAAAGAATGGAATATGTTTTTTTATTTACGAGACGTATTTTTAAAGTAAGTACCGATAATTTTTTAAAAGATAGCAGAACATTATTATCATTCATAACCTTATACCTTTCACTACTTCTACATTTAATTACTGCCCTTATTTAGTAACTTCTGGTAACGGGAAACTAGTTTTTGTAAACCTTTGTAAAAGAATGATGCCGCCTGCGATAAAAGCCAAATCTGCACTTGGCTTGGTTGAAGTATTTTTCACCAAGGAATTCCTTCAGATGAAGAAACAGATGAAAATCCCTTGGTGCCAAATTGGACTGTAGGGAGGATGGTCAATTTTTCCCAGCCAAATTATGATCAGATGTTGAGTTTAGGCTGTGTGTGGCCGGGCATTCTCACTCATTGTTTCCCCATAAACCTCTCACAATTGGGGATGAATGTTTACTAACAACATTTCACGTATTCAAAAAACGAATCACTGATCTTCACAGTCGGCGGCTCGTTCGATCGTTTTGATCATTTTGAAGCGCTCAAACAATATGAAAAAACAAAGTGACGATCGCTCACAGCTGTGTCTGGCTTTCGAATGAATGGAGGAAGAGACCACCCATTTTCAAAATCTGGACTGCAGCGCTACAGTGGCAAAATATTTAAACGGTACCTACTTTAAATACACGCCTCGTATAAAAAAATTGTTGTGGACTAGCAAAATCAGTGCTAAGAAGGTTTATAGAGAGTGTTAAGTTGTTATTTAAATAAATAAAAATGTAATTTATGTCAATACTGTAAAAACAGAAACTTTGGGTTGTTGTGGGTGTGTTTTATATAAGTTAAGTTCAAAAACCGCTCAAGCTATTTTGATAACGGTTGCATCATTGAAAAGCCCACGTGTTTGATGAACATGGAGCCTTCTAATTATATTTAATTAATTACTAACATATTAAAACGATTTACAAAGCGCTTGTTCTACTTGCATACTTTATCTTGAGGTCTCAGATGGCGTTGCTGTTGAAGATAGAAACAGGACTTTTCATGTCTTTTGTGCTTTCGTGCTTTAAATTTTATCATAGAAGACCTCAGCTATAGGTCGTGCAGTTAGCTTTTACAAGTTAGCTAATGGCTAAAGTAAAAAACTAAACAAATGACTCCTTCTTTTACTATTTAAGGGAGTTAGTTGTGTCGGTGCTGGATGTGCTTTGGGCATTTAGTACTTAAAATTACTGTTTGAGTTGCTTAAACACAAAAGTGCACCGATATGATAACACAAGAGAACAGCAACAAACGTAAGAAGATACAGTGAAATGCACAAGTGGTAACACTGGAGTACGGGCAACGATGCTCAGTTGTTACTTCTTGACTCGGACTGTTCATGACACTATATTCCAAGGCTCAAGATAAAGTGTGCGAGTACTATTTGAATACGAAAACATCAAGTTATAAAAGAACATGCTTTTGAAGGCATGTCGAGATTGCCATGGCGTTGAAAATAGTTATTTCACATAATATACATATAAAATAAAGAAATGCCGGGGAATTTAAAGTTCTATCGATATTTAGTTATTTGTTACGATTGCATGAAAAGATTATGAAATGTTAAAGACTGCATATAGCGTCCAGCTATTATACATTTGACTACCGCTATTTCCTGTTATCTTTAACGAAATGTGTAATGTAGCTATTTCTCCAGAGGTTTGTCTCGATTAAAATGAAGCTGATATAAAAATAAGCTTTCGTAAGAATAGTTTTATACCCATTAATAAACTGTAAAGGATAGAGAAAACCACTTGAATATAACACATAAGATTTTTTAATGAATAAATGTACAAGGTTTGAGGTATTAACACGTGGTGTAGCTTCCAGGATCCAGGACTGTAATCGTAGATTTGCTTATATTTTGTTCAATTCTATTTCGAGCAGTTTACGATTTGTCCGACTTTCAGAAATGTTTCTCACGGACATGCACACGTACAAATGCAGAATATATAGAAGCTTTATTAATTTTTTTCTAAAAATGTTTTTATTTGTATCTGAGGACTTCACAAGTGTTATGTTTCCGGTGAAACCTCGACACTGAACTTTTGCTCGGAGTACAAGATTCTCTCTGCCTTAAATATCTAAGATGTGCGGAAAAAGGAGGGTAAGGTAGAAGTGGTAACAGGATGAGGGACAAAATGTGCCAGGAAATGACTGCTATAAGAATATGAATAGTTAAAGGAAGAAAAACAATTAAAGAAATGCGAAGTTTACAACGAAAATTACGGGAAATGCTGAAGGAAAGTAAAAATGGAAAGCAAAAGAAGCAAGACAGCCAAGAGAAAAGAGTGTAAGGAGAAAGTAACTATTAGGGCACAAGAAAGAAAAAAAAGGAAAATACTAAGGGCTAACTGAAAGAAAAGAAGCAGAATGCCAGGCATAAAGTAGTTCTTAATAAAAGGAAAGAAATCGGACTAAATTTGTACCAGAATGTAAGTAGTTTTTCGAAGATACTAGTGTAAATTAAATAGAAAAGGGGCAATTTCAAAGTTAAGTGGAAATAAAGCGAGTAAATAAGAAGATATGTTGTATGACGTAGTGAAATGGGAAGATAGAGACAGGCATTACATATGTGGGTAGAATTGTAGTGTGGAATATTCTTAATAACAAAATCATGAAACAGAAGCAAAAGGTTAACCTTGGTCAGGGTGACAGGAGAGAGGGAAATAAAAATTTATGGATAAATTCGAGTAGGTATTATAAAAATCTGATGTGTTGCAATCACATGACTTTCTCTACTCTTGTACTAACCATTCTTATTCCTATATCTTCTTTGTGTTAGTTAAGATAAACATTTGTACAAATTGCCTTATTGCTTATTTCCTTGTAGGTGCAAGGGAAATATTAGAATACAGTAGGCTTTGTGCGATAGTCAAATGTTTTAAAGCTTTGCTCACTTAACATATAAAAAATGAACAACGATGATCCATTTCAGGAAAGTTCTAAGTTTTCCGAAACTCACACACATAACAAGGAATATCTCCGAAATGGTTAACCCTACAAGAAAATTTATTCAGACATAAATTGTGTATTTTACCAAGATCTACATTTTTTGTATAGTATGATTTCGTCCATCTCTAACGGTTTACCAGTTATGCAAAAGTCGTCCAGAGTAAATACGACTCCAGGGGCTATAGCCAGAAAATTCAAGATATACATTTCATTTGTCATAAAAATATCTCAAACATATGATATTTTAACCAAAATCGTTAGAGCCATTTTCAAGAAAATCAAAATTTTCGAAAAATTTTCCATGTAAAGGGTAGTTTAGAGTGGGGCTATTTTATTCAAAATCTTCGTGTCGCATCCCTGAAAGACATTAAACTTAAATACCAGCTTTGGTTTTTAACCGACTTTTCGTTTTTGCGTTATGCTGTCCACAGACTGACAGACTGACACACAGACACATACACGGACCTTTTTCTAAAAATGCTTTTTTTTGGATTCAGGGGGCCTCAAAACATATATTTCCGGTGAAATCTCGACATCGAATTTTTGGGTGGAATACAATACTTCCCCTACTTACCAGTAGAGAAAGTAAAAAGGTGAAAGTTAAGTGAGGAAAGGAAGTGGCGGTGATAAAGAGATAAGAAAGTGAATAGTGAAGTGTGGAAAATTATTAGCAAATGATCATGAAACATAAGCAAAAGTTAGTGAAAGTAAGTGAATCAAAAGACGAAAGTAAACAGAAAAGGTAAATTTGAAGAAGGTTATTAGTAGTAGTTACAGAATAAACAACAGCACACGTCAAAAAAGTATATGTAGAGAACATCAGAGGGCTGCCCAGTGACAAAGGGGCAGGCCCCAACTTCAAGATGTATATGCATTGGCATTCAATAAATTCATGTTCAGTTTTTAGGACTTGATATAAATGCATCAAAAGCTTGTACTTTTGTAGATGTTCGGTACAAATATATGTTCTGTTCTAAGATGTAGGTAAATAAAAATGTAGACTTTTTAACTTCTACAGCGTTCCAATGTCTTTTAAAATGATATAATCGTAAACCAATCTAATGGTAGATTACAAATCATTGACGTGGAAATGTAATGTATGGAGCATTAATATGTTGCGTACATTCTCTCTAATATGCCATAATGCTAATGAATTTGAGAGTATTCAAAGATAAGGGCCCACACAGTAAGTATTAACATCCAGAGTGTCCGATTTTGCATAAAAACCTCATCACTGATAATGGCTTTTCTGAAACGACGTGCACCATCTGGTGCTGAGATTGTCCATTAGCCAAACTCCCGCCAAGAAGAAACCAAGCCTCTTTTCTTAGTTAGTAGGCGTATTATCAACAACTCTTCCCACGCCAAGCAAGGAAGTCATGACCGAAACTTAATTTTGGTTGCGTGTTCAGAGGCGTGCACACCATCGACAAGAGAATCTCAATAAAACCTGTCTGTGGTAGCGTAGGAATGTTCATTCAGCGCACGAACAGCTGAATGTAGCTAACTCTTGCAATATAATCATTTGAACTAACCAGTGAACATATATTTGGTCATTTGCTTAGCGCGATGACACCAACCGGGAGACAGGGATTCGATTCCCGGTACCGATTTTCTTCGCTGGGAGACCGGTCCGGGGTGCACTCAGCCTCGTGAGGTCCATGGGGCGGGGACAGTTGAGGACCTACTGCAGGCCTCTGAAGAGAAAACATTCGATATTCTATTCTCTCGGGGGGGGGGGGGGGGAGGGAGGGAAGGCAGTATCGCATGGCAGTCTTCCTCCTCTGTCCAGTTGTAAGATGCTAGTCGTTGGTTCTCGAGGTCGCGGGTTCCGTCCCCGCGGAGAGCATTGGATATTGTAGACGTTTACTATAATTATATTTTAATCTTAAATTAAATTATTTTCTTGTTTAACAACGCCAGTGTGTCAGCGTCGCCAGTGTGCCAGAATTTTGTCTCGCAGGAGTTCTTTTACGTGCCAGTAATTCCGCTGACATGAAGCTGTCGTTTTTAAGCACACTTAAAAACCGTCGATCTGGGCCGGGTTTGAACCCGCGACCTTCTGATCAGTAACCAACTGAGCCAACCAGACCGACTATAATTTAGTCTAAATAAATATTAAGACTGTTAGATGTAAGTTTTAATGCCTTTATATTGTTATTAATCCAAGTACAATATACACAGAACATCAAACTGTAAACAAGATGGAACTAACGAAAACAATTGAACGAAGAAAAGAATGTTTATAGCCACTACAATATTTTCAGACGTAAAAATTCTTAGCATTCCTTCCTAGATTTACGGCACGTAAGAGAACCTTAAACCTGAGAAAGAGGCCTCTGAGCAAAATTAAGTGGTCTTTCATGTCCAATATAGAACGGAACGCTGAGAACCGTAGCACCTAAAGAGCGTCCATAAGTAAAAACGCAATTAGTACTACATGGCAGCACAGGATGATGTCATAAATAGATGCACTATCTACATTAAATCTACCCAGCAGTGCTACCACAAGACTTAAGATCTTGAAGTATATTATGGGTTGTTTTTTGTTTGAGAGCTTCTCAAACTTGTTAAGAAGTTGCCGGAGAAATGTCGATATTATATTTTTGGAAGGATAGTTTCCTTGCGCTATTTGCCATAGCGTAGGCAAATGGAGCACAGTATACAGGTAGGCTATAATAGGTCCTTTGTGCTTCCTACGTGAATACTGCAAGAAAAGGATGATGCGAAGACCCTAAGGGCAACCAGAACCGGACGACAATGTGCGCTAGCCAGGACGGGGTTTGTAACATTCCAATCCTGACGTCCGGCAGCCCTATCCTAGCTAGGGAATATTAGCACTCCCGTCAAGCGGCATAGCCCAGATTCAACCGTTCAACCACAACATACCAGTCGCCGTCGCCTGGCTCTGTAACTCTAAAACGGATGAAAGGAAATTCGTGACAGAAGAGGACCCATCCCAGCGTGCGCCTACCGACCCGGGAAACCACCAGAGTGGCCGGTTCGACGGTAAACGAACCTGCGACCTCTCGAATATTAGCCTCTCCTATTACCGTGGAGCCGCGAATAAGCGTTAAGAGTAAAGAAGGAAGTAAAAGAAGCAAAGATACAGCTGACATAAATAAGCATTTAAGACAGAATTTTATAAAATAATAAGTTATCCTGAATGAACAGGGTAACTCAAAAAGTAAATGTCTGTTAAACGCTCAACTTGGTAAGTACTCAGTTCAGCGTCCTTCAAGGAAGCAACACGAATGATTTCAAAAAGAAAACAAATCTCCCAGTAACAAATAACTATTGCGTGGAAATATTGTCATTATTTTCTCAAAATTGGCTTTAATGATTTTGATTAAAATATCTTTTTTTTTTGTCTTTATCTGATTACCCTCCTCTTATGTAGGACTTACAAGCCTGTGCCTAGGTTCAGACACCTGTCGGGGAGCAGAGGAACCTATGGACCGAACAGAGGGAAGACCTGCAAGCGGGTGGTCAGCCCAGCACCAGGTATGAGAGTGAGGAAGAGGATGATATGAAATGCAAAATGGATAATTGTAAAGGTGATTATGGAGCAATTAGTGGAATGAGTGGCGGGGGAACCATATGTTTCAAACATTTTAATAATAAATACTAGCGTATCTTGAATTTTCAGCGGATAGCTGAGAAGTCTTCTTTGTTTTGAATGAATTTTGAATACTCTGAAAACCATAAGAGAAAAATAAAACCTTACTACACAAGAAAGGTAGATCGCGTTAAAACACATAATTTATGTCAAATAAATTGAACAAATATAATAAAATAAATTTCAATAGAAATGGGGAGGCCGCATGGTGAGATTACAAGACAACAGGTGAACATATATGGGACTCCTGTATAGGAAAACGACTACAAGTAAGATCATGATGCAGATGGACAGACCTCTTCAAGGAGCACGCAGGACACCAGTGGTCACGAGCAGCGAGAGGAAGAAGGAACTGAAAATCAGATTTCCCTTCACGGGACATTTTAAGCTATTTTCATTTCAAATTTTTTGTGGCGTAAACCATTTCCGAGATATTCTTTGTTATTGGGTTGAATTTTCAACTGCTTAATACTTTTTCAAGCGGTAAGTCATTCTTTTTTTACGTCAATAGAATCTCAAAGCAATCAGGTAGCGACAAGCTTTTTAAAAGTTTTAATATCGCTGTATACTTATACCTACAACAAGGTGTTAATTTATCATATGCGATTTACTGACCGGTCATTCTTTTGTTTTGTACCATTTATCACTAGGTCATACTTTTGCTCAGTCACCAACTGTATTCCCATAAATCGCTAAAAAACATCTTAGTACACATTACAATTGATTAACAACCAAAACTCAAAATGGAGGGCAATTTAAAACGGCTTGGTGACGCATCAAATGATACCTGTAACTCCGATGGTCATATCGGTGACTTCCCCTGTGGAACACTTGCCTAACGGCGATGGTCTTACTCGTTTAACGGAGGATTTTTCAGCCTTTAGAGATTTTATACGTTAAATTCACACTCTCAAAAATATCCACGCCCACCCCCAAAGCCGGGAATCGAGCCCGGGGCCCTTTGCACAATAAGTAGGTGATCTACCGACTGAGCTACGGGGCCAGCCTTGAAGATATTGCTTCTATTCTAAAAGATTACGTGAGAGCACGAGAAAAAGTAATGGAGAAGTGAGTCAGTGAGTGTGTGTGTGTGTGTGTGTGTGTGTGGTGGGGTTTAACGGCCCGTCGACAACGAGGTCATTTGGGCGAAATGGAGAAGAATACAGAAAACTTGAAACCACTGTAGAACGTAGTGGCTAAAATGGTTCAAAACAAACATTGTACAGAGTATCAATAGAAATTTAAGTAATTTTCCATTAATATATTTTCCCAGAAGAAAACTTATTTATTTATGTTAAAAATAAAGTGAGCTTTACTTGAGATTATCAACTGATTTTCTGTTATAAAAACAAGAGAAAATCGAAATACGTGTAATTCCTGGATTTCGTTTTCCTCAGTTGGCAGTACTTAGTAAGTTGAATTACTCTAATCGTAATTAATATATTTTAGGTTATTTTTTATAGAATTTAACATTTTCTGCTCAAATCTTTGCAATATAGTATTTATATTCATATTTTTATTTATGAAATAGTCCAGATAAATGTCATTCGACGGTTTGGCATTTCCAGGCCAGACGTCTTATGATATTACTTGAAAATTAATTAAGGAAAATTGAAGCTATTAACAGTGAAGCAACAGAATCTAAAATAAGAACAAACTAGAAACTAAAAGCTTCACTTATCTTAGTAATATTGCAAAATCTTTCACAGCTATAGACTAGTTTCAAGTTATATCCAACTTATTTTCAAAGCTATCCAAACAAGTTACCATAGTTACCGATGTCGCCAACCTCTGAAAACAAAAACTTATAAATACAATCTATTGGTGGCATTTCAAAATTCATAACGCGGTTCCTGTTTTTTAAAATATCTTTTCCCGAACCATTAAATCTATAGGTCCATTTAATTGTTTTAATAATTTAACTTCTGGATTAATTTCATGATTTAATGACCAAAAATGATCCGCCATAGCTGATTTATCAATTTGTTTATATTTAATATTTCTAAAATGCTCTTTTATTCTGGGTTCTAAATGACGTATAGTTTTACCAATATAAATCTTATCACAATCCAAACATCTAAACGGATAAATACCAGATTTTTTACTTTCTCTACTGGTAAGTAGGGAAGTATTGTATTCCACCCAAAAATTCGATGTGAGATTTCACCGGAAATATATGTTTTGAGGCCCCCTTAAACCAAAAAAAGCATTTTTAGAAAAAGGTCCGTGTGTGTGTCTGTGTGTCAGTCTGTGTGTCTGTCTGTAAGTCTGTGGGCAGCATAACTGAAAAACGAAAAGTCGGTTAAAAGCCAAAGTTGGTATTTAAGTTTAATGTCTTTCAAGTATGCGATACTAAGATTTTGAAGAAAATAGCCCCACCCTAAACTGCCCTTTACATGGAAAATTTTTCGAAAATTTTGATTTTCTTGAAAATAGCTCTAACGATTTTGATTAAAATGTCATATGTTTGAGATATTTTTATGACAAATGAAATATATATCTTGAATTTTCTGGCTATAGCCCTTGTAGTCGTATTTACTCTGGACGACTTTTGCATAACTGGTAAACCTTTACAGATAGACCAAATTGTACTGTACAAAAAATGTAGATCTTGCTAAAATACATAATTCATGTCTCAATAAATTTTCTTGTAGGGGGAACCATTTCGGAGATATTCCTTGTTATGTGTGTGAGTTTCACAAAACTTAGAACTTTCGTAAAATGGATCATCGTTGTTCATTTTTTTATATGTTAAGTGTGCAAAGACAACAGAATCTCAAAACTTTAAAACACTTGACAATCGCACAAAGCCTACTGTATTCTAACATTCCCCTTGCACCTACAAGGAAATAAGCAATAAGATAAGTTGTACAAATGTTTATCTTAACTAACATGGAGATATAGGAATAAGAGTTTGTAAGAATGGTTAGTACAAGAGTAGAGAAAGTCATGTGAGTGCAGCACATCAGATTTTTATAATTTGGAATTTTATCCTTTTTAGAAAAATTTTAGTAAATTTTGATATTAAATTTATTTTGAGGTACTAAATTTATTCCATATTCTTTAAAAGCTTTTGTAAAGATCTGTGAAAGATTTTTTAATATTACTAAGATAAGTGAAGCTTTTAGTTTCTAATATGTTCTTATTTTAGATTACTTGGAAAGTTTAACATGATATGAACAAAATAAGATTTTGTAAGGATAGTTTGTGAAAGAGTGAGTAGGGAATGCATCAATTATGTGTCCGCTTCACGAGCAATTTTCTTGTTTTGTTTACATCCGTATATTAATGATGCATAACCAGGAACATTCACTTGTTATCGATACTCGCTGACTAACTACCTTCCTTCGCTCTGTGAAGTCAGCAGTAACATGATGCAGGAAAGCAAATCTTATCACTTCCCTGGTGCCATTTTCCGCATTACCTCCAGTTGGTGTTCCGTCGTGTGAAAAGGACGTCATAATAGCAGTTATTTATTGTGAGTCATGTCATGTTTATTTCTCATTTTAACATAGTTTTATTGCCTAGTCACTGCATAAAATATTTGGTTCGTGAATGTCGTGTTTACACGCATTGTTCCGACTCCTCTCTGGAACCTGTACACGGACCTAAGCAACACAGTATTACCTTCATTTCTGAAGTACCTATAGAAGCATCAACTGTGGACAAACATGTTGTTTCTCTGCCTTTCTCACCTGTTCGCATCTTTCTCTTCCTTATTCTATCCTCTCTCAATATCTCCCTCTTTCACACTTTCTGTTTCCTCTGGCCCAACCTTACTCTGTGTAACTTGCGTGTCATGTGGTGTTTTGAAATCGACAGTAAAACACTTTTTCTAGGTTGTTAATAAAAGTTGACACACGAGCAAACAATTTAATAGTGAATAAACATTTGCCTCTTCCTTATGCTTGTAATGTAATTGGAACTGTATCATTTCTCGTACAGACAGACCCAAAAACATGAACCGCTGCGCTATGTTTTTCCACTGCGCACACAGAAATACGATAACGCAGCTGCTGTACACAAGGTCATGCGGTTGACATGTGCTTCTCTGCTCTGAAAGCCCAGTATTGAGCTGACACAATAACGTGTGATTGAGTTATTACCAGTGTACTTTATTATTTTGTCCTGTACTTAGTCACAAAGTGTACTATGACTCAGCATTTGTTTTCTACTGCACAGCGTGTATTTATTTATAATTCGTATTGTTAACTCAGTCAGCTTGCCAAGTGAAAGTGCGATTTGCAGAAAGATTTCCAGTGATCTGAGATTTCTATCTCTAGGGTAACTTAAAGCATAAAGTGTATAAGACAAACCCACACACCCTGGCAGAATTAAAACAAAATATCCGCCAGGAAATTGCCAGCATTTATCAACATGAACTACGGCGAGTGATGGATAGTTTCCTAAAGAGGTGCTAAAATGTATGGACAAACGACGGTGGCCAGTTTGAGAATCTCTTTTGATAACATTGGTAAGTATAGCCTTTAAAAGTAGTTTTTAAAATGTTGTATGCGATGTTCTGTGACGCGTACAGGCCAAACACAGCTCAGCCGGTTCGGAGTCTTTTGGATCACCCGTTAGTAACGCTTTACGTGTTCACCAGATTAACGTAATGAAAATAATATTTTGATTCTATCGAAATTTTGTAAATCAAATTGCTTTTCGGAAATATTTTGTTCATGTGCATATATTTAAAAAAATTCTGATGTGCTGCACTCACATAACTTTCTTCATTCGCTCTTTCGCAAACCATTCCTATAAGTGAGTAGTCGGAAGGTTTCACGACCAGAGTCAAAATTATAGCTACAGATTGCATCCGGGCGTAGAAGCCGTGGTATGCTGGAGTTTTGAAGTCCAGACGTCCAACGATTCTGTTTGACTGAACCTTCCCCAAGAAGATTAAGACCATGACATCAATGACGTCCACCGCAGTTGTGGAAGAAACGCCTGGACTTCATAACTCCAGCAAACCACGGCTTCTAAGCCCGGAAGTAATTTCCAGCTATAATTCATTCCTATAAAGACTTATTCTTCTACTTCAAGTTAATCAAAATAAACATTCATACAAAAGTTTTATTACATGTATCCATGTATACACAATGGGAATAGAATAGGCTTTAGCGATAGTCAAATATTTTAAGAGCTGGTCGCTATATGATAGCTTTGAAATTTGGCTCTCTTTGTATCATCAAGCGGCAAAAAATGAATAACACAAGTAATTGAAGGTTAATACAAGGGATGTCTCAGAAATGGTTATCTCTACAAAAAAATAATTGTTTAACAAACTGTGTGCTTTAACCAGAACTGTATGTCCGTGTGTGTGTGTAAGACTACAAAAGATGGCGGGGGCTGGTGGTTTGTTATCTGCCATGTCCTTGTTCACGGGTGGTTGTGAACCGGCTTTAACAGTTCAACGGCAGTTCTTTTCGTCCTGGCTGTTTAGAAATTCCATTACCTGATCATAAACATGGTGTATAATATCCACCATTCATGTTAAAGATGTCAAATGTCAATGGTTTTATTTTAGAGTTATACTTTTCTCCAGAAAAATGTATTATTGCCATTATTAATACTATTTCTAATATCTAAAATAAGGAACCCCTTTGTTTGGTATTTGTTTTAAGGTTATCTATGCATTGTCCAAAGCATAGGTAACATAACCCATCAATATGGAGACTTTCAGACAAGCGAAATCAGCTAGACAATTTACTTGTCTTTGGAAGAAAAACAAATTCGTTGTTTAAGAACAGCATTACGTGTGAATGGCTTAAAAATATATTTTTTATTTTCTTATAAAAATCTACGCCATTTTGGAATCCAATGATGCATAGCAATATGGGTATTCTTAATAGTTAAGCCTTTAAATGGAGATGGAAATTTGCACGTCCGTTTTAAATACCAGTATTAATAACGGGGATAAAGAGGGGGCCGCGGTCCCCCTTGGAAGTTACTGAATTTAATATGCAGTCAATTATTGAGTATTAGATTATTGTTTCAATTTGGATGTAAAAAACAATTTTTATTTAGCACAAATTAATACGATTATCCGCTATACATTTTGACAACAGAACAATAAATTAATATTGTTTGATCGAAAAGTTCCAACATACGCCCCCCCCCCCTGAAAACAAGTCGGCCGACGCCCATGAGTATTGCCATCCATTTTATATGTGCTATGGCTTTATAACTGCACAAACATTTGCTCAAGATTGACTAGAGAGACTAAAATCAAGAAAAGGAGTTTGAACAGGAAACGTGAGGAGATTGAAACAAGGAGATTATGGTGCAGAAATGTAAATTTTAGTGAATTAGCAAAAAAACACATTAATTTAGTTTTTTGCATTTTTCCGCAAGTTTAAATTTTACAACTTTAGGTACACTTTTCTCAGAAACTACTTAAGTTAGAGATCTGAAATTTTTTGTGAAGTTTCAAACCATCTAGTTTAACAAAGTAAGCTGAAGGATATTTTTATTTGCAATATATTGAATTTTTAAAAATTAAAAATTGTGCATTTTAAGTTGAGTAAAAATTTTTTTATATACACAAAGTTTTAGAACTTATATTTCACTGGATAGAAAACTAATCCACTCATATTGAGAAGATACCTATTTAGATAAACTTGAAAAGCAAAATCTTAACTAAATATAAATTTTCATCCTAATTATTGGAGCCGTTTCCGTGACGAGATATTTAATATCCTGGCTTGTTTGTTGAAATTAGCCCATTAACAGGGAAATTATGGCCAAAATAAGGTTTAGAGTAATTGTGACTGTTACGCGTAGACTAATATAGCTAAGTCAACTTTCTTTAGGATTTCTGAAAGCTATTGACGATACCTTTAATATCCTGGCTTGTTTGTTGAAATTGGCCCATTAACATAGACATGGCCAAAATAAAGTTTAAAGTAATCGTGACTGTTACGCGTGAAATCGATTTTTTTCAGCAATGACACCTATATAGATAAACTTAATAAGCAAAACCCTGTCTGGATACAAAATTTGATCGAAATCGTTAGAGCCGTTTCCAAGTTGCGCGGAATATATTTATATACAAGAATTGCTCGTTTAAATGTATAAGATGTCTCCGAAAAGACTGGAAGATCTGTAATCAAAATTGTGGCAAGTATGTGTCCCTAACTAATAAAATTTCATTTTTAGACCTCCATTAAAAAGCCTAGAAATGATGAAGTGATATTACAAACTTTGTATTACCGGCGTGTCAAAAACATTTATTGGATAGCTAGTGTAATTTTCGTTACCGTATGACAGGGCTTAATTCGCTGAATTCTGATTTTAAAATGTATACAGTTTGGCACTGCATTGAGCTTAGCACACGTATCAGTATCGTTAAGGATTTTGCTCAGCCCTCCTGCTGAGGCTTAACAAATGAAACGCGCACCTTTGTCAGCGTTCGCGAATATCCACGGTTCGCTTTCACTGCCAACCTCCCGAGGCTACAAGCATGTGCTTTATCTTCATTTTAATCGCAACGAAACTAAACGTCATGAAAGTAGGAAGACCATTTGTCGAGCAGGTGCGTGGTGGGATTTCTTGGCCGACCTTGAACAAAACAGGAGTGTAGCGCCACTGCATACCTTGGAGCTGATGACGATGAATTCGCCTCTCCTTAATTCCCCCACTCCACAAGCCACATCATACGCTGGACGCATTTGTTTCCCTGGAAACTCGCATTAGAACATTACCCAACTTCTACATCTACCAAGTCCAATTGTTGCACTGGCCTCACAAAACAAAATCTAGGGAGGCTTTTGCTCCAGATGCAAGCTGAATCAGGGAGTGAACGAGAAGGGCTTAATTATAAGAAATCTGATGTGTTGCACTCACATGACCTTCTCTACTCTTGTACTAACCATTCTAACAAACTCTTATTCCTATATCTCCATGTTAGTTAAGATGAACATTCGTACAAATTATCTTATTGCTTATTTCCTTGTAGGCGCAAGGGAAATATTAGAATACAGAAGGCTTTGTGCGACAGTCAAATCTTTTTGACCTTTGAGATTTCATTCTCTTTGCACGATTAACATATAAAAAAATAAACAACGTTGTTGCATTTCGCTAAAGTTCTAAGTTTTCCGAAACTCACACACATATAACAAGGAATATCTCCGAAATGGTTCACCCTACAAGAAAATTTATTGAGACATAAATTGTGTATTTTAGCAAGATCTACATTTTTTGTATAGTATGATTTGGTCTACCTCTAACGGTTTACGAGTTATGCAAAAGTCGTCCAGAGTAAATACGACTACAGCGGCTATAGCCAGAAAATTCAAGATATACATTTCATTTGTCATAAAAATATCTCAAACATGGCATTTTAATCAAAATCGTTAGAGCCATTTTCAAGAAAATCAAAATTTTCGAAAAATTTTCCATGTAAAGGGTAGTTTAGGGTGGGGCTATTTACTTCAAAATCTTCGTGTTACATCCTTGAACGACATTAAACTTAAATACCAACTTTGGTTTTTAACCGACTTT
Organism: Tenodera sinensis; assembly: GCA_030765045.1. NCBI lineage: Eukaryota > Metazoa > Arthropoda > Insecta > Mantodea > Mantidae > Tenodera > Tenodera sinensis. The sequence goes on from CM060963.1 coordinate 188,973,695, forward strand.
TCGTTTTTGAGTTATGCTGTCCACAGACTGACAGACTGACACACAGACACACACACACACATACACGGACCTTCTAAAAATGCTTTTTTCTGGATTCAGGGGGCCTCAAAACATATATTTCCTGTGAAATCTCGACATGTAATTTTTGAGTGGAATACAATACTTCCCCTACTTACCAGTAGAGAAAGTAAAAAAGAACTGATCGTGCACTCACATAACTTTCTCTACTTACTCTTGTACATACTATTGTTTAAAATGTTTATTCTACAATCATCTCCATGTTAATTGAGATAGACATTTGTAGAAATTCTTTAATTACATATTATCTTTTAGGTAAAAACCTTTTAAAGTTGCTCGCTATGTGATGGCTTTGAAATTTAATTCCCTTTGCATGTCCAGGGCATAAAAAGAACGAAGAGTGACTTCCCATTTGAGAAAAGAGCAAGTTTTGGAAAATTCAGGCAAATCACAAGAAATATCTCGGAAATGGTTCACCCCACAGAAAAAAAAAAAAAAAATGTAAATAAATTGTGTTTTAACGAAATCTACATTTTTTGTGTACTAAGGTTTTGTCTATCTCTTAATGTTTTATCACTTCTGCAAAAGTCAATAATGAATAGGACTCCAGGAGCCATTTCCAGAACACTCAAGATGTACAATTTATTTGCCAAGAGAATATCTTAAGATATGTGGCATTTTAATGATCAAAATTTTCAAAAGATGTTCCATAGCCTGTATGGGGGAATTTTGCTGAAAATCTTCGTGTCGCAGATGTAAGCTTGAATACCAGTTTGGTATTTAACTGACTTTCCTTTTTTGTTATGTTCTTCAGACAAACACACACACACACACACACACACACACACACACACACACACACACACACACACACACACACACACACACACACACAGACCTTTTTCTAAAAATTTTCCTTGCCTTTCTTTTTGATTAAGAGAGTACCAAAATATGTATTTCGAGTGAAATTTTGGTACTGAATTTTTTGGCGGAATAAATGTGTACTTCCCCTGTGACTATAATGTTACTTTGCTTTGCTAAAATCAAAACTAACACTTATTTTTAACCTATTTAGCAAACCAGATGAGCTTTTTTCGCTCAGTCAATGTGTGAATTTATCGTAGCGGGAAGAAAAGAGAAAAAGAAAATCGTTAGATCTAATCAGATACTATACATTTACTGGTAAATAATTCATGAATGAGAATTTGGCTCTCAGTTAATGAGGAGACAGTCAAACAGCAACCTAACTACTTAAATATCACAGTAAAGACATGTTTGTTTAATAAATATATTTATGCTTTCTCAATAATGTTTGCATCCAAAGAATGATCCATAGGTATCTTATACAAGTGCTTAAAGTGCAGTAAAACTGATAATTGGTACCTTAACCTGTACTACACTTCAGTGTCTTAGTGTTTTTTCTTTTCGTCTAAGTTTTCCCACAAATCAATCACATAGTTTACTACCTGATGTTTTTTGCAGTCATAACTGCACCGCGAAACAACGTCTGTCAGACAGACTATCCGTTTTGCTTCACACCTCAATTCGTGTGCCACTGGCCTAGATAATGTGAGGTCAATGGCCCTGCAGAAAGCATTCACACACAGTTCTGATACAGCATTCATTTGTCCACTCTGCGTCATCCCTTCAGTACAGCGCCTACTTTGAGATACTAACCAACCTGAAAGCATACTACTCTTAATAAATAAATATATAAGTTTGCAAATTAAGCAAACATTGATATAATATTGTTCACTACTCTGTCCTCAGTTACCAGTAACTACAAATACCTGCACCTGCAACCCTAATAGCCTATATAATGTTATAAAATTTAGAAATATGAAATGCTCTATTATTGACTGCAATTTGCTCGCTGGTGGGTAAGGAAACAGGAGGGGAACTTCGACACTGTGACTTATGTCAGCTTTTATACCTATCGTGCATAAGGAGGACCCACCGGGAAGGAGGGGTGAGCTAACAGGGCGGTCATTCAGGAGAAACGACAGAGCTGAGGGCAGAGTCCCTACCAGTTCCATGTTGAAGCTGCCCGGTGGTGTCTAGATCAACCTGCACTTCTCCACCTAAAATAAAACAATATAATATCCAGATCCGGTTGTTGCGGTGGTTCGGGCAGCTGCGGTTAGATGGTGCGGTTGCTAACGCTCTGTAAACCCTGCATGCCCGGTCGTAAGGGTCGCTTCGACGCCCTCTCTGGGTAGCGGTGAGGAGTTTCAGGCGGTGTGTTCGGAACTGTCAATTGTTAGGAACTTCCGCACGTCTCTGTGACACTGCCTTCGCCGCCTTGTGTCGGGGTTATGACTTCCCTTTACCTCATCTCTCCCTCTTCAGTCCGATACCTCATATTTCGTACCAGAAACTATGAGCACATGGTCAACTTCCAACGACTTTACATGAAAAGTTCAAACGGCAAACGTTACGCTACATTCATGAAGACATATTCACAATGCCATGGTTTGTTATCTAGCACTTTGCACCTCGATATGTGCCCATCATCATTAGAACGTAGTTTGGCCATGACTATTGTCCTCATCTTCATCAGATACATGTTGGTATTTGATTATCCAGGCTGTCTCAGAATGTGTTGATGTGAACCATATACTGTATAGATATTCACAATATACGCTTCGGCGCTTCAACAACTACAATGCCCTTCAATCCTCGGCGGTTCTTTACCTCAACGTCAGCTCTTTATTACACACTCCTCACAAACCAGTTTGCCATGCTATGATTCAGTTCCTCCAAGGCACCAAGTTACAGCTATAATCCCTCCTCGGTAGTTGTTCGTCCCCTGGTGCTGTTATGTCTGATTGCTAATTAGCTCTTGACCACAAGCCAATACATAAATAAAACGTTTCCTGGTGATTAGGGTGACCACCAATCCTGAATCGTTTAGGGATATTCTCGTTTTTTCAGACATTTTATCCGTTTCCATGCAAGACAAGGAGTATGCCACAATGTCTTTCTTCCTCTCATTTTTCACATGCTTGTTTCCTAATGCGGGTGTCCTACTGTCCAACTTTTTGGTCCAAAGCGTTGTGTACAACAAAAGTACTTCGTGAGACATCAAGAGTTGGATACAATTTGTTTCCATAAAATTTAAATCCTATATTTTGTATCCAACCTGTTTATATACAATGCGATTGAGTTGCATCTAATTTTTTCATCCAAAAACTTGAAAACAGCCAATCAGCGTTTTTAACGTAACAACATGGCGGACTGCATATATCCAACATGTAGTCAGCTGTTTTGCATGTACGATTCGTGGCACTTTTAATGTGATGGGTATTTTAATAAAACGTTTAATTTTTTTCTGGAAGTCTCATTAACGATTTTTCGTGACCATTAACATCTATTACTTAGGTGGTTAGTACATAGATATATTTCATAAATAATAAGAAGTCCAGTTAACAGTATGTTTAAGTTTTATGTTATGAAATAAGTTCAAATCTCCTGACCATCCATACTAAGATTAAAACCATTACAATTGTTCCTTATCTCTTGTCTCACATTTGTGTCCTGGTGTGTAATTTTGCCTTCGACATGATGTAAAAGTTTGAGAAATAAATCTTCACCAATTCGTAGAAAATTGCGATAGTTTTCCGGTTCCTCTAACCTCAATTCGTTCTGTAGTAGACCCAATATACCACGGTCCGTGCCCTGTTCTCATGATGGTGTCCACCAAAGTCTTTTATTTCTAGTACATATTTTCTTCCTACTGAGACAGACTCGTGGAAATATATCCCAAACCTATACTTAATATAGCAATCGCTAAACCAATACTTACGTCCGCCATGTTTATTTCTCACGCTTGCTACGTGAACTGTCATTTGTATTGGACCAAAATGAACCATAGTGTGACACTTTCTTTTGTCTGCAATTCCGTTGTATACAAAAAGTTTGGTCACAAAAGTTGAACCGTGGGACACCGCCTAGGCTAAGTTTTCAGTAGGTAATATCGATACTAGATAATTAAATAATTCTAGGTTCATTATCATTTCCACCAAATCTTCCGCTTCTTGTTTACTTTGATAGTCCACCCGCTGTCCATAACAAACTGTAAGTTTGTGATTGTGGATGCAAAAAACGATTGTTATGGTTCAAAGTGCGACTGTGGTAAGAAGAAAGGACGAAATCAGGAAGTACTCAACAAAATTAAAGTTTGGTCCGTACAGGTAATAGATCGGTTAGGCTGCAAGTAAAAGCTTTCTGTCTTGAAACTTTCTTTTATGTAAAAATAATGTTATATTAATATTCTAGAAATGTATTATCAAGCATTCATGTAAAACATTTCTTATATTTTGTGGTATTTCTTATAAAATTTCCTCCTCAGTGCTTCCTAATTTAAAATTACGTAAAATTAGAGTAGCATGGAGAAGAAATACCAGTATTAGGAAGACAGATAATACAGCTAGACACTGTGATATGTCCTTCAAAATCTTGAATTTCCACGCTGTTTTGACTTGTAGTTGGCTCAAAAATTCGATATCGATATTTCAGCGAAATCACAATTTTGAAGCCATCTGAATACAGAAAAGCAAAATAGCACTTTTTTAGCAAAAGGTCCGTGACTGTGAACAGCAACTCAAGAACGAAAAATCGGATAAATGCTAAATTTGGTAAGTTCAGTATCTTACAAAGATACGAGATGAAAGATTTTGAAGAAAATTTCCCACCCTAAATTACCCTTTACGTAGAACATTTTCGACATTTCTTATTTTCTAAAAAGTTCTCAAATTATTTGGATTAAGGTGTCGAATATTTAAGATGTTTACATGACAAATAACATATAGTTATATCTTGAATTTTCTGGAATAGCCTGCGAAGTCCTCTTACATCTGAAGGAATATTAACTTTTAGTAGCATAAGCCATTTTCGAGATATCCGTTAATATTGGTTTAAAGAGTTTCATTATTTTTGTCATTTTTAAACTGCTGTCAATACTCATTTATCGTGATGGTATGGAAAGTGTATGATTTTAAGACCAGTATTAGATACAGTGACTCGCAATTTAAACATCTCACAATCATCTGACAGTAACATAACAATATGCCGGACTGCGCATGTAACATGTATTTTGCTGCCGTATATGTATATAGCGTTTCACTCTTAGAAGACAGTATGGAGTTAAATGGGACATCTCTGTCTCTGTCTAGCGCATACAAGTTGCCATTAGCCGCGTCCTTTTCTACCCTCGCTCTGTTGCCACATTCCTAATAGCATGGTATAAATATTCATTTGTTATAAATTTCAGGTTTGAACACATTATCCTATGCAGAATTTTTTTCTCTATCAGGTTATATCCTTTTTAGAGTCATTATACATTTCTATAGGTCCAAATTTCTTCAGAAAACGTTTTTTTCAATAGAAGTCCGATATTTGCTGTTTCTACACTCATCACGCACTAACTAACAAACTAACTGCTAGAATGCATCTATATTTTTTTCTTAGGTAGAGTAAACTATAGTGCTACTACCTGCCTACTTTGAATTCTCTATGTTTACCCAGTTACGTGTTATAATTTTTTAAATTAAATGTTTTCGGAAAATTTTATATATGTGCACTGCAAAAGTTACGCAGTGTGAAACTTTTTTGTTATTGAGTTTACATCAGGGAACCAGCGAGAACAAATGTTGAGGAAGGTTGGAGAAAGTTTTTAAAATAAACCAAAAGGCAGTAACCTCTTTCTTTTATGCAGTAGGGCAAACAAAAGGTATTCATCTATTCAGCGTCAGGCCTGACACAGAAGATAGTATAAGGAGCAGCACTAACATTAGTTCGAAAGAAGCCGTGTGTGTAACTGTGAGCTGTTATTGCGTTATTTGTTTAATATTTTTGTAAATATTTGTAGTTATGGAGGGTGAAGCTAGGAAGGGACGATATGTTGGTGGATAAAGAAGTAAGGAACGCCAAATAATTATGAATGTGTTAGATTATTTTTTAAGTAAAATGCGTGTAAGGCAGTAAAAGAAACAGCTAAGGCTATTAAGTGTTCAGAAGCAGTAGTGTGTATGATTAAAAATGAACTAATGAAAGGACCTCTAAGAACACCGTCGAAAAAGAAAGCAAAAAGGGCGGGACTACACAAAACGCTAGGTTAACGCAATATGATTGAATAGTGCAAGGTGGAGTGCGGCGAATTGTTCATTCTTTACTGTTTGCAAATATTCCACCCACGCTGAATATAATTTGTCACGGGTCAACAGAGATGAGACCCTACCAAATTTCTCAAGGGCCACTCTGATTTGGGGTTCGAATATGAAAGAAAGGGTAACAAGTGCATATTAATAGAAAGAGACCATATCGATATCATCAGATGGCGACATAAATATCTAAAAGACGTAAAAGGTTTAGGGACCAGGGGAAATCAGTTGTTTATACAGACGAGTCATTTGTAAATTTAGGTCATACAGTAACAAAGGCATGCAGGGATACCAAAGTTAAAAATGCCCGTTTCGTCAAGCAGCAATTGAAGGACTAAGTACAGGACTCAGGCCACCTCGAGTCGCTCGCGGAGAGAGATTCGCAACTAGTACATGTTGCAACACTGCGCTCCATTTAACGTGTACTGTCTTTTAAGGGTGAGACGCGCTTTAGTTACGAGTTTGTTTGGATTTGTGGAATCTTTTGTGCGTAATTTTGCCTTCACTACGATAAGGTTGAGAAACAAATCTTTGTCAATTCTACAAAATTGCAATAGTTTTCCGGGTCCTCTAACCTCAATTCTTTTTGTAGTAGTCCCGATGTACCATGGCCCGTGTCCTGTTCTCTTCTTTTAACCATGATTGTGTCCACCAATGTATTTTACTCCACTACATCTTTTTTTTCCTACCGAGAGTCATGGAAATATATCCCAAAACTATACTTAATATAGCAGTCGCTTTATTAATGTTTACATCCGCCATGTCTATTTCTCAGGCTTGCTAAGTGAATTGTCATTTGTTTCTGGACCAAAATGCACCATAATAGGACAGACACCGTTTCTTTTATGTGCAATTTTATTCGATACTAAAAAGGTGGTCAAAAAATTGGACCGTGGAACATTGACTTAAATGTGCAAAAAAAGTAAACCCTATATTGACTAATATGAACTAAACAAACTTTGGTAGGAATAGTACACAGAAGTTATATAAAAATAAACGACAATGGATAAAGTCACGTCAATGCAAAACAATACTATCCCCTCCCCCTCCCCGCCTACGAAGGTGGTCACTACTCATGACAGTTCGTTTCTTATACACAATAGACGGACCGGGGGATTTTGCTTACTGAATGTTCATTGTACAAAAATGTTTACACATACTCCATATATACGAGTGTGACACTGAGTAAATGCTACGGTTTTGCGTGTCAAGTGGAAGAAAAATAAGCCGCGGCGCGGCGCACCGGTAAAAAGACAAGAGAGCAGTGTTGGAAGTATTAGCTTCTCTGTGCACATACAACGTCGGCTGACTGGCTCTCATACTGCGTGCTTGCCCTTTTTTTCCCCCTTCAAACAAGCCTTGAAAATGTTACTTACCTTTTTACCGGCTTGCCTTGCTTTGGTCGCCTTGCATACACACGCTTTCTCTCTCTTTCAAGCTCTTCCCCTACCTCCTCACAGCCATACTGTGACAAAACGTACCAAAACTGGCTACGTTCAAACCACACCATCTCAACAAATCTCTTGTCTTCTTAGAAGAATCGCTTTAAGATCATCAGCTACTGCGTCTCTCTGTTTATCTGTATGCATGAGACTTCTGAAGAATCTCTACATGTATTTAGGTAGGTATAACAGTTTGGAGCAAATTAGTTGACAACTTTCAGCTGACATCAAATTCTTAATGAAGTTAACTGAGGCGGTCGGCGTAAAAAGAGCACATAAAAACTGTGTTAGTCACATGCATTTCACTGCTTATTAGTGGATATATAAATAATTCTAATGAAAGTCTTTTACTTTCTCTTCAACGTAAATAGAGAAATAACTGTATTCCTCCCAAAAATTCGATACTAAGGACATAATCGAAAATATACAATTTGAGATTCCCTGGACTCCCCCTAAACATTTAATGAAAAAGGTGTGTGTGTGTGTGTGTGTGTGTGTGTGTGTGTGTGTGTGTGTGTGTGTGTGTGTGTGCGCGCGCGCGTGTCTATCTATGAGTGACTAACGTTGCGACTCTACAGTTCCTTAGGGCCAAAACCTACTCCCCGGCCGCTACATCCCTCATCTCTGCCCATTACAGGCGTCATGAGGTAGGTGCAGCACTGGAGGTGGGACGTGGTCAGCCTTCACAGTCAGAGTAAACACGGCTAAAGGGGCTATAACCAGAAAATTCAATATATACATTTCATTTGTCACAAAAATATCTCAAACATTTTAATCAAAATCGTTAAAGCCATTTTCAAGAAAATCAAAATTTTCCATGTAAAGGGTAGTTTAGGGTGAAGCAATTTTCTTCAAAACCTTCGCGTCGCATCCTTTAAAGACATTAAACTTATATACCAACTTTGGTTTTTAACCGCTCGTTTTTGAGTTATGCTGTCCACAGACTGACAGACACACAGACTGGACACGCGCGCGCGCGCGCGCGCGCACACACACACACACACACACACACACACGGACCTTTTTCTGAAAATGCTTTTTTTTTTGGATTCAAGGAGCCTCAAAACTTATTTCCGGTGAAATTTCGACATCGAATCTTTGGGCGGAATACAATACTTCCTCTACTTTACTATACGTAGTAGAGAAAGTAAAAAAATATTGCGAAAGGGTATATAGTATGATCAGTGCAGACTACCGAACAACGTCTCAATGAAAATTATATTTCTTCTTTGTTTCGCAGACTAAAAGCGAAAAATCATGAAGTAATCTTACAATCCATCTGTCAAGTGACAATGTTATTTATGTTAAAACAACTTCAAATTCACTCTAAACTATTCATATATTAGCAGCTCATAATTTATTAGTTTAAAAACTTCCAACCAGTTTTTTTTTCACATTCTTGTGCGTGACATGTTATTTATGCTTTCGGCCGTTAATTACTGCCTTTACGTAACGTGTAAAATTACAGGTTTAGTTTTTACGTGTATGTGATGAAATATTTAAGAAAAACTTTTTTTAAAAACATGGCCATTCATTTAACGCAGAATGTTAAATACTTCAAAGTGTCGTTTCTTCAAGTTCTTGAGAAGTGGCCTTCTAAATGGTAAAAATGCCAGAGAACTACTAATTTTGCATACCTACAAAGTTGCAAGCTTTACATTATAATAATTCCTTCGGTTCGAAAATATCAAAATTAGACTTTCCTTTTTCACATTACTTGGATGTATCATTTTCCCTGATATATAGTAAGAAGAGACAATATTGTATTCCTCCAAAAAATTCCATGTCGAGACTTCATTGAAAATACATGTTTTGAGGCCCCTAAGCCCAAACAAATATTTTAGAAAAAGATCTTGTTTTTTACTTTCTCTACTGGTAATTAGGGGAAGTGTTGTATTCCACCCAAAAATTCGATGTCGAGATTTCACCGGAAATATGATTTGAGACCCGTGAATCCAAAAAAAAAAAATAAGAAAAGAAAAAATCATTTTTAGAAAATGGTCCGTGTGTATCTGTGTGCCTGTGGACAGCATAACTCAAAAACGAAAAATAGGTTAAAAACCAAAGTTTATATTTGAATTTAATGTCTTTCAAGGATACGACACGAAGATTTTGAAGAAAATAACCCCATCCTAAAATACTCTTTACATGGAAAAGTTTTCGAAAATTTTGATTTTCTTGAAAATGGCTATAACGATTTTGATTAAAATGTCATATGTTTGAGATGTTTTTATAACAAATGAAATGTATATCTTGAATTTTCTGGCTATAGCCCCTGTAGTCGTATTTACTTTGGACGACTTTTGCATAACTGGTAAACCGTTAGAGATAGACCAAATCATACTGCACAAAACATGTAGATCTTGCTAAAATACACAATTTATGTCTCAATAAATTTTCTTGTAGGGTGAACCATTTCGGAGATATTCCTTGTTACGTGTGCGTGTTTCAGAAAACATCGTTGTTCATTTTTTATATGTTAAGCGTGCAAAGAGAACGGAATCTCAAAGCTTTAAAAGATTTGACTATCGCACAAAGTCTACTGTATTCCAATATTCCCCTTGCACCTACAAGGAAATAAACAGTAAGATAATTTCTGCAAATGTTTATCTTAACTAACACGAAAATATAGGAATAAGAGTTTGTAAGAATGGTTAGTACAAGAGTAGAGAAAGTCATGTGAATGCAACACATCAGATTATTGTATAGTAAGATTTAGTCTATCTCTTACGGTTTACGAGTTATGCAAAAGTCATCCAGAGCAAACAGGACAGAGATAAAGTGATTGGCTCTCAAAGTTTCCGAAAGGTGGCAACGCTATACTCGACTGACTGAGCTTCTCTCTTCACGAGGAGAGAGTGAATGGAGCCTATAATTTAGGATGAGAGGGAAATGACCTGATATGTACAGCAATTGTGTCCCAGGTAGTAGTGTTGCAGCTTTTCCTTTGGTCCTGCCGTGCACAAGGTGAACGACCGCGACTATAAACATTCCTTTAGGTTAGAAGCGGAAACAACTTAATTCTCAATATTGAATCTTTTTGCCAGCAATGAGGTCATTCCATGTAAAACTGAACAGCAATTACTCGCACTTCTATTTGCTCTGCCGCTCTTGAAGTACTTGAATAAAAGAACTAATTCTCAGAAAATGTCCGTGTGTGTATGTGTCACTGCCTATCTGGGATAGGCTGGAGTTGTGCGTTGTGGACTACATCTGATGTGTGAGAAAACGTCGAACGTAACATGAGTTACGCCTAAATAAAATGAAAATGTAGTTATGAATTTATTGTGCAATGTGATAAGTCTGAACTTACAAAATATCTGTGCAGCAAGGGCAAGGCCTGTTATTCTGTATCGGAATTAATAAATGCGTGTCTCTGTTTCGAAAATAAATGACATACTCCTGCGATTTTTTTTTTTTTTTTTTTTTTTTTTTTTTTTTTTTTTTTTTTTTTGCTATGTATAGTATATAGAGAAAATATTGTATTCCACCCAAAAATTAGATGTCGAGATTTCACAGGGAATATGTTTTGAGGCTCCCAGAATCCAAAAAAAGGCATTTTAAAAAACGGTCCGTGTGTATGTTTGTGTGTGTGTGTGTGGGGGGGGGGGGTGTATCAGTCTGTGGAGAGCATAACTCAAAAACGAAATGTCGTATTTAAGTTTAATGTCTTTCAAGGATGCGACACAACATTTTGAAGAAAATCGCTGCACCCTAAACTACCCTTTGCATGGAAAATGTTTCGAAAATTTTTATTTTCTTGAAAATGGCTCTAACGATGTTTATTAAAATGCCAGGTGTTTGAGATATTTTTATGACAAATGAAATGTATATCTTGAATTTTCTGGCTATAGCCCTGTAGTTCTCTTTGCTCTGGATGACTTTTGCATAACTGGTAAACCGTAAGAAATATACCAAATCTTACTATACAAAAAATGTAGATCTTGCTAAAACATACAATTTATGTCCAAATATTTTTTTCTTTTCTAAAGTGAACCATTTTGGAGATATTCCTTGTTATTTGTGTGTGTTTTGGAAAACTTAAACTTTTGTGTCGGTCTGGGTGGCTCAGTTGGTTAGACGCTGGCCTACTGATCCCAAGGTCGTGGGTTCAAACCCGGCCCAGGCCGATGGTTTTTAAGCGTGCTTAAAAACGACAGCTCCATGTCAGTAGATTTACTGCGGGACAAAATTCCGGCACACCGGCGACGCTGATGTGATCCTGGCAATTGACAGCGTCGTTAAACAACAAAATAATAATTAAACTTTTGTCAACATCGTTACTCACTTTTTTACGTTAGCAGTACAAAGAGAACAGAATTTGAACGCTTTAAAACATTTGACTATCGCACAAAGCCTACTGTATTCCCATATTCCCCTTGCAACTACAAGGAAATAAGCAATAAGATAATTTCTGCAAATGTTTATCTCAACTAACACGAAGAAGATATAGGAATAAGAGTTTGTAAGAATGATTAGTTCAAGAGTAGAGAAAGTCATGTGAGTGCAACACACCAGAGTTTTCTAATAAACAAAAAATCTTTTTCTTATTCCTTTGGATTAGGGGCTCCCAAAACATATAGTTTTTGGTGAAATATCGATATCGAATTTTTGGGTGGAATAAGCTTTGACAACAAGGCTACAATACATATCTATTATACTTGATACCGCAATGCAACTTGGATTAGACTTTGAAGCAGTGCACATTTTCTAGAGGCACCTATGGTTCTAGAAATGTCTGGCTGCATCGCCCCCTCTAAAGCGAAGACAGGCTCCCATCCGGTTGTTTATGTAGTAAGACAGGATATTGTATACAGGCGTTGAAGGAAACGCAGCACTTCCCGAATCCCAGTCAAAATAATCACTGGGCGCCGCGATGCTGTTGTTTTTTTCCACGTGACATGCCTTTTCTCGCTTCATCTTTTTCGAAGACTTCCTAAGAGTTTCAAAGGAAAGAAACGTGTTAGCCGTTATATGGTGTAATACAACACATTTATTTGCAAAACGTGAAGAATGTCATTTAAAAATATAGCAAGAGAAAACTAAAATAATAGCACACCACGGGAAATATTCTGTCCGTTCAAAGGTAAGCAGAGAAGGAAAAACTGACACACTTTTCCCATTTTAAGTATTTGGGCTGCGATGTGCGACAGAGATTCTGACGCAGAATATAAAATTAATAAATTCCAACAAACTTGGGAACAATAAACAAAACTCTGTGAGATAAGTCAAGAAAGGGAACAAAAATGAAATTTTATAAGGCAATGTTGGTATCAGTTTTATGATATGAAAGTAAATCTTGGATTCTGAAGCAGAGAGATAGAATTAAGATACAGAGTGCTGAAATGAGGTTTCTCAAAGGTTGTGCAAGAGCCCTAATAAGAAATATAGATATACTTGAAAAATTAAAAATATTTTATTTAAATGAGTAGACTGAAGAAAATAAGAGTAACTGAAGGGAGCACATGGAATGAATGAACGAAGGTAGAATACCCAAGACTGTGTGTTACAACCTCAAGGTAGAAGAGATGTTGGTCGCCCGAGGAAGAGATGGGAATGATGAAGTGAGGACGAAACAGGCTATGGGCCTAGTCCTTGGATTGCAGAAGAAGAAGAAGAAGAAGAAGAAGAAGAAGAAGAAGAAGAAGAAGAAGAAGAAGAAGAAGAAGAAGAAGAAGAAGAAGAAGACAATTGGCAAAATATATTGCAGGGTTCCGGAAAAGTGCAGTACACAAATATCGATGTGTCACATTCACATGACTATTTCTACCCACTATCATTTACTTTTATATAGGTAGTATAATAGTTACAAAACTTTATTTTTCCATCCACCTCGTGTTAATTTAGACACAGCTTTGCAGAAATAGTTTAATTACACATTTCATTATACTGATATGTTTTCTAGCTTCGGTTAGAGAGAACCACCGTGACTGTTTCATGGCACGTTCGCCATAAATACATTTGAATGCATGTATTTCATCTTTCTTGTTCTGGTCATCGTTGCCGTTACCGGTAGTTATGAACCAGCCTTAATGGGAGTTACCCTGAACTCACACTCTGTAAATGGAATATGGTTCATTAAAGCTACAATTACAAGGTTATTTTTAGTTTTTGCAGATATAAAAATTGCACCTGGCACCTTGGCTTTCTGTAGTTTAATCCTTAATCATCTCAGGCCTGCAGATACTGAATGACGAATGAGTAACGACACCAGGTTAAAAAAAAGGGTAAAGGGTAAAGACACAGATGGGGACACCTCGTTCACGTCGACCTACACAGATCGATGGTGGCTACCACCCCCACGAGGCAAGGATGAAATGAGGGAACCGAAGGTGTCATACAGGTTCGCAGCTATACAGGCCACAGAGACGCGCGGAAGTCCCAAACAAGTGCTGGGATCTCTTCATCCCGGCGCGAGGGTCCGCCGAGCAGCCATCACACCACAGGTGTGGCACTGTGCGTCCCCCCACCCGCTCCCGACGGAGGACAAGGGCTGCCAAACGCAATTACCATGCGCAGTCATCCACGCCATCTGCCCGGCACTGCCAACACTACACGCCTGAAAGTACACCTGAAAGATGAAAAGGAAATGGAATGAAGGGAAAGGATGGAAAGGAAGCCGTGGTATGAAATAATGCACCTCAGCATTCGGCTAAGTGACATGGGGAAACCACGGAAAAACCGATATCAGAGTGCGCGGCCACGGGGACCGAACCCGTGACCTCCCGAATGCGGGCCACAAACGTTACCGCCTGAGCCATCTCGCTCGGTATTTGAAAGTCTATTTTGAGTACATCATTGTTGCTAAACAGTCATTGTGGTACTCCTAGTGAAAAGACAATTATGCACGACTTTGATCACAATTAGGCTAGCATAAATGATGCTGCTGCAAGGGTGAATGAAAGCGGGAATATCATTTCTGAGGCGATTTCAATCGGAAACTCATACGAAACTAACACTTTTGAAATGGGAACAAACTCTTCTCCACAGATGTGAAGGATAAGAAAAGAAGTGGCACGCCTCCCATCAGAAGAAAAACGTGTCGAATATTGATGGAGTCCGCAGAAAGATCATCGAAGTGTAAACGGTTTGCGGGATTGGTTCGTGTTTGCGTGCATCCAGCAAGTCGCCGTAAGAGCTGGAACACCTTGTACAATAATGTAATTGGACGCAGTTTGCTAATGGAAAGAAAGTTCCTGAAAGGAATGTGTTGCCCTTATCTGTTTGGAAACAGTGCGACAAAGATAATGATTGTGTGTGTTGGAAAACGTTGGCTAAACAAGGAGTAAAACTATTTTTAAAAAATCTGGTGTGTTGCACTCTCATGACTTTCTCTACTCCTGTACTAACCATTCTTACAAACTCTTATTCCTACATCTTCTTCGTGTTAAGATAAACATTTGTACAAATTAATACTTATTTCCTTGTAGGTGCAAGGGGAATATAGGAATACAGTAAGCTTTGTGCGATAGTCAAATTTTTTAAAGCTTTGAGATTCCGTTCTCTTTGCACACTTAACATATAAAAAAATTGAATAACGATGTTCCATTTCACGAAAGATTTAAGTTTTCCGAAACTCACACACATAACAAGGAATATCTCCGAAATGATTCACCCTACAAGAAAATTTATTGAGACAAATTGTGTATTTTAGCAAGATCTACATTGTGTAGTAACATTTGGTCTATCTCTAACGGTTTACCAGTTATGCAAATGTCATCCAGAGTAAACATGACTGCAGGGGCTATAGCCAGAAAATTCAAAATATATATTTCATTTGTCATAAAAATATCTCAAACGTATGGCATTTTAATAAAAATCGTTAGAGCTATTTTAAAGAAAATAAAAATTTTCGAACAATGTTCCAAGTAAAGGGTAGTTTAGGGTGGAGGAATTTTTAACATCAACTTTGGTTTTCAACAGACTTTTCGTTTTTGAGTTATGCTGTCCACAGACTGACACACACACACTCTCTCACACACACACACACACACACACACACACACACACACACACACACACGCACGCACACACACACACACACACACACACACACACATATATTCTATTACCAAGCGAAATAGAAGCATGGTAAATAACTTCGGAAACCAACAAATGACAAACGAAAAACAGTCTTCTAGGGGATTTATTGGAGAATCTGTTCAACTAGGCTACGATGAATGCATACACAGCGACTTGTTTAAAAACAATTTATTCCAAGCCTCCATGAAATGGAAGGTGTGGGTACACCCATTTAAAAGGCAGAGGTAGAGGCGCACCACTTTAAAAATGGCCTCCAAAATATGTGTTCCCCCTCCCTGCGATATTAAAACTTTGCAGACATATTCCTTAAGGTATGGTTCTTTTTTTTTTTTTTCAGTAAAAATCCAAAAATCGATTTTTTTGACAAAACAGGCTAAAATATCACTTCTGTGTTTCCTTAATTTTGTTTTGTATTATTTAAGAGCTTATTTTTGTTAAAAGGCATTGTTAGAATATTCACCTTTACTTCTCGCTGCATTTTAAAAAGCATTTATTATGGCAGACACAAAATGCAATGGCGGCTGATGCCTGACCATTACTATTCTCCTTGCTGTTATGCAAATAAATTTTGTGGGCGCCAATAATATTTATATCACCGGCTTTACTGCGTAATTTCACAGCATGTTTAACTATGCAAGGCGTGGCAAGCCTGTGATTGGATGTGTTGAGCCACCCGCAGTTAAATTTTGTGTCAATCATAATAAAAACTTTATGAATGGATATATGCGTACGCACCATTTTCTATTATTAAAATACAGTTGGTCAGCCCTGTTGTATTTAGC
>CM060963.1:189595140-189825140 GCA_030765045.1 Tenodera sinensis
AGTGACTGGAAGCGAGACGAAGGGAGTGACTGGAGGCGACACCAAAGGAATGACTGGAGGCGACACCAAGGGAGTGACTGGCGGCGACACCAAAGGAATGACTGGAGGCGACACCAAGGGAGTGACTGGTGGAGACACCAAGGGAGTGACTGGAGGCGTGACCAAGGGAGTGACCGGAGGCGAGACCAAGGGAGTGAGCGGAGGCAAGACCAAAGGAGTGACGAGGCGAGACCAAGGGGACTGGAGGCGACACCAGGGGAGAGACTGGAACCGAGACCAAGTGTGTGAATGGGGGACACCAAGGGAGTGACCGGAGGCGAGACCAAGGGAGTGACCGGAGGCGAGACCAAGAGAGTGAGCGGAGGCAAGTCCGAAGGAGTGACGAGGCGAGACCAAGGTGACTGGAGGCGACACCAGGGGAAAGACTGGAGCCGAGACCAAGGGTGTGAATGGGGGACACCAAGGGGGTGACTGGAGGCGAGAAGAAGGGAGTGACTGGGGGCGACACCAAAGGAATGACTGGAGGCGACACTAAGGGAGTGACTGGTGGCGAGACAAAGGCAGTGACTGGAGGCGAGACGATGGACTTGACTAGCGACGAGACCAAGGGAGTGACTGGCTGCGAGTCCAAAAGTTACTGGAGGCGAGACGAAGGGAGTGACTGGAGGCGAGACGAAGGGAGTGACTGGAGGCGAGACGAAGGGAGTGACTGGAGGCGACACCAAGGGAGTGACTGGTGGCGAGACGATGGACGTGACTAGCGACGAGACCAAGGGAGTGACTGGCTGCGAGTCCAAAAGTTACTGGAGGCGAGACGAAGGGAGTGACTGGAGGCGAGACGAAGGGAGTGACTGGAGGCGAGACCAAGGGAGTGACTGGAGGCCAGACCAAGGGAGTGACGGGAGCCGAGACCAAAGGTGTGACTGGGGCGAGACGAGGGGAGTGAGTGCAGGCGTGACGAAGGAAGTGACTGGAGGCGAGACCAAGGGAGTGACTGGAGGCGACACCAAGGGAGTGACTGGAGGCGACATCTAGGGAGTGACTGGTGACGAGACGATGGACGTGACTAGCAACGAGACCAAGGGAGTGACTGGCTGCGAGTCCAAAAGTTACTGGAGGCGAGACGAAGAGAATGACTGGAGGCGAGACGAAGGGAGTAACTGGAGGCGAGACCAAGGGAGTGACTGGAGGCCAGACTAAGGGAGTGACGGGAGCCGAGACCAAAGGTGTGACTGGAGGCGAGACAAAGGGAGTGACTGGCAGCGTGACGAAGGGAGCGACTGGTGACGAGACCAAGGGAGTGACCTGAGGCGAGACCAAGAGGGTGACTGGAGCGGAGACAAAGGGAGTGACTGGAGCCGAGACCAAGGGAGTGACTGGCGACGACACCAAGGGAGTGACTGGCGGCGTGACTAAGGGAGTGGCGACGAGACCAAGGGAGTGAGTGCCGACGAGACCAAGGGAGCGAGTGGCGACGAGACCAAGGGAGTGAGTGCCGACGAGACCAAGGAAGCGAGTGGCGACGAGACCAAGGGAGTGAGTGGCCACGAGACCAAGGGATGCGAGTGGTGACGAGACCAAGGGATGCGAGTGGCGACGAGACCAAGGAACGAGTGGCGACGAGACCAAGGGATGCGAGTGGCGACGAGACCAAGGGAACGAGTGCCGACGAGACCAAGGGATGCGAGTGGCGACGAGACCAAGGGAGTCGAGTGGCGACGAGACCAAGGGATGCGAGTGGCGACGAGAGCAAGGGAGTGGCGACGAGACCAAGGGAGTGAGTGCCGACGAGACCAAGGGAGCGAGCGGCGACGAGACCAAGGGAGTGAGTGCCGACTAGACCAAGGGAGCGAGTGGCGACGAGACCAAGGGAGCGAGTGGCGACGAGACCAAGGGATGCGAGTGGCGACGAGACCAAGGGATGCGAGTGGCGACGAGACCAAGGGATGCGAGTGGCGACGAGACCAAGGGAGTGAGTGGCGACGAGACCAAGGGAGTGAGTGGCGACGAGACCAAGGGATGCGAGTGGCGACGAGACCAAGGGAGTGAGTGGCGACGAGACCAAGGGAGTGAGTGGCGACGAGACCAAGGGATGCGAGTGGCGACGAGACCAAGGGAGCGAGTGGCGAAGAGACCAAGGGATGCGAGTGGCGACGAGACCAAGGGAGCGAGTGCCGTCGAGACCAAGGGATGCGAGTGCCGACGAGACCAAGGGATGCGAGTGGCGACGAGACCAAGGGAGTCGAGTTGCGACGAGACCAAGGGAGTGAGGGGCGACGAGACCAAGGGATGCGAGTGGCGACGAGACCAAGGAACGAGTGGGGACGAGACCAAGGGATGCGAGTGGCGACGAGACCAAGGGAGCGAGTGCCGACGAGACCAAGGGATGCGAGTGGCGACGAGAGCAAGGGATTCGAGTGGCGACGAGACCAAGGGATGCGAGTGGCGACGAGACCAAGGGATGCGAGTGGCGACGAGACCAAGGGAGTGAGTGGCGACGAGACCAAGGGATGCGAGTGGCGACGAGACCAAGGGAGTGAGTGGCGACGAGACCAAGGGAGTGAGTGGCGACGAGACCAAGGGATGCGAGTGCCGACTAGACCAACGGAGAGATTGGCGACGAGACCATGGGAGCGAGTGCCGACGAGACCAAGGGAGCGAGTGGCGACGAGACCAAGGGATGCGAGTGGCGACGAGACCAAGGAACAAGTGGCGACGAGACCAAGGGATGCGAGTGGCGACGAGACCAAGGGAGCGAGTGCCGACGAGACCAAGGGATGCGAGTGGCGACGAGACCAAGGGAGTCGAGTGGCGACGAGACCAAGGGATGCGAGTGGCGACGAGACCAAGGGAGCGAGTGGCGACGAGACCAAGGGAGTGAGTGCCGACGAGACCAAGGGAGTGAGTGCCGACTACACCAAGGGAGCGAGTGGCAACGAGACCAAGGGAGCGAGTGGCGACGAGACCAAGGGAGCGAGTGGCGACGAGACCAAGGAACGAGTGGCGACGAGACCAAGGGATGCGAGTGGCGACGAGACCAAGGGAGCGAGTGCCGACGAGACCAAGGGATGCGAGTGGCGACGAGACCAAGGGAGTGAGTGGCGACGAGACCAAGGGAGCGAGTGGCGACGAGACCAAGGGATGCGAGTGGCGACGAGACCAAGGGATCCGATTGGCGACGAGACCAAGGGAGTGAGTGCCGACGAGACCAAGGGAGTGGCGACGAGACCAAGGGAGTGAGTGCCGACGAGACCAAGGGAGCGAGTGGCGACGAGACCAAGGGAGGGAGTGCCGACGAGACGAAGGGATGCGAGTGGCGACGAGACCAAGGGAGCGAGTGCCGACGAGACCAAGGGATGCGAGTGGCGACGAGACCAAGGGAGCGAGTGCCGACGAGACCAAGGGATGCGAGTGGCGACGAGACCAAGGGAGCGAGCAGCGACGAGAACAAGGGAGTGAGTGCCGACTAGACCAAGGGAGCGAGTGGCAACGAGACCAAGGGAGCGAGTGGCGACGAGACCAAGGGAGTGAGTGGCGACGAGACCAAGGGATGCGAGTGGCGACGAGACCAAGGGAGTGACTGGAGGCGAGACCAAGGGATTGACTGGAGGCGACACCAAGGGAGTGACTGGAGGCGACACCTAGGGAGTGACTGGTGACGAGACGATGGACGTGACTAGCAACGAGACCAAGGGAGTGACTGGCTGCGAGTCCAAAAGTTACTGGAGGCGAGACGAAGGGAGTGACTGGAGGCGAGACGAAGGGAGTGACTGGAGGCGAGACCAAGGGAGTGACTTGAGACGACACTAAGGGAGTGACTGGAGGCGAGACCAAGGGAGTGACTGGTTGCGAGAGTAAGGGAGTGACTGGAGACAAGACAAGGTAGTGACTGAGCCGGGATAAAGGGAGTGACTGGAGATGAGACCAAGGGAGTGACTGGAGGCGAGACCAAGGGTGTGACTGGAGACGAGACCAAGGGAATGACTGGAGGCAAGACCAAGGCAGTGACTGACGACTTGACGAAGGTAGTGACTGGAGACGAGAACCAGGGAGTGACTGGAGACCAGACCAAGGGAGTCACTGCAGGCGAGATCAAGGGAGTGACTAGAGACCAGACCAAGGGAGTGACTGGAGACCTTACCAAGGGAGTGACTGGAGACGAGACCAAGGGAATGACTGGAGGCGAGACCAAGGGAGTGACTGACGAAGACGAAGGTAGTGACTGGAGACGAGAACCAGGGAGTGACTGGAGACGAGACCAAGGGAGTCACTGCAGGCGAGATCAAGAGAGTGACTAGAGACCAGACCAAGGGAGTGACTGGAGACCTTACCAAGGGAGTGACTGGAGGCAAGACCAAGGGAGTGACTGGCACCGAGACCAAGGGAGTGACTGGAGGCGAGAACAAGGTAGTGACTGGTGGCCATACCAAGGTAGTGACTGGAAGCGACACAAAGAGTGTGACTGGAGGCGAGACCAAGGGAGTGACTTGGGGCGACACCAAGGCTGTGACTGGAGGCGAGACGAAGGGAGTGATTGGTGGCGAGACTAAGGGAGTGACTGGAGGCGAGACCAAGGGAGTCAGCGGAGGCCAGACCATGGGAGTGAGCGGAGGCGAGACCAAGGGAGTGAGCGGAGGCGAGACCAAAGGAGTGACCAGGCGAGACCAAGGTGACTGGAGGCGAGACCAGGGGAGAGACTGGAGCCAAGACCAAGGGTGTTAATGGGGGACACCAAGGGAGTGACTGGGGGCGACACCAAGGGATTGACTGAAGGCGAAACTAAGGGAGTGACTGGAGGCGAGACTAAGGGAGTGACTGGAGGCGAGACTAAGGGAGTGACTGGAGGCGAGACCAAGCGAGTGACTGGAAGCGAGACGAAGGGAGTGACTGGAGGCGACACCAAAGTAATGACTGGAGGCGACACCAAGGGAGTGACTGGCGGCGACACCAAAGGAATGACTGGAGGCGACACCAAGAGAGTGACTGGCGGCGACACCAAGGGAGTGACTGGAGGCGAGACCAAGGGAGTGACCGGAGGCGAGACCAAGGGAGTGACCGGAGGCGAGACCAAGGGAGTGAGCGGAGGCAAGACCCAAGGAGTGACGAGGCGAGACCAAGGTGACTGGAGGCGACACCAGGGGAAAGACTGGAGCCGAGACCAAGGGTGTGAATGGGGGACACCAAGGGAGTGACTGGAGGCGAGACGAAGGGAGTGACTGGAGGCGACACCAAAGGAATGACTGGAGGCGACACCAAGGGAGTGACTGGTGGCGAGACAAAGGCAGTGACTGGAGGCGAGACGATGGACTTGAGTAGCGACGAGACCAAGGGAGTGACTGGCTGCGAGTCCAAAAGTTACTGGAGGCGAGACGAAGGGAGTGACTGGAGGTGAGACGAAGGGAGTGACTGCAGGCGAGACGAAGGGAGTGACTAGAGGCGAGACGAAGGGAGTGACTGGAGGCGACACCAAGGGAGTGACTGGTGGCGAGACGATGGACGTGACTAGCGACGAGACGAAGGGAGTGACTGGCTGCGACTCCAAAAGTCACTGGAGGCGAGACAAAGGGAGTGACTGGAGGCGAGACGAAGGGAGTGACTGGGGCGAGACGAGAAGAGTGACTGCAGGCGAGACGAAGGGAGTGACTGGAGGCGAGACCAAGGGAGTGACTGGAGGCGAGACCAAGGAAGTGACTGGAGGCGAGACCAAGGGAGTGACTGGAGGCGAGACGAGGGGAGTGACTGGAGGCGAGACCAAGGGAGAGACTGGAGGCGAGACCTAGGGATTGACTGGAGGCGACACCAAGGATGTGATTGGAGGCGACACCTAGGGAGTGACTGGTGACGAGACGATGGACGTGACTAGCAACGAGACCAAGGGAGTGACTGGCTGCGAGTCCAAAAGTTACTGGAGGCGAGACGAAGGGAGTAACTGGAGGCGAGACGAAGGGAGTGACTGGAGGCGAGACGAAGGGAGTGACTGGAGGTGAGACGAAGGGAGTGACTGGAGGCCAGACCAAGGGAGTGCCTGGAGGCGAGACCAAGGGGGTGACTGGAGGCGAGACCAGGGGAGTTACTGGAGGCGAGAACAAGCTAGTGACTGGAGCCGAGTCAAAGGGAGTGACTGGAGGTGAGACGAAGTGAGTGACTGGAAGCGAGACGAAGGGAGTGACTGGAGCCGAGACCAAGGGAGTGACTGGAGCCGAGATCAAGGGAGTGACTGGAAGCGAGACTAAATGAGTGACCGGCGGCGAGACCAAGGGAGTGACTGGAAGCGAGATCAAGGGAGTGACTGGAGGCGAGACAAAGGGAGTGACTGGCAACGTGACGAAGACAGCGACAGGTGACGAGACCAAGGGAGTGACCTGAGGCGAGAACAAGGGGGTGACTGGAGCGGAGACAAAGGGAGTAACTGGAGCCAAGACCAATAGAGTGACTGGCGACGACACCAAGGGGGTGACTGGTGTCGTCACTAAGGGAGTGACTGGTGGCGAGACCACGGGAGTGACTGGTTGCGAGACCAAGGGAGTTACTGGAGGCGGGACCAAAGGAGTGACTGAAGGCGACACCAAGGGAGTGACGGGAGCCGAGACCAAAGGTGTGACTGGAGGCGAGACAAAGGGAGTGACTGGCAGCGTGACGAAGGGAGCGACTGGTGAGACCAAGGGAGTGACCTGAGGCGAGACCAAGGGGGTGACTGGAGGCGACACCAAAGGAATGACTGGAGGCAACACCAAGGGAGTGACTGGCGGCGACACCAAAGGAATGACTGGAGGCGACACCAAAGGAGTGACTGGCGGTGACACCAAGGGTGTGACTGGAGGCGAGACCAAGGGAGTGACCGGAGGCGAGACCAAGGGAGTGAGCGTAGGCAAGACCAAAGGAGTGACGAGGCGAGACCAAGGTGACTGGAGGCGACACCAGGGGAAAGACTAGAGCCGAGACCAAGGGTGTGAATGGGGGACACCAAGGGAGTGACTGGAGGCGAGACGAAGGGAGTGACTGGAGGTGACACCAAAGGAATGACTGGAGGCGACACCAAGGGAGTGACTGGTGGCGAGACATGACTGGAGGCGAGACGATGGACTTGACAGCGACGAGACCAAGGGAGTGACTGCCTGCGAGTCCAAAAGTTACTGGAGGCGAGACGAAGGGAGTGACTGGAGGCGAGACGAAGGGAGTGACTGGAGGCGACACCAAGGGAGTGACTAGCGACGAGACCAAGGGAGTGACTGGCTGCGAGTCCAAAAGTTACTGGAGGCGACACGAAGGGAGTGACTGGAGGCGAGACAAAGGGAGTAACTGGAGGCGAGACTAAGGGAGTGACTGGAGGCGAGACCAAGGGAGTGACTGGAGGCGAGAACAAGGTAGTGACTGGTGGCCATACCAAGGTAGTGACTGGAAGCGACACAAAGAGTGTGACTGGAGGCGAGACCAAGGGAGTGACTTGGGGCGACACCAAGGCTGTGACTGGAGGCGAGACGAAGGGAGTGATTGGTGGCGAGACTAAGGGAGTGACTGGAGGCGAGACCAAGGGAGTCAGCGGAGGCCAGACCATGGGAGTGAGCGGAGGCGAGACCAAGGGAGTGAGCGGAGGCGAGACCAAAGGAGTGACCAGGCGAGACCAAGGTGACTGGAGGCGAGACCAGGGGAGAGACTGGAGCCAAGACCAAGGGTGTTAATGGGGGACACCAAGGGAGTGACTGAGGGCGACACCAAGGGATTGACTGAAGGCGAAACTAAGGGAGTGACTGGAGGCGAGACTAAGGGAGTGACTGGAGGCGAGACTAAGGGAGTGACTGGAGGCGAGACCAAGCGAGTGACTGGAAGCGAGACGAAGGGAGTGACTGGAGGCGACACCAAAGTAATGACTGGAGGCGACACCAAGGGAGAGACTGGCGGCGACACCAAAGGAATGACTGGAGGCGACACCAAGAGAGTGACTGGCGGCGACACCAAGGGAGTGACTGGAGGCGAGACCAAGGGAGTGACCGGAGGCGAGACCAAGGGAGTGACTGGAGGCGACACCAAGGGAGTGACTGGAGGCGACACCAAGGGAGTGACTGGTGGCGAGACGATGGACGTGACTAGCGACGAGACGAAGGGAGTGACTGGCTGCGACTCCAAAAGTCACTGGAGGCGAGACAAAGGGAGTGACTGGAGGCGAGACGAAGGGAGTGACTGGGGCGAGACGAGGGGAGTGACTGCAGGCGAGACGAAGGGAGTGACTGGAGGCGAGACCAAGGGAGTGACTGGAGGCGAGACCAAGGAAGTGACTGGAGGCGAGACCAAGGGAGTGACTGGAGGCGAGACGAGGTGAGTGACTGGAGGCGAGACCAAGGGAGAGACTGGAGGCGAGACCTAGGGATTGACTGGAGGCGACACCAAGGATGTGATTGGAGGCGACACCTAGGGAGTGACTGGTGACGAGACGATGGACGTGACTAGCAACGAGACTAAGGGAGTGACTGGCTGCGAGTCCAAAAGTTACTGGAGGCGAGACGAAGGGAGTAACTGGAGGCGAGACGAAGGGAGTGACTGGAGGCGAGACGAAGGGAGTGACTGGAGGTGAGACGAAGGGAGTGACTGGAGGCCAGACCAAGGGAGTGCCTGGAGGCGTGACCAAGGGGGTGACTGGAGGCGAGACCAGGGGAGTTACTGGAGGCGAGAACAAGCTAGTGACTGGAGCCGAGTCAAAGGGAGTGACTGGAGGTGAGACGAAGTGAGTGACTGGAAGCGAGACGAAGGGAGTGACTGGAGCCGAGACCAAGGGAGTGACTGGAGCCGAGATCAAGGGAGTGACTGGAAGCGAGACTAAATGAGTGACCGGCGGCGAGACCAAGGGAGTGACTGGAAGCGAGATCAAGGGAGTGACTGGAGGCGAGACAAAGGGAGTGACTGGCAACGTGACGAAGACAGCGACAGGTGACGAGACCAAGGGAGTGACCTGAGGCGAGAACAAGGGGGTGACTGGAGCGGAGACAAAGGGAGTAACTGGAGCCAAGACCAATAGAGTGACTGGCGACGACACCAAGGGAGTGACTGGTGTCGTGACTAAGGGAGTGACTGGTGGCGAGACCACGGGAGTGACTGGTTGCGAGACCAAGGGAGTTACTGGAGGCGGGACCAAAGGAGTGACTGAAGGCGACACCAAGGGAGTGACGGGAGCCGAGACCAAAGGTGTGACTGGAGGCGAGACAAAGGGAGTGACTGGCAGCGTGACGAAGGGAGCGACTGGTGAGACCAAGGGAGTGACCTGAGGCGAGACCAAGGGGGTGACTGGAGGCGACACCAAAGGAATGACTGGAGGCAACACCAAGGGAGTGACTGGCGGCGACACCAAAGGAATGACTGGAGGCGACACCAAAGGAGTGACTGGTGGTGACACCAAGGGTGTGACTGGAGGCGAGACCAAGGGAGTGACCGGAGGCGAGACCAAGGGAGTGAGCGTAGGCAAGACCAAAGGAGTGACGAGGCGAGACCAAGGTGACTGGAGGCGACACCAGGGGAAAGACTAGAGCCGAGACCAAGGGTGTGAATGGGGGACACCAAGGGAGTGACTGGAGGTGAGACGAAGGGAGTGACTGGAGGTGACACCAAAGGAATGACTGGAGGCGACACCAAGGGAGTGACTGGTGGCGAGACATGACTGGAGGCGAGACGATGGACTTGACTAGCGACGAGACCAAGGGAGTGACTGCCTGCGAGTCCAAAAGTTACTGGAGGCGAGACGAAGGGAGTGACTGGAGGCGAGACGAAGGGAGTGACTGGAGGCGACACCAAGGGAGTGACTAGCGATGAGACCAAGGGAGTGACTGGCTGCGAGTCCAAAAGTTACTGGAGGCGACACGAAGGGAGTGACTGGAGGCGAGACAAAGGGAGTAACTGGAGGCGAGACTAAGGGACTGACTGGAGGCGAGACCAAGGGAGTGACTGGAGGCGAGACCAAGGGAGTGACTGGGGCGAGACGAGGGGAGTGAGTGCAGGCGAGACGAAGGGAGTGACTGGAGGCGACACCAAGGGATTGACTGGAGGCGACACCAAGGGAGTGACTGGAGGCGACACCTAGGGAGTAACTGGTGACGAGACGATGGACGTGACTAGCAACGAGACCAAGGGAGTGACTGGCTGCGAGTCCAAAAGTTACTGGAGGCGAGACGAAGGGAGTGACTGGAGGCGAGACGAAGGGAGTGACTGGAGGCGTGACGAAGGGAGTGACTGGAGGCGAGACCAAGGGAGTTACTGGAGGCGAAAAGAAGCTAGTGACTGGAGCTGAGTCAAAGGGAGTGACTGGAGCCGAGACGAAGGGAGTGACTGGAAGCGAGACGAAGGGAGTGACTGGAGCCGAGACCAAGGGAGTGACTGGAGCCGAGATCAAGGGAGTGACTGGAAGCGAGACTAAAGGAGTGAATGGCGGCGAGACCAAGGGAGTGACTGGAAGCGAGATCAAGGGAGTGACGAGGCGAGACAAAGGGAGTGACTGGAGGCAAGACAAAGGGAGTGACTGGCAACGTGACGAAGACAGCGACTGGCGACGAGACCAAGGGAGTGACTGGAGCGGAGACAAAGGGAGTAACTGGAGCCGAGACAAAGAGAGTGACTGGCGACGACACCAAGAGAGTGACTGGTGTCGTGACTAAGGGAGTGACTGGTGGCGAGTCCACGGGAGTGACTGGTTGCGAGACCAAGGGAGTTACTGGAGGCGGGACCAAGGGAGTTACTGGAGGCGGGACCAAGGGAGTGACTGAAGGCGACACCAAGGGAGTGACGGGAGCCGAGACCAAAGGTGTGACTGGAGGCGAGACAAAGGGAGTGACTGGCAGCGTGACGAAGGGAGCGACTGGTGACGAGACCAAGGGAGTGACCTGAGGAGAGACCAAGGGGGTGACTGGAGCGGAGACAAAGGGAGTGACTGGAGCCGAGACCAAGGGAGTGACATGCGACGACACCAAGGGACTGACTGGTGGCGTGACTAAGGGAGTGACTGGTGGCGAGACCACGGGAGTTACTGGTTGCGAGACCAAGGGAGTTACTGGAGGCGGGACCAAGGGAGTGACTGAAGGCGACACCAAGGGAGTGACGGGAGCCGAGACCAAAGGAGTGACTGGAGGCGAGACCAAGGAGGTGACAGGAGGCGACACCAAGGGTTCGACTGGGGGCGAGAATAAGGCAATGACTGGGGCCACACCCTGGGAGTGACTGGGGGACGACACCAAAGGAGTGACTGGAGGCGAGAGGAAGGGGGTGACTGGAGGCGAGAACAAGGTAGTGACTGGTGGCCATACCAAGGTAGTGACTGGAAGCGACTCCAAAGGGTGCGACACAAAGAGTGTGACTGGAGGCGAGACCAAGGGAGTGACTTGGGGCGACACCAAGGCTGTGACTGGAGGCGAGACGGAGTGCCTGGTGGCGAGACTAAGGGAGTGACTGGAGGCGAGACCAAGGGAGTGACAGGAGGCGAGGCCAAGGGAGTGACCGGAGGCGAGACCAAGGGAGTGAGCGGAGGCGAGACCAAGGGAGTGACTGGAGGCGAGACCAAGGGAGTGACAGGAGGCGAGACCAAAGGAGTGACGAGGCGAGACCAAGAAGGTGACTGGAGGCGAGACCAGGGGAGAGACTGGAGCCGAGACCAAGGGTGTTAATGGGGGACACCAAGGGAGTGACTGGGGGCGACACCAAGGGAGTGACTGAAGGCGAATCTAAGGGAGTGACTGGAGGCGAGACTAAGGGAGTGACTGGAGGCGAGACTAAGATAGTGACTGGAGGCGAGACCAAGGGAGTGACTGGAGGCGAGACCAAGGGGGTGACTGGAGGCGAGACCAGGGGAGTTACTGGAGGCGAGAACAAGCTAGTGACTGGAGCCGAGTCAAAGGGAGTGACTGGAGGTGAGACGAAGTGAGTGACTGGAAGCGAGACGAAGGGAGTGACTGAAGCCGAGACCAAGGGAGTGACTGGAGCCGAGATCAAGGGAGTGACTGGAAGCGAGACTAAATGAGTGACCGGCGGCGAGACCAAGGGAGTGACTGGAAGCGAGATCAAGGGAGTGACTGGAGGCGAGACAAAGGGAGTGACTGGCAACGTGACGAAGACAGCGACAGGTGACGAGACCAAGGGAGTGACCTGAGGCGAGAACAAGGGGGTGACTGGAGCGGAGACAAAGGGAGTAACTGGAGCCAAGACCAATAGAGTGACTGGCGACGACACCAAGGGAGTGACTGGTGTCGTGACTAAGGGAGTGACTGGTGGCGAGACCACGGGAGTGACTGGTTGCGAGACCAAGGGAGTTACTGGAGGCGGGACCAAGGGAGTTACTGGAGGCGGGACCAAAGGAGTGACTGAAGGCGACACCAAGGGAGTGACGGGAGCCGAGACCAAAGGTGTGACTGGAGGCGAGACAAAGGGAGTGACTGGCAGCGTGACGAAGGGAGCGACTGGTGAGACCAAGGGAGTGACCTGAGGCGAGACCAAGGGGGTGACTGGAGGCGACACCAAAGGAATGACTGGAGGCAACACCAAGGGAGTGACTGGCGGCGACACCAAAGGAATGACTGGAGGCGACACCAAAGGAGTGACTGGCGGTGACACCAAGGGTGTGACTGGAGGCGAGACCAAGGGAGTGACCGGAGGCGAGACCAAGGGAGTGAGCGTAGGCAAGACCAAAGGAGTGACGAGGGGAGACCAAGGTGACTGGAGGCGACACCAGGGGAAAGACTAGAGCCGAGACCAAGGGTGTGAATGGGGGACACCAAGGGAGTGACTGGAGGCGAGACGAAGGGAGTGACTGGAGGTGACACCAAAGGAATGACTGGAGGCGACACCAAGGGAGTGACTGGTGGCGAGACATGACTGGAGGCGAGACGATGGACTTGACTAGCGACGAGACCAAGGGAGTGACTGCCTGCGAGTCCAAAAGTTACTGGAGGCGAGACGAAGGGAGTGACTGGAGGCGAGACGAAGGGAGTGACTGGAGGCGACACCAAGGGAGTGACTAGCGACGAGACCAAGGGAGTGACTGGCTGCGAGTCCAAAAGTTACTGGAGGCGACACGAAGGGAGTGACTGGAGGCGAGACAAAGGGAGTAACTGGAGGCGAGACTAAGGGAGTGACTGGAGGCGAGACCAAGGGAGTGACTGGAGGCGAGACCAAGGGAGTGACTGGGGCGAGACGAGGGGAGTGAGTGCAGGCGAGACGAAGGGAGTGACTGGAGGCGACACCAAGGGATTGACTGGAGGCGACACCAAGGGAGTGACTGGAGGCGACACCTAGGGAGTAACTGGTGACGAGACGATGGACGTGACTAGCAACGAGACCAAGGGAGTGACTGGCTGCGAGTCCAAAAGTTACTGGAGGCGAGACGAAGGGAGTGACTGGAGGCGAGACGAAGGGAGTGACTGGAGGCGTGACGAAGGGAGTGACTGGAGGCGAGACCAAGGGAGTTACTGGAGGCGAGAAGAAGCTAGTGACTGGAGCTGAGTCAAAGGGAGTGACTGGAGGCGAGACGAAGGGAGTGACTGGAAGCGAGACGAAGGGAGTGACTGGAGCCGAGACCAAGGGAGTGACTGGAGCCGAGATCAAGGGAGTGACTGGAAGCGAGACTAAAGGAGTGAATGGCGGCGAGACCAAGGGAGTGACTGGAAGCGAGATCAAGGGAGTGACGAGGCGAGACAAAGGGAGTGACTGGAGGCAAGACAAAGGGAGTGACTGGCAACGTGACGATGACAGCGACTGGCGACGAGACCAAGGGAGTGACTGGAGCGGAGACAAAGGGAGTAACTGGAGCCGAGACAAAGAGAGTGACTGGCGACGACACCAAGGGAGTGACTGGTGTCGTGACTAAGGGAGTGACTGGTGGCGAGTCCACGGGAGTGACTGGTTGCGAGACCAAGGGAGTTACTGGAGGCGGGACCAAGGGAGTTACTGGAGGCGGGACCAAGGGAATGACTCAAGGCGACACCAAGGGAGTGACGGGAGCCGAGACCAAAGGTGTGACTGGAGGCGAGACAAAGGGAGTGACTGGCAGCGTGACGAAGGGAGCGACTGGTGACGAGACCAAGGGAGTGACCTGAGGCGAGACCAAGGGGGTGACTGGAGCGGAGACAAAGGGAGTGACTGGAGCCGAGACCAAGGGAGTGACATGCGACGACACCAAGGGACTGACTGGTGGCGTGACTAAGGGAGTGACTGGTGGCGAGACCACGGGAGTTACTGGTTGCGAGACCAAGGGAGTTACTGGAGGCGGGACCAAGGGAGTGACTGAAGGCGACACCAAGGGAGTGACGGGAGCCGAGACCAAAGGAGTGACTGGAGGCGAGACCAAGGAGGTGACAGGAGGCGACACCAAGGGTTCGACTGGGGGCGAGAATAAGGCAATGACTGGGGCCACACCCTGGGAGTGACTGGGGGACGACACCAAAGGAGTGACTGGAGGCGAGAGGAAGGGGGTGACTGGAGGCGAGAACAAGGTAGTGACTGGTGGCCATACCAAGGTAGTGACTGGAAGCGACTCCAAAGGGTGCGACACAAAGAGTGTGACTGGAGGCGAGACCAAGGGAGTGACTTGGGGCGACACCAAGGCTGTGACTGGAGGCGAGACGGAGTGCCTGGTGGCGAGACTAAGGGAGTGACTGGAGGCGAGACCAAGGGAGTGACAGGAGGCGAGGCCAAGGGAGCGACCGGAGGCGAGACCAAGGGAGTGAGCGGAGGCGAGACCAAGGGAGTGACTGGAGGCGAGACCAAGGGAGTGACAGGAGGCGAGACCAAAGGAGTGACGAGGCGAGACCAAGAAGGTGACTGGAGGCGAGACCAGGGGAGAGACTGGAGCCGAGACCAAGGGTGTTAATGGGGGACACCAAGGGAGTGACTGGGGGCGACACCAAGGGAGTGACTGAAGGCGAAACTAAGGGAGTGACTGGAGGCGAGACTAAGGGAGTGACTGGAGGCGAGACTAAGATAGTGACTGGAGGCGAGACCAAGGGAGTGACTGGAAGCGAGACGAAGGGAGTGACTGGAGGCGACACCAAAGGAATGACTGGAGGCGACACCAAGGGAGTGACTGGCGGCGACACCAAAGGAATGACTGGAGGCGACACCAAGGAATGACTGGTGGCGACACCAAGGGAGTGACTGGAGGCGTGACCAAGGGAGTGACCGGAGGCGAGACCAAGGGAGTGAGCGGAGGCAAGACCAAAGGAGTGACGAGGCGAGACCAAGGGGACTGGAGAGGACACCAGGGGAGAGACTGGAACCGAGACCAAGTGTGTGAATGGGGGACACCAAGGGAGTGACTGGAGGCGAGACGAAGGGAGTGACTGGGGGCGACACCAAAGGAATGACTGGAGGCGACACTAAGGGAGTGACTGGTGGCGAGACAAAGGCAGTGACTGGAGGCGAGACGATGGACTTGACTAGCGACGAGACCAAGGGAGTGACTGGCTGCGAGTCCAAAAGTTACTGGAGGCGAGACGAAGGGAGTGACTGGAGGCGAGACGAAGGGAGTGACTGGAGGCGAGACGAAGGGAGTGACTGGAGGCGACACCAAGGGAGTGACTGGTGGCGAGACGATGGACGTGACTAGCGACGAGACCAAGGGAGTGACTGGCTGCGAGTCCAAAAGTTACTGGAGGCGAGACGAAGGGAGTGACTGGAGGCGAGACGAAGGGAGTGACTGGAGGCGAGACCAAGGGAGTGACTGGAGGCCAGACCAAGGGAGTGACGGGAGCCGAGACCAAAGGTGTGACTGGGGCGAGACGAGGGGAGTGAGTGCAGGCGTGACGAAGGAAGTGACTGGAGGCGAGACCAAG
The DNA here is from genome assembly GCA_030765045.1 of Tenodera sinensis. NCBI lineage: Eukaryota > Metazoa > Arthropoda > Insecta > Mantodea > Mantidae > Tenodera > Tenodera sinensis. The sequence goes on from CM060963.1 coordinate 189,610,938, forward strand.
GGAGTGACTGGAGGCGACACCAAGGGAGTGACTGGAGGCGACATCTAGGGAGTGACTGGTGACGAGACGATGGACGTGACTAGCAACGAGACCAAGGGAGTGACTGGCTGCGAGTCCAAAAGTTACTGGAGGCGAGACGAAGAGAGTGACTGGAGGCGAGACGAAGGGAGTGACTGGAGGCGAGACCAAGGGAGTGACTGGAGGCCAGACTAAGGGAGTGACGGGAGCCGAGACCAAAGGTGTGACTGGAGGCGAGACAAAGGGAGTGACTGGCAGCGTGACGAAGGGAGCGACTGGTGACGAGACCAAGGGAGTGACCTGAGGCGAGACCAAGAGGGTGACTGGAGCGGAGACAAAGGGAGTGACTGGAGCCGAGACCAAGGGAGTGACTGGCGACGACACCAAGGGAGTGACTGGCGGCGTGACTAAGGGAGTGGCGACGAGACCAAGGGAGTGAGTGCCGACGAGACCAAGGGAGCGAGTGGCGACGAGACCAAGGGAGTGAGTGCCGACGAGACCAAGGAAGCGAGTGGCGACGAGACCAAGGGAGTGAGTGGCCACGAGACCAAGGGATGCGAGTGGTGACGAGACCAAGGGATGCGAGTGGCGACGAGACCAAGGAACGAGTGGCGACGAGACCAAGGGATGCGAGTGGCGACGAGACCAAGGGAGCGAGTGCCGACGAGACCAAGGGATGCGAGTGGCGACGAGACCAAGGGAGTCGAGTGGCGACGAGACCAAGGGATGCGAGTGGCGACGAGAGCAAGGGAGTGGCGACGAGACCAAGGCAGTGAGTGCCGACGAGACCAAGGGAGCGAGCGGCGACGAGACCAAGGGAGTGAGTGCCGACTAGACCAAGGGAGCGAGTGGCGACGAGACCAAGGGAGCGAGTGGCGACGAGACCAAGGGATGCGAGTGGCGACGAGACCAAGGGATGCGAGTGGCGACGAGACCAAGGGATGCGAGTGGCGACGAGACCAAGGGAGTGAGTGGCGACGAGACCAAGGGAGTGAGTGGCGACGAGACCAAGGGATGCGAGTGGCGACGAGACCAAGGGAGTGAGTGGCGACGAGACCAAGGGAGTGAGTGGCGACGAGACCAAGGGATGCGAGTGGCGACGAGACCAAGGGAGCGAGTGGCGAAGAGACCAAGGGATGCGAGTGGCGACGAGACCAAGGGAGCGAGTGCCGTCGAGACCAAGGGATGCGAGTGCCGACGAGACCAAGGGATGCGAGTGGCGACGAGACCAAGGGAGTCGAGTTGCGACGAGACCAAGGGAGTCAGGGGCGACGAGACCAAGGGATGCGAGTGGCGACGAGACCGAGGAACGAGTGGGGACGAGATCAAGGGATGCGAGTGGCGACGAGACCAAGGGAGCGAGTGCCGACGAGACCAAGGGATGCGAGTGGCGACGAGAGCAAGGGATTCGAGTCGCGACGAGACCAAGGGATGCGAGTGGCGACGAGACCAAGGGATGCGAGTGGCGACGAGACCAAGGGAGTGAGTGGCGACGAGACCAAGGGATGCGAGTGGCGACGAGACCAAGGGAGTGAGTGGCGACGAGACCAAGGGAGTGAGTGGCGACGAGACCAAGGGATGCGAGTGCCGACTAGACCAAGGGAGCGAGTGGCGACGAGACCATGGGAGCGAGTGCCGACGAGACCAAGGGAGCGAGTGGCGACGAGACCAAGGGATGCGAGTGGCGACGAGACCAAGGAACAAGTGGCGACGAGACCAAGGGATGCGAGTGGCGACGAGACCAAGGGAGTGAGTGCCGACGAGACCAAGGGAGTGAGTGCCGACTACACCAAGGGAGCGAGTGGCAACGAGACCAAGAAACGAGTGGCGACGAGACCAAGGGATGCGAGTGGCGACGAGACCAAGGGAGCGAGTGCCGACGAGACCAAGGGATGCGAGTGGCGACGAGACCAAGGGAGCGAGTGGCGACGAGACCAAGGGAGTGAGTGCCGACTAGACCAAGGGAGCGAGTGGCGACGAGACCAAGGGATGCGATTGGCGACGAGACCAAGGGAGTGAGTGCCGACGAGACCAAGGGAGTGGCGACGAGACCAAGGGAGTGAGTGCCGACGAGACCAAGGGAGCGAGTGGCGACGAGACCAAGGGAGGGAGTGCCGACGAGACCAAGGGATGCGAGTGGCGACGAGACCAAGGGAGCGAGTGCCGACGAGACCAAGGGATGCGAGTGGCGACGTGACCAAGGGATGCGAGTGGCGACGAGACCAAGGGAGCGAGTGCCGACGAGACCAAGGGATGCGAGTGGCGACGAGACCAAGGGAGGGAGTGACGACGAGACCAAGGGAGCGAGCGGCGACGAGACCAAGGGAGTGAGTGCCGACTAGACCAAGGGAGCGAGTGGCAACGAGACCAAGGGAGCGAGTGGCGACGAGACCAAGGGAGTGAGTGGCGACGAGACCAAGGGATGCGAGTGGCGACGAGACCAAGGGAGTGACTGGAGGCGAGACCAAGGGATTGACTGGAGGCGACACCAAGGGAGTGACTGGAGGCGACACCTAGGGAGTGACTGGTGACGAGACGATGGACGTGACTAGCAACGAGACCAAGGGAGTGACTGGCTGCGAGTCCAAAAGTTACTGGAGGCGAGACGAAGGGAGTGACTGGAGGCGAGACGAAGGGAGTGACTGGAGGCGAGACGAAGGGAGTGACTGGAGGCGAGACCAAGGGAGTGACTGGAGGCCAGACCAAGGGAGTGACTGGAGGCGAGACGAAGGGAGTGACTGGAGGCGAGACCAAGGGAGTTACTGGAGGCGAGAAGAAGCTAGTGACTGGAGGCGAGAAGAAGCTAGTGACTGGAGCCGAGTCAAAGGGAGTGACTGGAGGCGAGACGAAGGGAGTGACTGGAAGCGAGACGAAGGGAGTGACTGGAAGCGAGACGAAGGGAGTGACTGGAGCCGAGACCAAGGGAGTGACTGGAGCCGAGATCAAGGGAGTGACTGGAAGGGAGACTAAAGGAGTGAATGGCGGCGAGACCAAGGGAGTGACTGGAAGCGAGATCAAGTGAGTGACTGGAGGCGAGATAAAGGGAGTGACTGGAGGCGAGACAAAGGGAGTGACTTGGCAACGTGACGAAGACTGCGACTGGTGACGGGACCAAGGGAGTGGCTGGAGCGGAGACAAAGGGAGTAACTGGAGCCGAGACCAAGAGAGTGACTGGCGACGACACCAAGGGAGTGACTGGTGGCGTGACTAAGGGAGTGACTGGTGGCGAGACCATGGGAGTGACTGGTTGCGAGACCAAGGGAGTTACTGGAGGCGGGACCAAGAGAGTTACTGGAGGCGGGACCAAGAGAGTTACTGGAGGCGGGACCAAGGGAGTGACTGAAAGCGACACATAGGGAGTGACGGGAGCCGAGACCAAAGGTGTGACTGGAGGCGAGACAAAGGGAGTGACTGGCAGCGTGACGAAGGGAGCGACTGGTGACGAGACCAAGGGAGTGACCTGAGGCGAGACCAAGAGGGTGACTGGAGCGGAGGCAAAGGGAGTGACTGGAGCCGAGACCAAGGGAGTGACTGGCGACGACACCAAGGGAGTGACTGGCGGCGTGACTAAGGGAGTGGCGACGAGACCAAGGGAGTGAGTGCCGACGAGACCAAGGGAGTGAGTGCCGACGAGACCAAGGAAGCGAGTGGCGACGAGACCAAGGGAGTGAGTGGCGACGAGACCAAGGGATGCGAGTGGCGACGAGACCAAGGGATGCGAGTGGCGACGAGACCAAGGAACGAGTGGCGACGAGACCAAGGGATGCGAGTGGCGACGAGACCAAGGGATGCGAGTGGCGACGAGACCAAGGGAGCGAGTGCCGACGAGACCAAGGGATGCGAGTGGCGACGAGACCAAGGGAGTCGAGTGGCGACGAGACCAAGGGATGCGAGTGGCGACGAGACGAAGGGAGCGAGTGGCGACGAGAGCAAGGGAGTGGCGACGAGACCAAGGGAGTGAGTGCCGACTAGACCAAGGGAGCGAGTGGCGACGAGACCAAGGGAGCGAGTGGCGACGAGACCAAGGGATGCGAGTGGCGACGAGACCAAGGGATGCGAGTGGCGACGAGACCAAGGGATGCGAGTGGCGACGAGACCAAGGGAGTGAGTGGCGACGAGACCAAGGGATGCGAGTGGCGACGAGACCAAGGGAGTGAGTGGCGACGAGACCAAGGGATGCGAGTGGCGACGAGACCAAGGGATGCGAGTGGCGACGAGACCAAGGGAGTGAGTGGCGACGAGACCAAGGGATGCGAGTGGCGACGAGACCAAGGGAGTGAGTGGCGACGAGACCAAGGGATGCGAGTGGCGACGAGACCAAGGGAGCGAGTGGCGACGAGACCAAGGGATGCGAGTGGCGACGAGACCAAGGGAGCGAGTGCCGTCGAGACCAAGGGATGCGAGTGGCGACGAGACCAAGGGAGCGAGTGGCGACGAGACCAAGGGATGCGAGTGGCGACGAGACCAAGGGAGTGAGGGGCGACGAGACCAAGGGATGCGAGTGGCGACGAGACCAAGGAACGAGTGGGGACGAGACCAAGGGATGCGAGTGGCGACGAGACCAAGGGAGCGAGTGCCGACGAGACCAAGGGATGCGAGTGGCGACGAGAGCAAGGGATTCGAGTGGCGACGAGACCAAGGGATGCGAGTGGCGACGAGACCAAGGGAGCGAGTGGCGACGAGACCAAGGGAGTGAGTGGCGACTAGACAAGGGAGCAAATGCCGACGAGACCAAGGGAGTGAGTGCCGACGAGACCAAGGGAGTGGCGACGAGACATAGGGAGTGAGTGCCGACTAGACCAAGGGAGCGAGTGGCGACGAGACCATGGGAGCGAGTGCCGACGAGACCAAGGGAGCGAGTGGCGACGAGACCAAGGGATGCGAGTGGCGACGAGACCAAGGAACGAGTGGCGACGAGACCAAGGGATGCGAGTGGCGACGAGACCAAGGGATGCGAGTGGCGACGAGACCAAGGGAGTGAGTGCCGACTACACCAAGGGAGCGAGTGGCGACGAGACCAAGGGAGCGAGTGGCGACGAGACCAAGGGATGCGATTGGCGACGAGACCAAGGGAGCGAGTTGCCGACGAGACCAAGGGATGCGAGTGGCGACGAGACCAAGGGAGTGAGTGGCGACGAGACCAAGGGAGCGAGTGGCGACAAGACCAAGGGAGTGAGTGCCGACTAGACCAAGGGATGCGAGTGGCGACGAGACCAAGGGATGCGAGAGGCGACGAGACCAAGGGATGCGATTGGCGACGAGACCAAGGGAGTGAGTGCCGACGAGACCAAGGGAGTGGCGACGAGTCCAAGGGAGTGAGTGCCGACGAGACCAAGGGAGTGGCGACGAGACCAAGGGAGGGAGTGGCGACGAGACCAAGGGAGCGAGCGGCGACGAGACCAAGGGAGTGAGTGCCGACTAGACCAAGGGAGCGAGTGGCAGCGAGACCAAGGGAGCGAGTGGCGACGAGACCAAGGGATGCGAGTGGCGACGAGACCAAGGGAGTGAGTGGCGACGAGACCAAGGGAGTGAGTGCCGACGAGACCAAGGGAGTGAGTGGCGACGAGACCAAGGGAGTGAGTGGCGACGAGACCAAGGGATGCGAGTGGCGACGAGACCAAGGGAGTGAGTGGCGACGAGACCAAGGGAGCGAGTGGCGACGAGACCAAGGGAGCGAGTGCCGACTAGACCAAGGGAGCGAGTGGCGACGAGACCAAGGGGTGCGAGTGGCGACGAGACCAAGGGATGCGAGAGGCGACGAGACCAAGGGATGCGATTGGCGACGAGACCAAGGGAGTGAGTGCCGACGAGACCAAGGGAGTGGCGACGAGACCAAGGGAGCGAGTGCCGACGAGACCAAGGGATGCGAGTGGCGACGAGACCAAGGGAGCGAGTGGCGACGAGACCAAGGGAGGGAGGGAGTGACGACGAGACCAAGGGAGGGAGGGAGTGACGAGACCAAGGGAGTGAGTGGCGACGAGACCAAGGGAGTGAGTGGCGACGAGACCAAGGGATGCGAGTGGCGACGAGACCAAGGGATGCGAGTGGCGACGAGACCAAGGGAGTGAGTGGCGACGAGACCAAGGGAGTGAGTGGCGACGAGACCAAGGGAGTGAGTGGCGACGAGACCAAGGGAGTGAGTGGCGACGAGACCAAGGGATGCGAGTGGCAACGAGACCAAGGGAGCGAGTGGCGACGAGACCAAGGGAGTGAGTGGCGACGAGACCAAGGGATGCGAGTGGCGACGAGACCAAGGGAGTGAGTGGCGACGAGACCAAGGGAGTGAGTGGCGACGAGACCAAGGGAGTGAGTGGCGACGAGACCAAGGGATGCGAGTGGCGACGAGACCAAGGGAGTGAGTGGCGACGAGACCAAGGGAGTGAGTGGCGACGAGACCAAGGGAGTGAGTGGCGACGAGACCAAGGGAGTGAGTGGCGACGAGACCAAGGGAGTGAGTGGCGACGAGACCAAGGGAGTGAGTGGCGACGAGACCAAGGGATGCGAGTGGCGACGAGACCAAGGGATGCGAGTGGCGACGAGACCAAGGGATGCGAGTGGCGACGAGACCAAGGGAGTGAGTGGCGACGAGACCAAGGGAGTGAGTGCCGACGAGATCAAGCTAGTGGCCGGCGACGAGACTGCACGAACCTCGCATTTGTTGGGAGACAATATCGGAGCAGCCATTTTGTCCTAGCACAGAGCAGTAGCTACTTCCGTCACAAAACAAACTTTACTGCAATGTTACCATATACTTTGTTTTCTCCTGCACATGCGCACTCCTATCTAACTGGTGGTGCCATCTTTGGACGCGATCCGGACTTACTTTCTGGATGCATCTCTTAAGTTAAATGTAGTGTTTCCGAATACATTTAACTACTGTGTTTCCCAGTACATATAACTACATTCAAGTAGTGCTAATGGAAAGGTTATCAAATGAAAAAATTATTTTCATATAGTTTATTTGAGCTTTCATATATCTCATACATCATCAAAGCACACAGTACAAACTCATTCTTTACAAATAACATGAAAATAATGCTAGAAATAAATGCTTGTGTAAATACTTATCCTTATGAGGTAATTCACATGACTGCATTAAAATATCAAAATGCTACAAAACATACGTAATATAAGCAAAAAATCAGTCTTGACAACAATAAGCACAATTTTCAAATTCTCCACAGCTCAAAAGACACTTGTACCGCTGTAGATTCTCCTTTCAACAATTAACATTCTTATATATGTATAGTTTACAAATTATTGTATATAATCTTGGCAGTTATATTCCCTTTTTTTTTTTATCACATACAAAGCGTTTAGATTACAGTGACGGCAAACACAACATACAGAACAGATTATTACATTCCTTGTGCCTGTCTTCCACTCCAAGTGCATATATATATATTTTTTTTCCTTTTTCAAGTTGTTAAATATACCAAATCTACTTAAAATATCACTTTTTGATAGCAGATGCATTTGTTTCCCATACAAGAATTTTAGAAGTAATAAACTACCTAAAGTACCTCTCAAAGATGATTTAAAAATAAATTTCTTTATACATATGTATATATATAATTTAGTTGCATCTGTGTATAAGTGATCACAATTATATCTCGAAGAAGAGATAAGAGGAAACCCGTGATGTCTTGTGCATGCGAAGAGTTTGAGATACACACTTGCACACATACATACACACATCTTCCACTTTGCAATCTCTTCTCTTTGTAAATGATATAAACTAAATAATATGCTAATATCTTACAGAAAAATATAACACAGCACAGATTGAAAATATGGTCATCTTAATCAGCAGGAGGTCACTGGAATTGCAGTGTTCAACTGGAACTCTTTTCTTTAGTTTCTGAAAAGGAGCAAAACAAATGTATATTTTCAGTGCCTAATGTTAAGTCAAAATTAAAAATTCCTGTAAATTTAATTTATTCCTTATATCAATCTAAATCTGACATTAGCTTCTGAACAAGTAAACCATAAGTTGAAACCAATCCCTGCCTGGTTTATACTCTTACAGTCACATGGTTTGTACTTTTGTTTTTACACATCTTTGATGTGTACAGTGAATATGAAACGTTTCAAAATGATTACTGGGAATCACAGGACGAGGTTTACAGAGCAACTTAAATTCGGTCGAGTTTCCAAATAAAAATGGTGAGAATGGCATCTTGTGTGCTCAATGTGCAACCTAAAATAATTCAATATTGGTGGAATCAAAAGGGTCAACTAATGCAATTTTGCAATACTGTATAATGGTAGAGAACCATGCAATTGCCATAGCCAAAGCAGTGAATTAATATACCATCTTGGTACAAATTATTTATTACAAAACTAAAGGAACAAGTTATCAGTCTGGAAGCAGTAAGTCTTCAGGTCACTTCTTGCATGAATGTGATAACTTTTCAGTCTTATGACAGCAGCATGCGACAAGACAAGGGAAGACGGAAGCCATAGTTGGTGTATAAAGAGTCGGAGTAATTCAGAGAATGAAGATGGCTGTGGGAAAAAGCAGAAGAAAGCAAACGAGGAAACCGAGTAATCTTAAAGGCTTGCAAATTACTCAACAGCAAAGGAGAAATCTAAAAGAAAAAAGTAAATAAACTACATGAACAATAAGATATGGTGTATGACCAAGCGGAATGGCTGGATAGGGATACAGGGATACATACTTAGTATAGCGAATTGTAATGGTCCCATTTATATCCCATGTAAAAGCTATATTTTAAGAAAATCGCTTAGTATGGCATTCCATAGTGCGATTTATGATATAAAATCACTTAAATTTTAAGATAAATATATAGGCTATAACATCAACATAACATTTATTTTCAAACTATTGTTTTCTGTAGATTGTGTTTTTCAAATTGATGTTTTACAGCACTTACAAGTTTTGAGCATGCTCAAATTTATCTCATTTATTATGCAAGGCTGTGTTCAACATTACTTAATTTACATTGTAGCTACTTTCCTCACTTACTATAGATTTTTATATTTTCCATGCATGTTATTATACATACTGCATAAGAAAAATTCATCTTCAGTCCCTATCCAAAAATGATGAATAGTAGATATTGTAGGTCTACTGTATTTCTGTTACATTTTGAAGCTTTTGCTCTATGGCAGCCTAAAATTTACAGATGTTTTTACAAAAAACAAAGCAAAGGAGATGCCCAGTTTATGCGACTATTGGCTATAACGACTAAACTGTCAGTCCCTTCAATGTTATAACAGGTTTTGAGTGTATATAGGAAACCAAAGAGGAAAATGTTGGCCCACACCATGTGACAAGGAAGAACAAGTGATTAACTTAATCAGTGAGGGGTAGTACAAAAGGTGGAATCAAAAGTTGAGATAAAGTTGAGTAGGAATTTTAGTGAAAGTTAAGTGAGGAAGTGGAAATGATAATCAGTGAGGTTAAAAAAATTAGCCAATGGTTGAGAAACATGGGACAGAAAAGTGGGGAGGGGGAAATAAGTTTGGAATGAAATGGGTAATTTAAAATAAAGAATTCAGGGAAGTTGCTAAGAAAAGTGAATCAAAAGACAAGCAAAAGAAGAATTTCCAGAAGGTTATAAACACAAAAACATCAAAAAAGATATATATGGAATTCAGAGGGGGCTTGGACCCTAGTTTATGGGCAGTCCAAAATGTATATGCTTTAGTATTCAATAAATTCATACTCGCATTCATATTTACAAGTTGTTTCTTAAGGAGCTGTGGTATACTGCAAGTTTCCTGCCCAGATGTTCATTTGCAACTAAAAGCAGACATCTTCAACAATAGTTAATTTCTACTGCTGATTACCATTGGCTTGGAACTAGCTGTGGCGGGAAGGGCAGAACTGCTCCAATGTTGCCAATTGTTCCAGACTGATCTGCACAATTTCTTGCTGTTTATGCCTGTCTGATATACTCCCTTACTGGCTGCCAAGTTATTTAGTTTTAATACTTCATTCCTGTTGAAATTTGGATAGGTATTTATTAATATCAACAGGTTTGCATTTTAAAAATGTCCAGATAATTTCAACCGGAAAACAGCAGCAGTATAACTAAATAGAACTTAGCAAGCAGCTCTAGGATAAATACCAGAGCTATTTCAGACAAAAATCATCTGTAACTGAGGCTTCACCAAGGAGAATCTCAAAGATCCCTACTGCAGTTGTGGGCAAAATATGCAGACACGCAACTTCCAGTATAACCAAGAAATAACTTCTAGCTGTAATTTTAATACCAGCCATGGATGCTTACTCATGTTTTCAGTCTCCCTATCAACCATTGCTATGTAAATATGAAATGCATAACTTTTGTGACAAACTAAATGAAATTAATAATAAAAATATAATGCATCATAAAATAATATTTAAATAAATTAAGTTTTATTCACCTTCTGCAGGCTTTTCCCCATCTGCAGCAGGTGCCGCAGGTGCTTCTTCCTCTTTCTTGTCTTCATCTTTCTTCTCCTCCTCTTTCTTTTTCTCATCTTTGTCTGCACCCTTAGCCTTTCCTTTGGCAGGTGTTGCAGGTTTTGGTTTAGGTTCCATCCCAGGATCTAAAACAACTTTGCCTATGTTCTTGCGATCATGCAGTTTCTGCATTGCTTCGGGCACCTGAGAACAAAAAGAATTTAAATATAGATATAAACAGTCTTAAATGTAACCTTTAGCCTCTACAGTATTAACAGTAATTATAGTGTGCAGGAATTTTATTTTAAACATCCAAGTCCAAAACAATTTATCAAAGCAGAAAGTTTCAACTCCTAAAAAGCCCTTAAAATTTAATTATTTAGAATACTAAGAAATTCAATGTTTATGTTTTAACAAGTTTGTCCATGTACCAGTTAGGCCGCTAAAACCCAACAAACTGGAACGTGACAACTTCAATAACCGAAATCTGCAAGCATAGTGCAGTGACCTTTGCATTCTCCCCCTGCTACCGCCTTTCAGAACATACTAAGAAACAGCCTCGAAATAGCCCTTCCGGACCACCAGAACTGCAGCTCTTAGATAACCAAGTTTTCCCACTAGACAGCAGCACAACCAACACTAGATTATCAGTTTTATGTCCAGATACCAGAAACCTGTTCGAGTAAAAAGTGACTGTCACAATCCACTCAATTTCAATTATTTGAACCATTAGTTAATTTTATGTTGGCAGATTTGTTAACACAAATATGTGATGGGCCTAAAGAGATTACATTGTAAATGGATTGGTTCGTGCATTTTCTCAGCAAATGCACAGAAAAGTATGCAAACATTTTTATTTTCATAGCTTGGACAGGAATGCAACACAAATTTTGATTCTGCTCATAAGGATGCTATTCATCTTTGAGAGAAACAATGGTGGAAAGGTGGTAGAGTAAAGTGCATATTGCTGTCTGATCACTAAGCTTTGGTCCTGATTGCACAATCAGCATTTCAGTTATGTTTGCAGTGGTATTGCGAATTAGCAACTTTGGGTGGGAGCAGTACAGTTATGCTGCCTTACAAACAGGTTAAGTTAGTGATGTGTCACCCTCCCCACCCCTATTGTAAACAAACAGGAAGTTCGATCAATCAGATATGTAAAGTAGCTCTCAACCTAACGTCATTTGCAACTGGGACCAAAGCCTAGTGATCACATTCACTGCACAGAACTCTGCAACAAGCCCAACATGATCTGTATGGAGGCATACCATTGTACTGGGTACACTGAACTATACTCCATCCAGCCTTAGGTCCGCACCTTGTATCCTTCCGCGATGACCTGATACTCATATCACCTGCGACTAATACAAAGAAACACCACGTGGACTCATACCTCCTGTTTATGCTGCAGCAGAACGATTCTTACTCGGCAGTTTCAGGAATAGCGTTACATTCAAGTAGTCTTTACCAGGGTTATCCTATATCTTGAAAACTCACAGTTAATTAAAGCTACGTAAGCTTTCATGGCCGGCGTCTAAATTGTAGAAAGAAATATCTTCCGGGCTGTTATGACGTGGTCTGCTGGAGATCTGTCTTCCAGACGTTTCGTCTACAACTGTGGTAGACATCCTCAGTGGCATTGTCGAAGTCTCCTCATGGAAGGTATCACTACGACTGATGCGTCGACTGTCTGTGGGGCTCCATTTATACCATGCGCAACGTGCGCTGATTGGCCCGGGGCATCCAGAGGCGTGGTGGCTGGTGGAGGGGGTTCTATCTCTCTTACCTTGCTATCCTGCTTCTTATGATATATGACCAGATGCCAGTTGCTGTTTAATCTTAAGGCCTCTTCCTTCTTATTAAAGTTGTTAGGGTGCTTGTAAATTTCAATAGCCTCTCGCTGTAGTCGGGCATGATAATGTATGGTAGATGCAAGGATGCACGTATCCTGGAACTTAATACTGTGTTCACCGACTGCATTAATGGCATGTTCAGCAACCGCAGACTTGTCAGTTTGGCCCACATTGGAACTACTCAGCGCAGTGTTAAGACCAGACTCACGGAACACAAAAGAAGCTGCCGCCTGGGCCAAACTGACAAGTCTGCGGTTGCTGAACATGCCATTAATGCAGTCGGTGAACACAGTATTAAGTTCCAGGATACGCGCATCCTTGCATCTGCCATACATTATCATGCCCGACTACAGCGAGAGGCTATTGAAATTTACAAGCACCCTAACAACTTTAATAAGAAGGAAGAGGCCTTAAGATTAAACAGCAACTGGCATCCGGTCATAGAACATCATTAAGAAGCAGGATAGCAAGGTAAGAGAGATAGAACCCCCTCCACCAGCCACCACACCTCTGGACGCCCTGGGCCAATCAGCGCACGTTGCGCATGGTATAAATGGAGCCCCACAGACAGTCGACGCATCAGTCGTAGTGATACCTTCCACGTGGAGACTTCGACAATGCCACTGAGGATGTCTACCGCAGTTGTAGACGAAACGTCTGGAAGACAGATCTCCAGCAGACCACGGCATAACAGCCCGGAAGATATTTCTTTCTACAATTCACAGTTAATTGCCAATATTTAAGGTACTATATCTTGTGGTGTGCTTTGGTTTCGGCCTATTGCGGGTTACTTGTAGATGCCTTGTGTTTACATCAAGTGCAGATCTAAGGGTAGAGCGATTATAAGTTTGTCATGTAAGAATGAAGTTAGGTGGTGTGATTGGAATTCTGTTTCTAAATAACAGAATTAACACAACTGACATTTGCACAAACTGACTTTAGGCAATAGGCAACTACCATGGTAGAATTTACAATTTCTGCTATCTGCAGTGCTGTAAAAATCAACCATCTGTAGCACTGCATATTAAACAGGAGTTTCCATGAACATTCTATGTTAACATTTAATTTATACTGAACTTTGTGAAATTGTCCCAAAGCACTGTATGATACATTGTTAATCTATCAATCTAAATGTATTTTAGACAGCTGCGCTTGTTGCTTAATAGTAACTACATAATTTTGCTTTAACTTTAAGGAAATTTGATTATACATCTTACAAAAACATACAAATACTGGCTGTTAAACTTTTTATGCATCAACGCTCACGGTTTTCAACGTCCCATTCTATTTTGAGCATAAAAATAGATCATTTTGCTCAGAGACCTCTATCAGGCATTAAGTTCTTTTACATGCTGCAGATGTATGGCATGGTACCATTGGGTTTACTTCCCTTCAGAAGGAAGCCATGCTAAGGATTTTTATGCTGAAAAAATCCCATCACTCTCTGCCAAGTTTGAACACTCAGCCTTGGGATACTCCTAGACCACTACGATCAAGGCTGTTGAGATGCATTAGTAATTTTGAAGTTGTATGGTGCACCACATGATTTTGCATGCAACAAATTAACACTTTAAACCAGAAATAAAAGTTTAAGTACTATTTAAATTGCAAGGTCACCAGATTAAATTATCTAAGAACTTTGTACTTACATCTTCTAGAGCCCAGGTTGAATCCACAACAGGCTTAATCTTTCCTTCTTTCCATAAAGAGAACACAGACTGCATAATACCCTTGGCATAAGGAGCACCATTCTGTTGATATAATAGGTGACGAAGATTTAGGCCCGAAAGTGTCTTGTTCTCATCAAACAGCTTGATTGGCGATACTTTGTCCACCTGCCACCACTGTAATAATAAATATTTCTGTAACACAAAGTTTCTCCAATGTAGACTAAAAGTAAAACTAATAAAACACTGTTGAATTCTGCATTCCATTTCCTGGTTTTCTTAGGACTTGCATTTCTTCCACCAGTTACTCTGAATTTGTGTATGTTGGACATTGACTGAAGGTGTTAACATTTTTTCTGATTTTGATCAAATTTCACAGGTGCACTGGCTTAAGGGGTCAGGGTAGTGATTTGGGCTCAAAAAGTCAATTTTTTGTTTTTCATCTTTAAAAAAATGTAGAAACCTTTCTCTTCAAAATGATATATATATATATATATATATATATATATATATATATATATATATATATATATATATTGTAAAGATACCAGCACATTCAAGGCTTTAAATTACCCCATTTAAATATGGCAGAGTGCTGCGCCACCCTGGGTTAAACAGGGCTTCAGAGATGACACTTTTCTTTAAATGTAGTTTTCTGTAACTTGACATTTTTCAAACTCAGGTACATTTTTTTTTCAAAACCACTGAACCTATTTGAATGAAAATTTTACAGTAGTTCCAGAAGCATGTACTCTACAAACTTAACCCATTGTTATTGGAAAAATCCAAAACAGAAAATTTAAAAAAAAAAAATGTTTGTGCAAAAAAAAAAAATTACTTTTTTTTTTTTTTTTTTTTTTTTTTACAAAAGTTAAATATTTTTTCTTTTGAATATAGCCAGAGATAAGTAAATTTAGGTTAACAGTTATGAATACACATTGTCTAGTGCACTACAAAAGTTTCAACACATATGCTTGATTGTTGTTGAAGGAATTTGTACCCTTAGTACTACATATATTCTTTTTTTTTCAAAAACATGTTATCAGTTTTTGCCTTATTACCAGTGGCGGCTCACAGTCAAAATTTTAGGGTAGGCAAAGTAACAGTAACAACAAACAACAACAACAACAAATAATAATAATAATAATAATAATAATAATAATAATAATAATAATAATAATAATAATAAACCCCGTTTATCCGAAATACAGGGGGCGAAGTCATTGCAGATAACGCAAATAATGTTTAATAAGAGCAGAGTGAATGAGTGTGACTTACGGACGAATTACCGCCAAAACTAAAATCACGAGTGTCGGCAGACTTTTTTCCAGGGGGAGGGGGGGGGGCACATGTTGGAAATTTGCAATCATATAATATTAAATCATTATTTTACTGTCAAAATTTATAGTATTTGTTGCAGATAACCGTATTAATTTGTGCTAAACAAAAATTGTTCTTTACATCAAAATTAAAATAATAGTTTAAAAGTCAGTAACTGACTGCACATTAAGTTCACCAACTTCCAAGGGGGGGGGGGGGGGGGGCCGTGGCCCCCCTAGGCCCCGTTTCGCGACGCCCATGACTAAAATAGATTAAGAAATTGAAAAATTGTCTGACTGCAGCTTTGTGTTAAATAGCTAGAACACTCCGCTTTTCATTGTCAGTGCGCCGCGAAGGCGAAATTTGTAATAGTTCACTAATTAAATCGGTCATACTGGTATTACACAGAGTGATAACGACAGATTCAGACCTCTGAGATCTTCGTTCGTGGAGTATGGCTGTTCGGAAAATGTCTCATTAATTCGGATTTGGGCAGGCAAGTGTTCAGACTGCTGGCAGACGAGTCTACGCATGCTCGGAGTGCATATACAGACCGAATGTTTCCTTATCCCTGTTCAAGGGCCTCGTACTGAGGAAATGGGGCCGGGCAGGCAGAGGTTAAGCTAGCCTGCTCTCCACTACCCAGGTTCCATGCGCATCATTTCTGCCGCGCGTTTCAAACACGCAGCTCAGTTTTGATGAATCTGGATTGAGATTAAAGGATTTGACCATGCGCTGGTCATTATAACCGAGAAAACTTTTCTTGAACTGCAATTTAGGGAAAAATGACTGTTCAAGTGATAAAATGCAGAATCATAGTTAAACATTATTTGTTGATGTATTACGATAGGGTAGGCAATGCCTACCCTGCCTACCCTGAGGAGCCGCGCCTGCTTATTACATGCCCATTTTAAATAATTGTTTTGATGTTCTCTATATCAGTGTAATCACAATGAATCACTAAATATTCGTCCCAAATTAAATTTTGATCTGAGCAGTAGAAGCTTAGATATCCTCAACTAAAGTTATGTTTTGAAATACTGAAATTGTGTACGAATGACTACCGTGTCCCCTTAAAAGCAAAGCAATTATTATAAAACCTCTGCTTATGAAATATATTTCATAATTCCTATACATACTGAGAGACACACCAGCTAGCTTGAACTGCAAGGTTAAGTGCAAACCAACTGTTTAAGTGGCTCTTGCTAAAATACACTAACAAATTCAAAACGCATCTTCCATCATTTTATGCTTGAACATGCTTCCCCCACCCTCATTTTGTGGTTCAATATGAAAAAGAAATGCTGGAACTTTTCATGTTATGAAGCGAGAAAATTAGCTTCCCTCCACTTCAAAAAGCTATGTGCACATCATTTTACACACATTTCTTACAAACATGTTTTAAAACATTTAGCTGCAAAACTGCTAACAAAAGCCTAAATATCCAACTTATTAATAAAAGAGTATGTTAATTTTTCCCAAGAACATTCAGCTATAGGAAATAACATAGCAAACATAACCTCTGCATGTACAGGTTTTTTTTGCTTGCTCTACTACATAGAGTAAGTAAGGGAAGTATATTCAACCCAAACATTTGATATTTCATTGAAAATATGTTGAAGCCCCATGAATAAAAAAATTTTAGAAAAAAGTCATTATGTCTAAACAGCATAACTAAAAAATAGTGAAAAACCAAAGTTGTTATCTAATATCTTTCAAGGATGTTAAAATTTTAAGAAAATTCCTCCACCCTAAGCTACCCTTTACATTGAAATATTTTAAAAATTTATTTTCTCACAAATGGCTCCTACAATTTTGATTAAGTTATTTTTGAGGTAAATGAGATTTATATTTTCAATTTTCTGATTATAGCCCATGTAGTCGTGTTTACTCTTGACTTTAGCGTAACTGGTAAGCCATAAGAGAATCTTGCTGTACAAAAAATTTAAATCTCATTAAAATACAATTTATGTCAAATGATTTTTTAGCTTTCTCTACTGGTAAGTAGGGGAAGTATTGTATTCCACCCAAAAATTTGATATAGAGATTTCACCGGAAATGTATGTTTGAGACACCTGAGTCCAAAAAAAGCATTTCTAGAAAAAAGTCTGTCTGTGGACAGCATAACTCGAAAACAAAAAGTCAGTTAAAAACCAAAGTGATATTTAAGTATAATGTCTTTCAAGGATGCGACAGATTTTGAAGAAAATAACCCCCCCCTCTAAACTACCCTTTCCATGAAACATTTTTCGAAAATTTTGATTTTCTTGAAAATGGTTCTAACGATTTTGATTAAAATCATCATATGCTTCTTGAATTTTCTGGCTATAGCCCCTGTAGTCGTATTTACTCTGGGCGACTTTTGCATAACTGGTAAACCGTAAGAGATAGACTTAATCATTCTATACAAAAAAATGTAGATCTTGCTAAAATACACAAATTTTCTTGTAGGGTGAATCATTTCGGAGATATTCCTTGTTATGTGTGCGAGTTTCAGAAAACTTAGAACTTTCGTGAAATGGATCATTGTTCATTTTTTTTATATGTTAAGTGTGCAAAGACAACAGAATCTCAAAGCTTTAAAACATTTGACTGTCACACAAAGCCTACTTTATTCTAACATTCCCCTTGCACCTACAAGGAAATAAGGAACGAGATAATTTGTACAAATGTTTCTCAACTAACAAAGAAGATATAGGAATAAGATTGAGAGGTAGAACTGGAACTTAAAAATTCGATGCCACAACTGGGATTTGAACCACAGACCTTCCGCTTACCGGGCGGATGCTCTAACCACTGAGCTATTGTGACAAACTGCCAGAATGGCATTAAATTCTCAAACCACACACGGCTTGTGTGTTTAAAAACACCAACAGTAAGTTTGTTGGCATAAATAATAATTACCATTCTGAAGGTTATTTAATCCTGGGATATAAAGTGCTTACAATAGTAAGTCACCATTGGGGTAATTTGTCTCTGATGTGAGACTGCCTTTGTGGTTTACCAGGAGAAACACGAACTGGCTTGGGTACTACATTTTCAGTTTCTCTTTCAATATGCAAGAGAATATGCAGGGGCAACTGTTTAATAAATTTAAATGAGTGGTAAATGCTTTATATTTAGCCTTCAATCTGCCTTTGAGCCAATCAATTCTTTTTCTTTTCAAGGATCGTGTCAATGAGAAGTGCACCTGGTAATAGTTTCGCTTCTTATGTTGCCTATTACTTTGAGGAGATGTGTTACACACCGAAGGTTTTGGCTGCTTTTAGTGATAGCTCACCAATGACAACCACTGCCCACCACAAATATATTAAATATTTGTTGATCTTCATTGTTTTACTGTCAATAGCTTCACATTTCATTGCTAGCATATTTGTTTAGGAGGAATTTTATCAGTTTGATTTTTAAAAAAAAGCAAAAGCCATAGTACACCTCTACAAGGGTCAACAGTTTAGATGTGAGAAAATGAAAGCTGATCCACTCCAATTGGATGCAAAAATTAAAAAAATTTTGTTTAACGACGTCAATTGCTAAGGATATCAGCATCGCCGGTGTGCCGGAATTTTGTCCCACAGGAGTTTTTACATGCCAGTAAATCTACTGACATGGAGCTGTCGTTTTTAAGCACACTTAAAAATGATCAGTCTGGGCTGGACTTGAATTGGATGCAGGACGGCATAAACCTGTCCTTTGTGAGTAAAGCATCAGGGAGTGACTCCCCACACCAGGAATTCTAGCAGAACAGGGATGAACAACCTGTGGTGGACAGGTAGCCAGGAGCTTGTAAGAGCATTTTTGCTCTTTCCAGGCATGCAATTTATCATCAGCAACAAAAAAAATGTCACAAGGGGCCATGTCGGGACCATATGGTGAATGAATGAAATGTGTGACCTCTGTAGACTCCAGGAGATGAACAGTAATGTTGGCCATGTATCTGGACACATTGTGATGAAGGATCCCTCAGTCCCATGCATGGCTGCCATTCTTGAAACTTGGCAAGCAAACTGGTGTACAAATTAGCGGTAACTGTGCTTTGCTCTTCCAGAGAAATGGTTGGCATACGACCACCCTTTAGGATAACGAGGCCACCATTTCCTTCGACACTTTGGCGACACTTCACTTTTGTTGATCGATTGTCATCAGAAAAGATTAACACTGCTAATTGCTGATTGGTCTCCAGATCAAACTAATAAATCCAAGTTGTCATCTGCGATGTCAGAAACCCTTCTGGAGTCCCCTTCTTCAGATCCTGTCAGCATTTTCTCACACCATTCAACATGGATGCGTTTTTGTTCTGTGAGGCACTCGGGATGTGATCCTCCTCAAATTAAGGAATTCACGGAGGATTTTCAAAACTGCTAATAATCCAATTAGCAATGCTGCCTCAGTTCCTTTAAAATGTTATGCAACTTTTCTCATGAAGCATTTCTCAATGCTATGATGTTTTCCTTAGTCACTGCCAATCAGGGTTGCCAACCCGTACGATAATTATGGGGGTGTACAGTAATTTCAATGTATGATAGTTCGATACTGGTTTGTCTCGCCAGCAAAATGAAATTACAAATAGCAACACCATTTTTGCCCTCGTGGACTGTCTCCACCCCTCTAAGGCAACCATTTCATATCCTACTAATCCTACCCTTTATCCTCTTGTTGCCAGTGTGCCCAGATCTGGTAATCTCAATGAAGAAGGCACTGTTCAGAAAATTGATGATCAATGGATAACACTCTGAATAAGTGATATTCCATGTGAAATAAAGAACATGCCTGAATCTGACAGTTTCTGGAGTGCTGTTGAACACATGTCACTTTGGTGGAAACACTGATTTCAAAGAACTGGTGGAGGTTGCATTATCAGTGATTTTGTTGCCCACAGAAGTGCTTCTTGTGAAAGTTTTTTCTGAACTAGGTTTAATAAAAACCAAAATTAGAAACAGATTGGTGCTACATACGGTAAATGGACTTATTCGGTTGTCTCGCCTTATGAAAGAATGCGGTGGGTCCGAAAATTTGCAAGTCACCGAGAAGATGTTAAAGTTTATCCAACAACAAATTTGTATAATGCTGCAACAGGTAAGGAAGATGAATAGTGTGAGATACAAGTGCTGAAGTTTTAATACTTATTGAGGTCATCAATCTTGTAAGTGGATACCATAAACATCAATACTATTACATTTTCATAAGTGTTATGCTGATATTTTTATTGTGTAGCATTTGGTTTATGATGTACAATAATTTTGAATCCAAATCTATAATTCTGAGTGGTTGGTACAATAATTTTACTTTTAAACATTGGCAACCCTGCTGCCAATGCCGGATGCATGCTCCTCATCCTTCAAAGATGTTCGGCACCTTGTAAATTCCTGAAATCACCGAAAAGCTGTAGCAAATGAGCAATTCCTCAAAGGTATGCGACAAACATTTAAGACTTTGGCACTGATTTAACTCACTTTTAAGATTGTAGAAAATGGAGCAAAAATGCTCTCTTCAAAGCTTCAATGCAGGGACTGACTGCATGCATGCCACACGTTCATCCTTGTGCCACTGGAATTCCTGAAGTAGGAAAGTCGCTACCTGATACAAGTTTTCTGACAAAGGATGGGGCTATCCCCTCCTGCATCCAACTCGAGTGGATTAACTTTCATTTTCTCATATCTTGTAGTGACCCTCTTATCAATTTCAAGTTGCATGAATAGCATACCATGGTTTAATTTCAAAAATTTCTTTATAATTTTACTGTATTAGATGTGCCTAAATTTTGGCACGAGCACCATAGTGCCTCTAGGCATTTCAGTGCCTGCCCTTATCTAACAAGTGGATCATCCAAAGACCTAGCAATACTTAATAATAATAATTTAGAAGTTATTTACTTACAGATCTTGCAACACTGAAAAAGCTCTTTGTCTCTCCAGTCACTACATTTGAAGATCCTGCAACACATCATTGGCAATATTGAAGCTTTTGAGTTATGTGAATTCTTTAAAATAAACATTGGAACATTAGTTCAGAAAGCAACAGCAAATGACTATGCAAACTACTGGAAGTAAGATAATGAAGTTTAAATCAATACTGAAAAAGGTGTAAATACTATCAATTATTCCTACATAGAATGCTAGCAATATCCATTATCTTCTAGTGGACACTGAGCACAGTGCAAAACAAAGGACTCTCTGGGTTAAGTTACTTTACACCACATACTAAGCTGGCAAGTAAACAAAGGTCCCCAAGGTCAGGCTGCCTCACGACTGACTTAATGAAGTGGCAGAACCAAAATGAGCTTTCTCCAGCACCTTCAAGAAAGATCACCGGGAACGAGAAAATGTATCATGAAACATGTGTTGATAATGATTCTGGCCATAAAAGCTTTCGTTTATTAATACATTGTCATGAAGAAGATTCTAATGGGTGTTGAGTGATTGCATCATAGTGTATGAGAAAGTGAAGAAAGACGCTGAAATTACTGAGGCAAGGTTACGAGAAGTAAAAGTTGCGATAGCATGAAACACTACACTGTACTGATGAGAAGAAAACTATAAAATTTTGGAAAATAAGGTGATAGAAAAGTAACCGGACAGATTTTGTTATTGTTACACTGGTGACATGAAGTAGGATTCATCAATTTATTATTTTGTCGCATTACTTGCCCATTATAACAATATAAACAAAAGTTTTGTTTATAATAGATGCATTATGCCTGCCCAGAGCATTAATGATATAACAGGAGCTTTGAATTTAGACAGTTAGCAATGGTAAATGTGCCACAGTTCATTATATGTTAACAGAACTAATTGTGCAGTAAACCCTGCTATACTACATTCCAAGTCCTACATTGCTTACACCACCAATATCAACCATATTATATGGGTACCAAACAAACATTTTCAAGAGTCTTTCTCTAAGTTAACCACTTTATCTTAATGTTCTAAATTTTTAAACCAAGTTATCTTTTGTACATTTCAAACTTAATCCTTTGTGCTTTATTACAAATGTTGTTGGTCAAAACCATTTTAATTTAGTGGATACCACTAGATGAAATGGCTATATGTGTTCCATAATGTCTAAAATTAGTTTCCTTCATGCCAGGTGGGAATGCAGATGCTTTAAATACATTTTATAGGATTAAATACGAAACAAAGGTACTAGAAACAACCCAATGTAAACGTGTAACACCATTTATCAATAGGCAAGACCGCTATGACCTCTGCAGTTAAAGGCGGGATATAAATATGGAACAAAAAAAAAAAAAAGAAAGGTACTAGAAGACAAACACAGGTTGTGTGGGTTAGAACAAATGCTTATCATTGATGGTACTACCATGCCTTCTTAGACTGGCCTGACCAGCATGCTCTTCACCACAGTTGTGTGTAAAGGACCGGCAAGTCACGGGTATGGAATACTAACTTAACTTGCATTAGGTTTATCTGCACCAGATATTGAAATGTATAACCAATGTGAACACATTCCCTATATCTCTGAAAACAAATTCTGATTTACCCACAAAAGTTTGACTGATTGCCTGTATTTCTCACAATTTTGTCCTTCAATTCTTTTATTGTATGCCGATTTAATGTGTACACTATTTGACATTATGGAGACTTTAGCACAATGTTATTTCCAGGACGTCTAGTTTCATGGCACATGAACTCAAAAGTTCATGGTTGTACAAGGTCCTGTAAGTGGGGTTAATTATTGCAATTACTTTTAGCACTCCGTTGCTAATGGCAAGGTGGACCCATCTTTAATGTTCTTCACTGATGAAGCATGGTTTTATCTTCAAGGTCAATTTCTACTTGGAAGAACTGATACTGGGCTACCAAAAATCACCCTATTCATGAAGTTCCACACCACACTTAGAATCAGTCTCATTTATGACAAGTCGATTCACATGTTTATGTAAATTCAATTTTAAATATTTTCCACAACTAACAAGAAATGAAAGATTGTGTGGCTGGTTTCAGAAGGATTCAGCTTAGCACACTGCTTGTAATTCTGTGCATGAATTGCAAAATGGGTATGGTGACAATAGAGGATTGTGGCCACCTCGTTCCCTTGAGTTATCTCCATGCGACTTATTTATGGGGAATGTTAAAGCATGAAGTGTATGCATTAAATCTGCACATGTTAAAAGAATTTAAGGACAAACTCATGACAATAGTCAACATGAACTTTAGCAAGTAAACCAGAATTGCTATCAGAGATATAGGGAATGTGTTCACGTTGAAGGTCAATTTCACAAGTACGTCATGCAAGTTATGTAGTACAGTAGTTAGTGTTCCATACCCATGACTTACTGATACTTTATGCGTAACTCTGGTGGAGAGTGCACCGGTCCTTGCCCATTCCCTTGCTGCCGCTGGTCTAAGAATGCACGGTGGAACTTTCCTGCTAAATCCAAAGTCACTGTATAATCTTCAACTCTTACCACAAACCATCCAGACCTTGAACTATCAGTTTGCCTTCATTCACCAGAGCATTCTGTCACCAAGCACCAAGATGTCTTCCCATCACAATTCAAGCAGGCTTTCTTGACAGGCAATACTACAAGCTATCATTTTTCATTTGAGTAAATGAGTCAAGAGTAGGAGAGCAGATTGCCATGTGCTGACTAAGTTTTACAAATACCCAAGTAAGTGATTATAAAATGCAAATGTATTTTTACCATTTCTCAGAAAATAACTAGAGGATCAAATGGTTAAGTTATAAGCTTGTTATACTCTTCCTGAAATGTTGCCAGTTTGCTGCTGCTTTATCTTTAAACCAGACTATACATATCCTGGCTTACCATAAAGAATGTATTTTCCCATAGGCTTCAAGAGTGAATATCCTCTATTACATTCTTCTCCACAAAGACAATCTAATACAATATCTAGTCCCTCTGGTGACAGTCTGGAAGAAAAAAGGAGACAATTTAATGATACACCACTTCAGATAGATCAGGTAACTCAATAAATGTGTGAAAACTTATTTTTCCAGCATATTTATCACATTTATGAGGATGGATCAAGTATGAACAAGACTTTATTCTGAGCACAACTTTGAACAGAGCATGATGTGACAACGTGGTTTGGTTGGTGACATCAGGAGTGGGGATGAGCAGGAGTTAGCTGCCGCAGATCCATTTTTTTTGTTCTGCTCATGTTGTCTTGAGCATGAGGTACATTGCTTTAACTGCTCAATACAAATTCCTTACTTGTGAAGGCGTGAAACTGGTAGAAATTTTTCAGAAACTGGCGGCACAGTTTGGTGAGCAGACACTTTAAAGGGCTCATGTGTTTGCTTGGCATAAGGCATTCAAGGGAGGCTGTGAATGGGTTGAAAATGAGTCATGATCATTGTTCAAGCACAAGTATTACGGAGGAAAACATTGAAGCCATTAGTAATCTTATTGAAGGTGATCCGTTTGATGGCTGCAGAAATTTTCCACTGGGCTGTAATAAGCTGTGGGAGCTGTCAAGTCATCATCACAAGCTGTGGGAGCTGTCAAGCCATCATCACAAACATCTTAGATTTTCGTAAAGGGACACTGGGAGTGAAATTTTGGTCAAAATTGTCAAAAATTCGAAAGTTGTTTTTTTACCTTAAAATGTTCCTGGAACACCTGTGCATTTGGATCAGCTAACATTTTTCATATCCCCCACTCCATGTGGTCATTACAGCCCTTTCAAATAGTGCTCTTCCCTTAACGTACACAGGATGCTCCTATATAAAAGCCTGTTTTTCTCAAAACTACATTTCTGCACATTCCAAAAGAAGGTTGCGCCTGAATTTTGCTTCAAATTCAATGAAAATTTCCAAAAGTATTAATAAATAGCAGCTAAACAAAACTTGCTTCAATATTGATGTTATCTTTAACATGAATTCCAAAAACATTTTTTTTTGTATGAAAAAAATCAATTTTTAAGATTAAATTTTCTTTGTTACTAAAAAAATATGTACAGCATAATCAAACGTATTTGAAATATCTCTTCATACAATTGTTAGCCATGTTTTAGAGTATCAGTTCTGCCAATATAAATTAATTTTGAAGTCAAACGCAAGCTCTATTTTGAAAATGCACCTATTAAATTCATAAAATTTATATATCAAACGAATTATCCAATTTTAATGAAATTTGGTGTACCTCCTATTCTCATATAAATACAAACACAGTAAAATTTTCAGAAAACCTATTAAAAAATGTGGAATTTTCAAATTTCACTCCCAGTGTCCCTTAAGTGTGTGCCCATTGGGTCTCTTGCCTCTTAACTGAACACAACTTGGCACATCTGCGGGTCTGCAAGAGGCACTCAGCAAGGTTTGCAGAGGAAGGCAAAGCAGTTTTGAATCACATTGTCACCTGTGATGAAACTTGGGTTCACCACTACATGCCCAAGTTGAAGCAAGCCAGTAAAGAGCAGCGAAAGAGGCAACTCCAGTGAAAGCCAAGTCTCTGTCAGCTGGCAAGGTGTTTGCAACTGTGGTTTTTGACTGCTATGGTATTTTGTTTGATTTTCTACACAAGCATCGCACCAATGTAGCATATTACTGTGACCTTTCGAGTGAGAAGACTATTGCCACAAATGACGTGGCCAGCCAAAAGAGGACTCGTCCTCCAAGACAATGCCCAACCCCACACTGAGGTAACTTGCTGCAAATTGGCAGAAATGAAATGGACACCACTTGATCACCTTACCTACAGTACAGACTTATCACCTTGCAATTTTCATCTGTTTGGCCCACTCAAGGAGCCACTGGGAGGTCAAAGATTTGAGGATGTTGCTGGTTTGGAAGGTTTTGTGTACAACTGGCTGATGACAGCCCCACTTTCTTTATGCTGACAGCATCAAGAAGGTGCCAACATGCTGGGCTAAGTGCATTTCCAAAACAAGACTATGTAGAAAGGTGATGTGTACTTTGTAAATGTTTTACATCAAACAAAATAGTTCAGGAACAAAAGTCTTGTTTATATTTGATCCGTCCTCGTATATAAAGCTAGCAATAATCAAATATGCAGGCCAATATCCCCTTTAATGCCCCTTAATTATGTCAACCCCAGTTCTAAATCATCCAGCCTTCTAACTATATACTTTTCCCTCCCCCATGTTTAATTTCTCCAACACTAAAGATATCTTATCCCCTAATATTAATGAAAATTTATTCAGTATCAGTATTTTTTCCATAAACCTCCCAATGTTACCGTCCTTCCATAAATTATTGGTTATAAATCCATTGTCCAATTGCCAACAACTCCAGATTTCTATTACACAGACACATTCTAACCACATTTTACTTCTAGAGTACAGTAGAACTCTAGATGGGGGTGTGGTCCACTTGGATTTGGAAATGATGTTAGCTAATGCTGGATTTCTGACAATGAAGTCATTAATCCTCTCGCTCTCCAATATTTTTCACTGGTATTGAATAGAGCAACAGCAGTAATAGTAACCGCTTTTTAGAGAGCACCATATTTTTATGTTTTGGCAGTGGATTTGGAAATGTTCAGACTCAAAAAGAACAAAGTATGTAAATTTAGCAACAGGATTAGCAGCTTAAAGGTAACGTAACAATGTGAGGAAGTGACAATTAGCATGCACATAATGACTATCCTTCTGACCTGTGGACATAGCCAATCGCATGCAATAGTGGCAGTTTGTAGGTAGTTCAGATTGTTTCACTATTGTTAAGTCACTACAATAATTTATGCTTTTTGCTCCAATTAGAGCAGGTGCTTGTGTGTTATACCATGCAATATGGTGTCAACCAAATGAACATTTCCTATACGTTAAAAGCAAAACAAAGTGCTCAAGTGACTTGACATGGGAGAAATTGCTATAAAATTGGCTATTGAACTTTGTGCTGGGAAAGCCACTATCAACTATACTACTAATAGTTCTTTTCAGTTATAGATTTTGTGTTCGGATTATCTGGAATTTCAGATTTGCA
The DNA here is from genome assembly GCA_030765045.1 of Tenodera sinensis. Classification (NCBI taxonomy): domain Eukaryota; kingdom Metazoa; phylum Arthropoda; class Insecta; order Mantodea; family Mantidae; genus Tenodera; species Tenodera sinensis. The sequence continues at coordinate 189,638,132 of CM060963.1, forward strand.
GAGTTTTACTGTATTTAGCAAAGCTTGTATGTTTATTATTTAAATAATGGTAAAAATATTCTGCAAATTCATTATCAAATATGGAGAATAAATTCATACTCACTTGCGAACTTCACTTGCATAGTCACTACCACGTTCCAAGAGATGGTCAATAGGCGATGATTTAAGAGCTTCATGCTTACTTTTGGATGCAACTCCAAAAACAGTTACACCATCCACGGTTTTGCTTAGTTGAGCTACTGCTTGACCCTGAAAATCAAAATTGAATTTGAGGCATATAACCTGTAAACATTTGATTTCCTCTCTTTTTATAATACCTTCAGTGTGGAGCTGTTATTTTCATTGCCCTAATAGTGTGGTAGCCAGTACTTCTGCTGAGTCCAACCACAATTCAAGGCAAGCTTGAATTTCATTAGGTTGCAGAATAGGTGGCATTGTCAGTACAATATACATTATATCTTACATTTGCATCAACATTTACAAGGTGAAACATAATAGAATATACGTATCAACCCAAAGTTGTTTAAAATTTTATTTATCCCTTGGATTGTGTATGTGCACATTTTAGTCACATTTATTACATTTGACTTGGCTTGCTTCACTGTCAGTTTTACCAAATGAGATATTTAAGTTCAGTATCTTCCAAAGATACAAGATTTTCAGGAGCCAACCCAAACTACATGGAACATTTTCTAACAAAATGGCCAGTGATTTTGTTTAGAATACCATGAGTAACATTTACATGACAAAATGCACATCTGAATTTTCTGAGAATAGGGCGTGAAACTTCATTTGCAACTAATTTTATGATCTTGCATATTGGGTAAATAAGACAAAATTATGCAAAAACTAATTTCTTGAAGGTACAATTTCCAGTTACCTTTATTTTTTTTTTGTACGAGATATACCTTAATATAAAGGAATTTTAGTATTTTATAATTTTTAAAGCATTATTGCAATCTTTAAAAGAGTACCAAATTTCATGGCCAGCATATAGGCACTCATTTCAATACTCAAATTGATTAACATTTATGAGTAGGCTTATAACATTGTTTCACTTACTAGGTTATTATTCTTGGACATTTTTTCTGACAGCAAGTTGCCATCATCTGCCATATGTGTACTGGTGTCAAGACTGGACTCCTTTGAACTATTCATGGTGCTATCCTCTTAATTCTAAGCTTAATATCAACCAGTGGACTTAAAAACTCAAAGTTTCATGAACTTCGAAACCCCACCAGTTTCAAATATTGCTTTAAACTGCAAATTGCATAAGCTATTTATTACTTTAAACAGTTCCATAAATGATATACAAAGCTGACTATGAATTCAATTTCTTCCATCCCCCTTATATCTACAATGAAATGTGTAAACTTTCTGTAAAGGTTTACCACAGTTAAAGTAAATGCAGAAAAACTTTACTAAGAACAATTTGTAGAAGCTATATAAAAAAAAGTCATGTAAATTAAATACTAGATGCTTTACTTTCTCTACTACTGATAGTAAGTAGAATATTCAACAAAAAATTTCAATGTTGAGATTTCACTGGAAATGTTTTGAGGCCCCCTGAGTACTAAACGAGCAATTTTAGGAAAAGTTCTATGTGCAAACAGTATAACTCAAACGAAAGTCAGTTAAAAACCAAAGTTGGCAACCAAGTTTAATATCTTTCAAGGAAGCAAAGATTTTAAAGAAAATTCCCCATCCTAAACCACCATTTACATGGAAAAGGTTTTGAAAATTGATTCTCCAAAATGGCTAACGACTTATTAAAATGGCATGTTTAAGACATTTTTATGGCAAATAAGATTATATTTTGAACTTTCTGGTTGTGGCAAATTTAGTGGTCTTTACTCTTGCATAACTGGTAAACCGTAAGACACCAAATTTTACTACACAAAAATTTAGATCTCGTTAAAATAATTTATGTCCAGCTGCAGTTTTTTTGTGGAGTGAACCATTTCACAGATTCCTTGTTATTTGTGAAAGTTTTGTAAACAAACATTCCTCAAATGGAAGGTCATTATTTACTTTATCTCTTGGCCATGCAAAGAGAATGGAATTTCAAGGCTTTCATACAGAAACCAGCTCTATAAAGATTTGACTGTCACTCAAAGTCTACTGTGTTCCCATATTCCCCTTGCACCTACAAGGACATTATAGACAAATTCCTCAAAGTTCATCTCAACTAACATGAAGGCGGAGGAATAAGTTTGTATGAATAGTTTGTAAGAGTAAAGAAAGTCCCGTGAATGTAATTGGATTTTTTCTTTGGTCTACAGAATATTCATTCCATGCATTTAACCAGTGTTCTAAATTCCACTATAAGAAGTAAGGAGGTACTTTTCAAATCATCCTAAACCCTTTGAGATAATTGAAGCTTTGAAAGTATAAAACAGTGTGGATTCCAAGGTAGAGAATGTATTTTTACTGAAATCAATTTCATAACAGGGTAGTTGATTATTATTTATCTATGCCAACAAACTTACTGTTGGTGTTTTTAAACACACAAGCCGTGTGTGGGCAAAGTTTGAGAGGTAGAACTGGAACTTAAAAATTCAATGCCACAACTGGTTTACCAGGAGAAATACGAACTGGTTTGAGAATTTAATGCCATTCTGGCAGTTTGTCACAATAGCTCAGTGGTTAGAGCAGCCGCCCGATAAGCGGAAGGTCTGTGGTTCAAATCCCAGTTGTGGCATTCAATTTTTAAGTTCCAGTTCTACCTCTCAAAGGGTAGTTGATACTTATAAAAACAATGTAAACATATGGTTTGATGTGGAAATGAACTCTGATTTGAACATAAAATTTATGACATTTCCTTATATAAACAAAATATACAAGTTAATATTTTCTTAGAAGTTTTAATGTCTAATTATTCTGAAAAGGCTATTATACATAGAATGAGTCAATGCAGCATTTACTTACTGAACTTAAGTGAAACTACTGAATTCGATTCCTTCAGTCGAAAGTGTCCTTGTCTTTATCAGATGGGCAATTTCTGTGCACAAATTTGTACTGAATGTGTTGGTGCTCATTCTTGAAAATCTATTCCCATGCATTGAAGCTCATTCTTGACAGTTTACAATGTGTGATTGCTTGGAAGAGGAGGGACATATGGTTTGAAGTGGACAAATGGTGAACAAAATACAATTTGAAGTGAACCCCATAATTTAAGCACTGTTTGCTTGGAAAGTAATGCAGTCAGATGTGAAATTTATGAGTGGATAGAGCATGTTCAAAATATCAAATACACCTAATGAAATTAAACTTCATATTGATGTTCCCAATATTAAAAAGTACTGTATGGTTCCTTGTATCTTATAAAAAAGATGACTTTAATGCTTCAGGTGTTAGAACTACAAGATGTAGTTGAGGTTTTTAGTTTGCCCAACAGTAGTAATATTTGGCAAACCTCAATGTTGCTCATTGTATTGGAGAAAAATAAAATATATAATTGGCTAGATAAACATTTGGCCAAATATGGCTAATTATGGGATATCTTCACACTGTTGCAGGATTCAGCTCCTAGTGCCCGTGGCCAAGATATTTTTAACAGAGCATCGGACATGCCTCAAAAGGAAAAAAAATGTGAATCCCTCTTGCTAATACACGATAGATATTCTGTTTAAAGGCTTGTTATAGGTAGATTGAGGTGTAAATGATTTTCCTCTCTTCTAATTCAATGAAGTGCCAATGCTTTATTATGTGAAAGAAAGTTTTAAAGATGCAGATAAGTCAGAACCTATTGTAATTTATATGCATCTATACTTTATTATGGTTAATAAAAAATTGGAAAAATAAAATGAAACAGGTCCACAAATCTTGATTGTATATTGTGTGGCTAGAACAATGGGATGATTCCATTCTCTAAATTGGAGCATAAACATGTCTACTTACCACTCCACCACCTGCAGAATGGACAAGAACACTCTTGCCAGAAGAGAGCCCTCCAAGTTCAAACAGCAGGATGTATGCCACCATGTAGTTCATGGCAATAGCAGCAGCATCAAGGAAACTCATGTCATCTGGGATGTGGTACACATAGCCGGCTGGTACAGCCACAAGTTCAGCCCAGGCCCTATATTCAGGTAGTGCCACTACACGGTCACCCACCTGGAAAAATGGTTTAATGAAACTTCGCCACTGATTTCAAACATAGTTGAAGGCATTTAACACAGGGGACATTTTTCTTTCACACTAGGATGAGGTTGGAAAGGTAGAATCAGACTGAAAAATTCAATGTCATACCTGGGATTTGAACCTGTCTGCCCAGTTGCTCTAACCCAGGTATGGGAACACAAGGAGAGGTAGCGATTGAACTTTCCTTACTCACCCCAAATTCTCTTGCCAAGTCACAAAGGTGGTTTTCATAAAAGTGCAGTGGAGGCTGTTCCACTTGCCCACTAGTAATAATTTCTACATTGTTAACTGTTCTGTTTAATATAAACACTTTGCATGCAATAATCACAGCCACCTACTGTGGTTAGGTAAATTACATAGTAAAGTTTATAACCTTCCTTTATGTTACGCATGTAATATTCTTGCGGTGCCTTATGATTAACACTAAATTGTTTAAAATTATCTTAAATTGACTGGTTTTAGACTCATTCAAACTTTGAAACATGAAATACAATAGCTTATATTAAATTAATAAGAAACTAAACCCCTAAAATGTGGAATTATATCATCCTTTTATATGTTTACAAATACGAGTTTTAGAAAGTACCTTTTGAAATTTTAAATAAATATCCGTAAGATCACCAGTTTGCTTTATGCTTCTGATCAGAGTGGTGGTTGATAAATATGTAGATTTCAATTTGCAAATCTGAAGCATTAAACAGCAAACTTTCTGGTTTTTGTAACTGACAAAGTTCTCTCTACCACTGTTCATGAAACAGACGTCCTGACGAAGTCATACTCATTGTTGAATGAGACATGTGAAGGATGGCCGGTGGAGTGAAGCAAGAATGCATTTCAGTGGAGTGGCCCAGTTATACAGATTTGCCCATGCCTGTTCTAACCACTGAGCTACCATGGCAAGATATTAAAATACTCTGACTTCATAACACACCCTAATGAAACCTGCAAATGCTATTAAGTACTTTAAATTCCAGGCTTCATAGTTTAACCAACTATAAAGTCAATCAATGGAAATTTTTCACACAAGCCATGTATAGGGCGTTTGTCACTGCTTTGAGCAGCAATTTTTAGTTTTACAGAATCTTTCACCACTATCTCCTTTTGCCAGTTTATCATAAAGGTAGTAAGTTATTCGAATGGAAAGATAGAATCAGACTGAAAATTCCACACTGTAGCCAGGATTTGAAGCATGGATCTTTTACTTACAACTCTGCTGCTCTAACCAACGGAGCTACCATGCCAGCATTACATTAAATTAACCCATGTAAGCTAAGTACCCAGATTAGCTTCTAACTTCAGCCAACATAAGGAATGTGAGGAAGAACAATTAAGATCTTCAAATATTACACCTTTTGATGTGCAAAGATGTATTACTCTGATCAAGTTTTAACAGAAAATTTCGAAAGATGTATTTTGTGGAGAGGCCATTTCGGGGAAATTGATATTTTCATTAAGTTTGTGAAATGCAGCGGTAGTGTCTGGGATGGAAACTAGGTTAAATTATAAGACAAAGCTGCATCTATGTTGAAGGTAAGGGTAGAGAACCTTAGGAAAGAAAATGAGGAATAAGTGGACAAGAAGTTTAAAGAAGGAACATTTCAAGTTGTGATGTATTGCAGGGGTTCACTACCATACCTACAACCCAGGGTTAAAGTATGGGAGAGCCTTGGTGCAGTAGAGCTAGCTTTTTTTTTTTTAATGCTGTTATGTTTATTCTTAGGAGTTTTAAATAAAACATTGCTCAGAAATCAAATTGTGCCATGGTGCTATGTACAACTATGTACTCCTTTTGGACTCCTAAATATGGAAGTTTTGAGTTGGTACTGATCTTAAAATGGCACTTGTTTATGGATACCCTAACTGCTGTTCTCAGCATCCCATTTTATATTGGCCATAAAATATTTAATTATGCTCAAACTTCCATTAGGCTTGAGGTCCTTTCATATGCTGTAAATGTGAATCGCCAGCTTTACTTCCCTTCCAAAGGAAGCCATGCTAAGGATTTTTATGCCCAAAAAATCCATCACGCTCTGCCAAATTTGAATCCATGACCTTGGGATATTTATTAGTCAAGGTCAGCAGAGCAAGCTTTTTCTTTTTTCTTTACAATGATGTTTACCATTCAAATGAACACCCTGAACCCATGCTTATCTTGAGATTGCTACTGTTAGGGAGACTTAGGTTATAGGTCAATAAATCACAGTCCAGACATTTGTAATATCACAGATGTTAGTCAACAATTTCTTCCACTGTTAAAAAGTTGGACATGATGTAGTTTGTGCAACATGTTTATAACACCTTAATGCTTACTATTACCTATCAAGTGAGAACAATTAGTTTCCATTTAATTTATGGCAAGTAAGACTACGCAATGGAAGAATCTGACCTTGCTGGTAAAAAGCTTACACCATTTTCAGTAGTCATGACTCAGGGGTCTTCATCTCGGGGATATGTGAATAGCGACCACAAGGTACCCAAGCTGAGCAGAACATCACTTCCACTTACTGGTGTTTTGCTCCTCACTGTAACTTTTCTATCTGACCTTACCTTGGTCATCTCTTGTTCTCTTCCGACCCCAAAGCTATTAGGGTTCCTGAGGGCTAGGGAGTCTATTTTTCCAACCTCTCCATTTCTCTATAAAATCTTAACCCCTAACATGCTGACCTGTCATGGCATGTAATACGTCCTCTGATTGGTAATCAGAGGATATGGTCGGTGAATTTATTTTGATAATTCTCCCGGTCAGGTCGGTGAGACCCGTAAACGGCAGGTGTGGTCCTCCAGACATTCCGGGGGGTTGTGAGAGCGATGTGACCGCCAAAACATAAAAATATGGTGCTCTCTAAAAAGCGGTTACTATTACTGCTATTGCTCTCTTTATATTGGAGAGCAAGAGGATTAATGACTTCATTGTCAGAAATCCAGCATTAGCTAACATTTTCAGTAGTCAGATCACAATTAAGGGTACACCAAAGTGAAAAATGCGATTTTCTAAAGTATTGAAGTAGAGGCATAATTTTGTACAGGCATTGCACTAAAGAAACGTGTGTACAAAATGTTATTCCAATATCTAATCAGATTCTTGATATATTAATTTATATCAATTTAATTGGTATAATCAAGAGAAACTACAAAGTTCATTTTTTTAAATTATATCTTACCTTACTAACAAATTAAAGGATGGACATCTTCATATAATGAATAGTTTTTCTTAAAAAAATTTAATGTAAAAATTTCTTAAAAACAGCACATTTACATTTTTTTTTAAATTTTAATCAATATCAAAATTCTAAGACATTTTACTACTCATTCTGAACTAAATTAGAAAAAACCTTAGAGCTTTAGCTAGATTTTTGTGGGAAAGAGTTTGAATATGAAGAAATTCACTTTTGAGAAAAATGAAGTTTAGTAACACACTTCGTCATTAGCCTCTATGCAAACATGCTCAATGGCAGTTGTGAAAAGTATAGTGAAAGAATAGTGCTTATTCTGAAGTAGAGAAAGCCATGGGCAAGATGGAAGGCAATTATCATGAACAAAGATGTACTACACGGCTTTTGTGAAAGGAAGGAGTCAAAATGGCAGATATAAACATTTAACTGTGGTGTGGATTAAGAAGCTCCTGCACAAAAGACTACGACTGAATACCTGGGTTTGTCAAGCAAGACTGCAACATCCTGGTCTCCAAGGAACATTGATCTTAAGCCTGAATTTATTACAGCTGATAGCTGCATAAGCTTTGATGAACGGGAATGGCACACAGGCTGCACAACCCTGCACACTATTATTCATGATTTAGATACGAAAAAAGGTGTGCACATTGGATTCCACAGCCCCAAACTTTTGAGAAACTGGTGACAAATTAGTGTCACGACCATACACCTGAGGAGAAATTCTTAATATGGACACACTGCGAGATAATGAGAAATTGCAGGCAACTGTCCACCAGTGTGTGCATAGAACCCCAAACAGTGGTTCTGTGATGTAATAATGAAATTGTCAGGAAGGTGGCAGCAGTGTATCGACGTCAATGGGGAGTATATTGAGAAACACCACGTACACTACATCAGGTTTCAGTAAGGTACAAATAACTTTTTATGAATCATTTCCGAATGCCTCTTGTATCATGAATATTCTAACCCTAAGACATTCACATCTAAAGATCATGACTGTACTTGATCTGAAGATGAACCGAGATAGTGCAACATCTGGAACTCAAAACTAAGGCAGAACCTGGTCTTGTCGCAGTAATTTACCTTGAAATCTTCAACACCTTCGCTGACTTGCTCAATCTCGCCAGCACACTCAAAGCCCAAAATGAAGGGAGTCTTTGGTGGAGAGTCAATAGCACCTTGTCGCACCATCAGATCTTGGAAATTCAGTCCACTGAAAAGAGGAAAATTAAAGCATTAGTTCTTTTTTTCCTTTCAACTACTGATTCTTTAAGGCCTAATTAAAATTACTGCAACACTATTCAACATCTACAGAAAGTAATTGCATTTAAAAGACACTAGATGCAACACTATGGTTTATTAATATATAGATCATTCAAAATGACAAAGCTATTCACAGAAATATACTTTTCCATGCAAGTATCTTAAAACATGGTATTTTAATACAAAATTGTTAAAGAGCCATTTTGAGCAGAACATCTTTTTCAAAAAACTAGTTTGATGTGGATGAGATTTTCTTCAAAATGTTAGTGTTCCATTCTTTGAAAATCTTAAATTTGAATAGTTTTGCATTTAACCAATTTGGTTCAAGTTATGTTGCATACCTTATATATTTGTTTACTCAGAGAGTAAATGTTTCCATAACTTAAAAATATCAGCTGCTAACACATCTAAGAGGCATTATTCAAAATTATTTCAATCATTTGATTAAAAAGTATTGTCATATTGTTAATAACAAAGTTAGTTTTAAGTCTGACTACAAAGGTGTGAAAATTGCTCAGCAGTTTTGGTTATTTGGGTACTGTAAAGTTAAGTCAAGATAAGGAAATAATGAAGCTATTAACAGTGAAACAACAACAATCTAAAGTAAGAACAAATTAGAATCAGAATTAGATGACAGTTTATAAGAAAAAGTAGAATACAACTTCAGAGTCAATTATCTTTTACTACTATGTAAAACTTAACCCCATGGCACAACCACCCATCTGGACCAAGGTCTACCGCCCGACCACTGCATCCCTCACCTCTGCCCTTCACAGGTGTCATGTCTGGGGTGCAGTACTGGAGGTGGATCTTTGTCAGCACCCTGGTCCATCCCACCCAGATGTGGTCTTCTTGGCCAGGGACCACTACAAGAAGCTCCTAATTGGTCCCTCACGGACCAACTGAGGCTGAGTGCACCCAGTGGGGGAAAAATTCCCATGCCAGTACTGGGTATCAAACTCAGGTCCTCTGTGCCAGAGGCATGTGTGCTACCACTGTATTGCTGTGTAGATGCAAACAAGTTTGCCAAAAACAGATCTACATAATTTCAGTATTTTCTCTCCTAAGCAATATTGGGGAAATATTCCATATCACATCCAGGACATTAAATAAATATTTGTGTACTTTATATTCTGTGTACTTTGAGGCCGTGGTTTGGAAAAAATGAGGTTTCATGAGCAAAAATTACCAATACAATGGGATTATTAGGGGAAAAATATTCACATGCAGGAAAGATGCCTACATGTTTACATAGTGCATTGATTTAATTTTAGACACTAAACTTAAGTTTAAGATAATTTAACTTTTTATAAAAATGTACTTTAATCCAATATAACAACATGCACATCTCTGTAGCATTGTAACTGGCATTGATAAATGTTTGCAATATTGAATCCTGCCTTTACATGTGAATGATCATTTGCATTAAAGAAGTTACAGCCAACAATGAAAGCTCACTCAAATCTTCCCTCAAGATCAAGACAATTGGTTTTTTGCAAAAAGGATATGAGCATTTGCTTTAATTCAGTGGATTTCACTGTAGATGCAGTAAAGTTGACTTGGGTACATTAAACCAAAGCTTTGACCTATACAAATCAATGGGACCATTCCTAACCATTTGTTTGATCACTGGCAAAATATATAATCCTGAGTTTCATATTTACTGCAGCAAAGGCCTTCATGCAGAACCTGACATATTTTGTACTCCGTTGCTGTTTAATTGACCACATAGACTAGACAGCCTTATCAGATGAAGGACTGACCTTAGAGGCCTAGCAATAAAGATACAACACTTATCGTAATGACCAAGGGACAGCCCCAGTTATCAAGTTCACACATAGTTTGAACCCAATTTGAATCAGAGCCTGGGATGGTATGTAAAAAGGCAGGAACTATACCCATATATTTTCATGGTGGCTAAAATGTGGTTTAGAATGTTTTCCAAAAGGAGGCTAGTCAATAGTAACTATTTTTTTCTATATCTTTTTTACAACCTAGATCATAGTACCCAAATGGTTTAATGAAATTAGGAAATCATTAACAACTTAATGTGCTAGGACTAGGAAAGTAGCCCAGTAATTCAGAGGCTTCAAGTTTAAATCTTGGATAGGGGCAAGTTGCCTGGTGAAAGGTTTGTTTTCTCCAACACAAACTTCTGGTAACAGTTGAGGACTTCAAGCCCAAGAAGTGAGTATTAAGCAGCTTCAATTCTTTTTGTAGATGCTTATGGATTCATTAAGAAATTCAATAGTGGGACAAAACTTGGGAGAGGGGGTGAACCTGAATGAAAATCCTAATAAGCTCAGCCCACCTCTGTGGTGTGATGGCAGTATACTTTACATTTAAGAGGTCCCAAGTTCAAATCTTGGCTATGGTAAGTTATCTGGATAGGGTTTTTGTCCGAGATTTTCCCTTATCCTGAGAGCATGGATGTTGGGCAGCTACGCTCAAGGAACCTCAGGCTCATGAGCATCATTTCACTAATTTTACATATTCACCATTTGATATGACATGCTGGAAGATATTAACATAAAAAGCTCAGGCATGCAACTTAACCCATATGGCATTTTCATAATAGCTCACTGCTTGTTAAAATCTTGGTAGTGGTTTCACATAACATTACTTCAGGTTATTTTATTATAGTTGGTAAGGTTAATAACTGCTCAAATTGAAGAGGTTTCAAATGGTTTTTTTTTTCCTTCAAACTTTAATATATAATCAAGTCAGATTGCATTCCCATTTCCTTATAGCTTGCAGATTGGCCAGCTGGCTTATTCAACCACTTTCCCAATTTGATTTTTATACAGAATAAAATAACTTGCATGTTAGAAATTTACCATCTAGAAGACAGTGTAAAACTATTTCAGTATGTAAAATATGAATTTCTAGAATCTCCATTTTAAATAGTGATATTCAGCATGGTACGCATGAAGTACTTGGGTGGGGGGAACTAGCTGCAATAAGCTTATGCTAGTCAAGTCCTAAATTCTATACCAGCATCCTTTCTTCCCTCAGTGGTACAGTACCCTTGACACAAATTTATCAAAGTGAAACAATGGTGGATGGAGTGCCATTGTAATGCAGCTGGTAGGGAGGTGGCAGGATTAGCATTCAGGACTTGTGCAGCACAAAGAGTACTCCAGTATTCACACAAATGTGTTTTCAATTTGCTGAAGGAGCAGAATCTGAGAAACTACTGCCCAATGGGTTGGACACCAATGTATAGAAATGGGACTGTGTATAGCTAACCAAGTTTTCCAGATAGAAAGTGGGGTTTTTGTTCCAAGCAAAGTCCTGGATGTCAGAACTCCAAAGATCTGAGAGATTGCTCGTATGCGATCATGAAGTCAACCACATTTATCAGATTTAGAAAGAAGTTACATTTATAATTTTAGAACATGCAGCAAGACATCCATTTGTAATAAAACATCTGAGCACCCAAAATGATGTATTTCTCATGGTTCCGCCATCATAGCCCAAAAATGCTTTCCAAGTTATTTTCCTCAACACCTCTTGGATCAATTTCGACATTCCGTTTATGTAGACTTAGAAACAATGAAAGTAGGAACTCGTGTTTTCTTCAACAAACCGGAGGCAATAGTTATGCCAATTGGACGAAGTGCTACAACTTCTGGACGATTAGCTCAGTTTTTATTCCTTTCGGTGATCAATGGTGAGCCTAGTAATGTTGGGTTGTATAGGCATAGGGCGCCGACTTTACTTTGCGTGCTAGTTACGCCGCAATATGCGGGCGCCAACCTGGCAGACGCCAGACAAAGCGTACAAATCAATTGCGTCACGTCACGCCATGAATCACGGAGAAACATGCCGGAAAGCACGAACTTCATACGCAACTAAGACTAAAATATATCTTGAAAAATGTTAGCAGTGTTGAAGGTGATGCCATGATCAAGTAAATACTGGTGAAGGAGCAGAATCTTTGCAGAATGTCTGATGAAGCTTTAGCTACATGCATGTTAAATCAGGCGTGCCGAGTCTCAGGGATATGCGATGTTCAGTTGTATTTTATGCAAGTTGGAGCCAACCAGCCAGCCGAGCGTTCAGACGTAATTGAGACTGACAGCTCTAAGCAACCCCTGCTGTACGCTCAATTGTTAGGCCATTTGCTCATGCACTTCACATTCTACTGCTTTCAGTAAATATCCTTACCTAGATTCAAAAGCAATGTATATTTCGCAAAGCCTCAAGACGTTTATAATTTCCCTGAATGCAAAACTGCTAAGAATCGCTAAATCAGGTCTTAAGATTGCTCTTGTACTTCGTGACCAATGCTTCCGAGCAGAAATCGGCGCGAACGCTAGGTTTTAACCAGTTCCTTATTAAGCAGCATTTCACATGGTGATTCGCTTTTCAGAAATACTAACGGTTCTGGTCCGAAGAGATGAAGTGTAGCTTTCAAGGGCGCTCAATTATTGGTCATCAGTGCCCTTCAGATGGCGAAGTTTTTGAGCGGTCGGCTTTGTGCTTTGAACCAATCGCCGGAGCTTTCGGTTTTTTTAAGTATTAGGCTTCTATATTAACTTTCTTCCACACGCCAAGCGACCCTAAACTTCACTTTCAGCCAAAACACTTTCCAATTCTGAGAAGTAAACTAATGGCGGGGCCGTTAGACCTTTCGCTATCACCGGGTTCAATCCCACATGCGGTGCACGAAACGGTGTCTAGGCGGATTTTCTCCGGGTTCTCCGGTTTCCCCCGCCACTCATTCCACCAACTTTATCAGCACCTTTCCCTTTCGTTTCGCCTGCATTTCATGTCCTCTTCCTCTCGTACCTGGCGCTGTGCTGACCACCCGCTTCCAGGTCTTGACTCTGTCCGGTCCATAGGTTCGTCTGCTCCCCGACAGGCGTCTGGTCCTAGGTACAAGACGAAGTCCTCCACACGTGGAGGGTAATTAGATGAAGTAAACCATCTCGCCAAGCTATACTCGCAATTCGAAGTCTCAGTTCGAACCAGTGGCGAGTTCCCTAGTACAGATACCCTTGTAAAATATACCCTGAACGCAGTTCTAAGTTCCAACTACGCAAAGAAAACTTAAGATTTCCGCTTCTGACGCTAATCTGATCCGATTCTACCTCAGATCTAGGCAAGTTCACGTATTTGGATTAGTATGTCGTTAAACACGAATTGTATATTTTCGTCGTTTTCTTTCGTCGGAGGGTAATTTCACGTCCAGAACGTCAATCATAAAGAACAGCCACGTTTATCTACACTTCACTTTACCATACAAAATTCTAAACTGACAATTTCTTAAAGGTTTAACACCAACTGGAATAACACCAAGTATTTAACTTATCACTGCACGCCATTCAAGTGTTATCCATTTTCGGAAGAAACCAACTTTGCAGCACAATAGCAAAATGAAAACCCTATATGAAAATTCACGCTGCACCATCCAAAGCACAATATTTCAGAGCTATCTTTGATACTTCACACTACCCAGATTTGTCAAGCCGACAACTTTCCGAACCGCCCTCTTGCATAATGGCAAAAGAATCGAGAGTTGCGCTTTGAACGAATTAATTCCACTACAGTAAATCAAGCAGCACGTACAATGTTTCATTTATACGATTTCACCCACAGTACTACTATATTTAGGTAATTATTAATCTTTAAAAGAATAATTAATACAAAAGAATTAGGCTGCTTTCAGACAGTCTCGTGGGCTGGCGCACGCGAGCTGTTCGCACGATATGGCTCGATCCTAATGCGGATCTCGTGAGCTGCTACATTCTCACGCGAAAATGAGCCTACAAAAATTTTAATTTGCTACCGCATAGTCACGCTTTAATCAGACGTTGTGACTGTTCGTAACAGTTCTTTAAAAGCAAACAGCAGGTAGTTCTAAACTTAGATCAAAGTTTAAAGAATGGGGCTTTTATACCTTAGCATGAAATAAGGGAAGACAAAGGCAAATTCGACACTACTGGACTCATTCGTAATATCTATGCGGAATACTTTACAAATGCAAATTACTACACTTGGTGAGAAATTACCTTGTGATTCACACACGCTTTGGTAAGTCAGCCAGTGGAGGTTGTATGTTGCGGGCTAATAACTCCACGTCAGCGTTTATTGGTTACATAGACAAGCCCTATCGCAGTTTCCCGATAGGAGCTTGTGTAAATCACATTTCTCACTGACCGTAACGGCAGGATCAAACAATCTAGGTTTAAACCATTTTAGCTTTTGTCTATCTCGCGGATGCGATGGTTAAGGCTGGATATAACCAAATTAGTTTATAATAGCACTATTTGGCTTTGCACCAATGTTATTTAATGGAAACATTCACGCTACGCAAGAATACATGAATACTGCATTTTTTCTTTCAGCTCATTGACAACTGAACAGCACACGATCGCGAAGTGGGATTTCACATTTATATATTCACACTATCTTGAGCCCTAGCATCTAGTGCTACGAGCGGTCCGAGTCGAGAAGGTCCGTCCTTTAGCCAAGTATCGTTGTCCATACTCCAATGTTACTAGTGAGTTTCACCATCTTGCGTTATATCGGTTTACTTGTGTGTTTAACCAACAATTTTATGTACTAAATGCCTGAAGCAGATCCAGCAAAGACACCGCAAACTCCTGTAAATATTAAAAGGAGTCATGAGTTTAGCCTTTTACGTTAGCTATTGACTAATCTGGAAAACTGGAGAAACTGGGTCTTGATATTTTAAAATATGACTGCGTAAAAAACATTAAGTCCTGCAGCCGTCGTCAACGCAATCTGAAAGCTCAGGATAAAGTGTGCAATCGTTCTCTTCCACTTAGCTTGACATGGCATGCTGTTTTAAATGCTGACACCAGACGTGAATCTGTTTGCTGCAACAGATTTATGTCCTGTTTATAAAGCATGGTATTTCATAATGAATATTGTTAGTCAATTTCAAACTCGCAGTAAGCTTGGAAGTTCTCCGGATCTAATTTATGGTCTAGACAGCAATGCCAACTTGTTGCGTTACGCCTGCGGCTGCCGAACTTCATACAGCTTCATTAGACAACTGCCGACTTCTCTTCGCTACTTGACTTCGCTATCCAATATTCCTATTTTACTTCACTGAGGGACTCAATGGTTTTACAACAGTTACTCGTATAATTAAAATGCTCATATAAGTTGTAATATCAAAATCCGTACATTAGCATACAAACTTGTTACACTAATAGCAGCAATCGTTAATGCTGGGTAGCTGCTTGGGGTGACCTGCTATTGAAACCGTTTAGGTGAGTATTTAGGATCATTTTGGACCGCTGAAGTTTCGAACGGTTGGATTTGTCGTCAGTGCATTGTCCAGTGACCCGACTGGGTTCTATTCTTACCTTCTTTCCATTCAGCTAACAAGCCGACCTTCCAATTAACCAGTGTAAACGTTTCTAATTATTGCTTTGGGCCAAAACAGTTTTAATTGATATTGGATAATTTTAGACACTCCTTTCGAACGAGTGTCGAACAAGGAGTGTTTCTTAAAAGCGACATAAGGCTATCTTAGTGGTACTTGAATAGACTGTCTGAAAACTCCGACAATGCTTACGCTATGTAGAATGTCAAACTGATCGCTTTTCAATAAAGAATGTGTCCAGAAAAACACGGTTTGGGGCCGGTCGAAGTTTGAGAACGGTTTAGTTATCGCGACGAGTCATTCCACATTTCGTCTATAACCTCAAGAGCAGTACATCACAAAAAGGTTTCAAATTTTCTGCCTCTTGATTGCAGAGTCCACATCGGTGCTGAGCCTGACGCTCATGAACCAATAAGTCCAACATGGCTATCGCTGCGTGGATTCATTCAAAGAGGTAGTCTACATGTGACGTATTATACACAATGTTCCTCATTGAACATCGCAGAAAATAACCGAGGGATGCAAGATTTGGTGAGCGCGGTGGTCATGGAAATGTTGCCCCTCTACCAATCCGTCTATTTGGACGTGACGTTCAGGTGATTTTGCACATTTACGTACACCAAAGTGCACTGGAGCACCATTACTTTATTTTGTTGTTCTTAAAGACACAATTACCAGGATCACATCAGGTCGCCGGTGTGCCGGAACTGGAGCTTCATCGTGTTGTAACCACATTTCCTCCCGAACCTGTAGTGTAACTATTCCATAGCGTAGGCAAAACACCGCTTGTAAATGTTAGTTAAGTCGGTGATGTAGTCTTTAGGAGCAGATATGGCTGACATCGTCCTTTCACATTATGCTCATGGCTAACAGGTTGCATAATTACACCAAAAAGGATCTGAACAAATTTACAAACGTCCTAGAACTAGCACCCTACAGCTCCCAAACCGTACTTTTCCGGACATGGTTCCTTCCCGAAAAATATTTCCCGTCCCACACAACACCAACGTTGGTGTTTTGAGGCACCCGGTAGTAAAGAATTTCCACTCGAGTCCAGAGAATCCATTCACAAGGTTTCAGTTAAAATCCATTTTTCACTGTAGTTCCCACTAATTTAGCAAAATGGGAGAAGGTTCAAGACATTAAAAGCAGTAGCTCTCCATAAATATAATTTGCCGACGAGGCGCTCCTGCGCAACCTGCAGAGGGTAACCACCACTTCACCGGGCAAGCTTGTAAACCCAACTGCACCCCAGGATGCGCCAACAAATACCGGTGCCAACAATACTACAGCTGAACCTGTGATTCTGGAGAAGCTGGAGGGTGTACAGGCTAAGATTAGCAATCTCTCCAAGATTGCTGCGCTCAAGGAGGCAGTGAGTCAACTCAGTCTCGATCCTACTATCCACCACGCAAAGTTAAAGGTATTTCCAACAAATACAGACTTCGAAAGCCTAGCCACGCATGAAGACATCTCCACATGGGTGGATGAACATCCGAGGGCTCGTCGTGGAGGTGGTGACAGCCCTTCAGACGATGCTGGACTAACTACTACGAATACAGGCTCCATCCCCCTCGGAGGCACACTTCTGAAGCTCCGGCGGTTCACTGCCGTGGATGTCAAACTTCAGTAATCCCTTACCCTTCAAAGTCTCACCAAATTCCTAAGGGCGTAATCAGGGCTTCGGTCATGATTGCATACTAGCATCCTTCATTCACCTGGCTTTGGTCCACTGTGGCGGGCCAATATACCCGTACCACCAATCAGCAGGTGCAATAGCGGCACTGCCTCACTTTCAGCCTGAATTACTTTTCCTTTCTGCCTGTCTTTTGTTTCCGGTGGAGGTTTTTTAGTGGGCAGTCAGCGAAGCTCACTCCCCACTGTGTTGGAGGACACAGTGGAAGTCCGTATATTCATTTTCCTCCACTAGAAATTTTATATAATTTGCAAGTTTAATCATGGCAGGTACTGATATAAAATGGGGCTGGTTTTTCTCCGGTTGTCAGCAGATATATGCAACAAATATTAGTGAAGCATCCTTGTGTACAGCGCATGATAGTACTCTTTACGAATCTCAATGGTATTAAGTATTTCTAGAATTCCTATTGAATATGACAAGTTTTACAGTTTTACGTTCTATGCAGAAGTACTTGCCTTTTATAATCCAAAAAACTATACAAGTCAGCGACTACAAAACCGACATCAAATGCAACAGTATATGGTTCAACACTTAGGTTTAGACCTCTTTCAATCTGCTCTAGGGATAGATGACTAGATTTAGATTGCCCACCGCCAAAAAAACTGTCAGATACTCCATAAATCAACAAAAATGACTTGTAGATTTTAAAGTACGCGATAAGGTAAAGGTAAATTTCTAGAGATTTTATTAACTGGGCGATTTTTTGTATACGGAAAAACTGTTTAACGAAGCTGTCAATTGCCAGGATCACAGCGTCACCGGTGTGCCGGAATTTTGTCCCTTAGGAGTTTTTACATGCCAATAAATCTATTGACCTGGAGCTGTTTTTAGATACACATAAAAACCATCGGTCTGGGCTGGATTTGAATTCGCGACCTTGAGATCAGCAAGTAAACGTCTAACCAACTGAGTCACCCAGACCGTTTTTTTTGTATAGTACGGCGATCTGGCAATAGTGGTGTGCATTTTGTTACAGAATGTATATTTAGCACGTCATTTCATTAACAAAATTGCAAATAACGTATTACATGAGCTCTTGACAGATTTAAGCCGCAAACCAAAATCCGTCGGCTCCCCCAACCCGATCAATCAAACCCGCTCCCAAGTTTTCGCCAGCAGATTGGTTTAAAAATTGTTTAATTCTATAGTTCCCTTTAATCTCTAATATCAGGGCTTTATTTGATAAACAGCCTACTGTTGGGCTTACTCTGAACTGTGGCTTTGCTTCTAGTTTTATTACCTAAAAAATTAAACACTCACGTCTACTCCCGCATACAGACACTGGGGAGAGCAACGAATGATTCTGGATCAAGATAAGCTCCCCGCCCCAGCCGGGAATCTAACCAAGGATCTCTGGATTAAGAAGTGAGGTCGTCCATTCGACCAGCGGCAGTCATGTTAGATTCAAAGCCGGCGGAAGGCAATCTATTTTTTCAAACGTAAAACTCCTTAGCATGGCCTCCTTGGGTGCGAAGTAAAGCTAGTGGCCCCGTATCGTTTTTACAAAAACAAGTCCTAATAGAGGCATCTGAGCAAAATTAAGGGGGCTTTCACTGAACCATAGTGGCTAAAAGCATCCACAATTCAATTTAACAATTCGTAAGTACGAAGGCGGGGCTTTATAGCTAACCACTATTTGGTCAATCATTGATCATTTTTACAAGCTGTATGCTAACAATTGTAAAGGTAGAATAGGACTGAAAAATATAACGCCATAGCCGAGATTTAAATCATTTACGAGATTGCAAGTCATTGGGGTGAGTTATCTAAGTGTTTGATAACGCTTTGAGGTTTACCGCTAAAACTGCTACTCGGTTGGAGATCCACTTTTCTTAGCTAGCAGTACAAATCTGAACGAGTGCTTATTTTGTATCTATAGCATTGTTTAAAGCACTGCACTTCATTTCTCCTAGTCCATAACAATCCTTCCCTTCCCCGCACAAGACATGTTGAGGCTATGGAGGTGAGCTGCGAGGCAGTCGTGTTCAGTGGCAGCAACCTTATCTCTTCGAACATACCCTCCTTAAATCATTTATGTGTAGTTTGAATTGAATAAAAGTGAAGGTACTGTTGATGGGATTATTTTGGTTCCCTTTTTTGCTAATAAATCTGTTCTCATTGCCTTGAATTCGACAATGGGATGGAATCCATTGAAACCTCACATCCTTCCCAGCTGAATGTACATGTTTTGTTGATGTTTGGATGAATCATGTGAGATGACAGTGCTTTTAACGCCAAGGTAGAATCAAACGACATTGTGAAAGCTGTTCACATGCATTAGTAATTGTTTCAGGGCTACACTTATGCCTTGCAATTGACCATCAAAATTTGTTTGGGGAGGTCCTAGGCAAAGATAGTTCAATAAGTTTTAGTGTATTCCTGCCCCAGTATTGCCGTTTCTATCTTGAAACTGTCGGTGTAGATGCAACCATTCGAGGGTAAAGATGGTGAATGGCTTTTAGAGCCAGGGATATCTGTATCTACGTACTCATTTGTCGTACCCTTTACAACTGGGTCAAGCAGGTTCAGTTTATATGCTACGTCCACGAAATTTAAAGATGATTAAGAACTTTTCTGCTGCGGAGATTTTAATATTGTCATAGTAGATCAGTTGGAGCAACAGGGCGGAAAGTTAAAGATACGTTATTCAATAGCATTGAATTTGTCTTAATTGTACCTTTCAAAATTTAGTCTACGGTTTAGAAAAAAAAAAAAAAAAATCTGATGTGTTGCACTCACATGACTTTCTCTACTCTTGTACTAACCATTCTAACAAACTCTTATTCCTATATCTCCATGTTAGTTAAGATAAACATTCGCACAAATTATCTTACTGCTTATGTCCTTGTAGGTGCAAGGGGAATAATAGAATACAGAAGGCTTTGTCCGACAGTCAAATCTTTTTGACCTTTGAGATTCCGTTCTCTTTGCACGATTAACATATAAAAAAATGAACAACGTTGTTGCATTTCGCTAAAGTTCTAAGTTTTCCGAAACACACACATAACAAGGAATATTTCCGAAATGGTTCACCCTACAAGAAAATTTATTGAGACATAAATTGTGTATTTTAGCAAGATCTACTCGTACATTTTTTGTATAGTATAATTTGGTCTATCTCTAACGGTTTACCAGTTATGCAAAAGTCCAAAGTAAATACTACAGGGGCTATAGCCAGAAAATTCAAGATATACATTTCATTTGTCATCAAAATATCTCAAACATATGACATTTTAATCAAAATCGTTAGTCATTTTCAAGAAAATCAAAATTTTCGAAAAATCTCCCATGTAAAGGGTAGTTTAGGGTGGGGCTATTTTCTTCAAAATCTTCGTGTCGCATCCTTGAAAGACATTAAACTTAAATACCAACTTTCGTTTTTAACCGACTTTTCGTTTGAGTTATGCTGTCCGCAGACTGAGACACACAGACACACACGGACATTTTTCTAAAAATGCTTTTTTTTGGATTCGGGGGGCCTCAAAACATATTTCCGGTGAAATCTCGACATCGAATTTTTGGGTGGAATACAATACTTCCTCTACTTACCAGTAGAGAAAGTAAAAATTCAGTTAGCTTTTATACTTGTTCGTTACGAATACACAAGGCTTAACTAATTTGGAAGACCAGAAAGCACTGTATTGCGCAGTTGGATACGTGCGGACATATATTTCATGCAATAGAGGAAAGTGAAAACCAAGAGAAGAGTATGCAAAACCTCGAGAACTTATTCAGCTGCTTATCAAATCCTTGCACGGAGAACGAACGAACGAACGCTAGATCAAGTCAAGTTGAACAAGCTTCCTCGACCGGAAGTAATTACTTATTAGATAGCGAAGCAGTTAGCTGTTGAGACACAACATTGGCAGGGAGAATGACGCACAACAAAAACTTGACAGAGCTCCTTGTCTCCCTACGCCGCCCGGCACGATGAGTAACCACTTTAGCTAATGGGACAGGGAAAATTCCAGTTCACTGTACCGCACTGTGAGTCGAGGGTAATACCGACCTTAAGGGAATGTCATTCTATATATCTTCCACTATTTCTTACGTTATTATGGCAACCTCTGTTCTACGATTAATCATAATAGTTTTGAACTTGAAGTACAATCATTCATACATAGGTACGTTCACAGGAGTTTGAGATTGTCATTTAATAAATGACAATCTGAGATAACCGGAGTATGCAACGTGTTAAATTTCACATTAATATTTATCCTTATCAATTACATTACAGGTTATCCTTTATTCCACCCATTTAATCAATACTTTTATTTTCTCTACTACGCATAGTAAGTAGGGAAAGTATTTTATTCCACCCAAAAATTCGATGTCGAGATTTCACCGGAAATGTTTCATGTCTCCTTGAATCCAAAAAAAGCATTTTTAGAAAAACGTGTGCGTGCAGCACTCAAGTGTTAGAAACGAAAGTTGGTATCTAAATTTAATGTCTTTCAAGGACGAGAAACCTTTTCAAAAAAATTCCATCCTAAACTACCCTTTTACATGGATTTTTATTTTCTCTACTGGTAAGTAGGGGAAGTATTGTATTCCACTCAAAAATTCGATGTCGAGATTTCACCCGAAATACAGGTTTTGAGGCCCCCTGAATCCAAAAAAAGTATTTTTAGAAAAATGTCCGTATGTGTGTCTGTGTGTGTCAGTCTGTCAGTCTGTGGACAGCATAACTCAAAAACGAAAAGTCGGTTAAAAACCAAAGTTGGTATTTAAGTTTAATGTCTTTCAAGGATGTGACACGAAGATTTTGAAGAAAATAGCCCCACCCTAAACCACCCTTTACATGGAAAATTTTTCGAAAATTTTGATTTTCTTGAAAATGGCTCTAACGATTTTTATTAAAATCGTCATGTTTGAGATATTTTGATGACAAATGAAATGTATATCTTGAATTTTCTGGCTATAGCCCCTGTAGTCGTATTTACTCTGGACGACTTTTGCATAACTGGTAAACCGTTAGAGATAGACCAAATTATACTATACAAAAAATGTAGATCTTGCTAAAATACACAATTTATGTCAGAATAAATTTTCTTGTAGGGTGAACCATTTCGGAGATATTCCTTGTTACGTGTGTGAGTTTCGGAAAACTTAGAACTTTCGTGAAATGGGTCATCGTTATTCATTTTGTTATGTTACGTGTGCAAAGACAACAGAATCTCAAAGCTTTAAAACATTTGACTATCGCACAAAGCCTACTGTATTCTAACATTCCCCTTGCACCTACAAGAAAATAAGCAATAAGATAATTTGTACAAATGTTTATTTCAACTAACACGAAGAAGATATAGGAATAAGAGTTTGTAAGAATGGTTAGTACAAAAGTAGAGAAAGTCATGTGAGTGCAACACATCAGATTTTTTGTTTTAAATTTCGATTTTCCCAAAAATGGCTAACGATGTTTGTTAAAATCCCGCAAATGGCAAATTAAATTATTTTGAATTATCTGGCTATAGCCTATGTAGTCCTGTTTACTCTGACTTGCACAACTGCTAAACCGTAAGAAATAGACCAAATCTTACTGCACAAAAATGTAGATCTCGTTAAAACGCATGAGTTATTTTTAGTGGAGTGAACCATTTCAAAAATGTACCTTATTTGTGCGAGTTGTGCAATACTTCTACTTTTCTCAAATAGAAGGCAGTTATTCACTTCTCTTGACCGTGTAATCGGAACAGAATTTCAAAGCCTTCATTTAGCGGCCAGCTTTAGAAGATTTGAGCGCAACATCAGATTTTTAGAAAATGGAGTGCGCATGCACAGCATAACCCGAAAAGTCTGCATTAATGTATGTGCGTCCAGTACCTTTCAAAGTTGCGATATGCACACTTTTAGCAGTAATACCATGCGCGAGAAAAACTCGCAAATGAAAACCTCGAGTGAAATTTGCTTAGAGTATTCCGCGAAATAATTCATTTACTAATATTAATAGCGATTTAAAAGTAACTTACAATTACGTCCATACATTTTAATCGTTTTATTTTTTACTGTTGGCACTGCAACTAATCCAATAGGCTGTTTAGAGTTTTAGCGTTTACTCCAGGGAAGTTAGGAATTAGACATGATTAATATAAATCAGCGGCGGGCAAAGTTCTGCAATCTGCTTGACACAGAACACACGCTTGGGGTAGGAGATGTGAAATCAGCGCAATTCCAAGTCAAGGCCACGATTACAGTCTTACTCACAACACGCGTTCTGCCCATGGCTGATAAATGAACGAATGCGTGTTAGGATATTCATTAAAGGTAGCTCTGCTCTATTTAAAATTAGTTAAAAAGCTACAATTTTCAAAAGTAACTGAACACGGCTGCTGTTTGCTGCATAACATTATGGATGTGCAACTTGCATTTCTTAATTTGACAATTTCAGTGATGGTCCTCATTCGTAAATATGGCCTTAAAAGATGATTCCGCATTTTGACCCCGCCTCTTCAATTAAAATCTCAATATTCTCACAGAATATTCGCCAAATCTTTAGTCTATTTTTGAATGGCCCCTGATTGTTTTTACTTCGCATGGATGCTTGCGATGTTCAGAAACTAAGTAGGCGGAACCGCAAGGAGGAGGTGATATAACCAAAGCGATAATACCACGACCAAGGTGATAGTCTGGCATGAATGGAATAGTGAAGTAAATCTCCCCCCATGAATATCGACATGGAACATTTTTTTCAAAACTTCTCAAAAATGGCTGCAATGATAGATTAAAATGTCGAAGTTATATAAATAACTTTGTTTAACCCTAATTTTCTACGAGTGGTCTGTCGAATCCTCGTCATTTTCAGAGAAGTTTTTATAATTGTGTATAACGGGTAATTGTAAAAACGTACACGAAAATTTAGTTCAGTTTAAAACTTTAAATAACTGGCATAAGCCATTTGATATGCTGAATTGTTAAGACGTTTTATCAACGTAGCACTCCTGAGCAAATCAGAGCTGCTATTTTGTTCTGAACCTCCTGCAATCAAACTGACGACTGCATAAGATGCAGACAATGCTATTTTAACGTATGAACGTACTAATCCAGCGATGTCCAAGGGTTGCGA
Source organism: Tenodera sinensis (assembly GCA_030765045.1). Taxonomy (NCBI): domain Eukaryota; kingdom Metazoa; phylum Arthropoda; class Insecta; order Mantodea; family Mantidae; genus Tenodera; species Tenodera sinensis. Next base: position 189,662,836 of record CM060963.1, read on the forward strand.
AAGAGGGGAGTTTGGGTTGATCTTCCACCATACGCGGCCTTTGGTCGCTTTCAACCTCAGAACTTCGTGTTGAAGTGGTTGGTTGGTTATATGTACATCGCGTTTGATTTACGAAAGCACTTTCAAATCTTATGCGTTACACATCTGTTCATTAGTGGCTTGTTTGGTACTGCCAAGAGGTCAATCAATATTTGGAGACAAAGTCCTCTTAGAAGACCCACCAAGTGATCGTCGCGTAACTATTGCGATATAGATTTAATATAGTTCAATTTGGAGAAACTGTTCGCAAATACATGTAGAGCTATACTCTTATACTAACTATTCTTGCAAATGCTTATTTCTTCGACATAGGCACTTTTAGAAAGTAATTTATTGCCAATTTTCTTGGGAAATATGGGAATACAGTAGGCTTTATACCATAGTGAATTGTTTCACGAGCTGGTTGCTTTGAAATTCCATTCTCTTCGCAAGGCAAAAAATCATTTGAAAACAGTACTGGCAAATCCGAACAAAGACTATCTCGGAAATGGTTCACTCAAAAGAAAAACGAAGTATGACAAATTGTGTTTTAACGAGATCCAGATTTATGTAGTAAGCTTTGTCTTGCTGTTTACTATCTATGCAAAAATCCAGAATGAAGGTCTTTGAGGACATTCCCAGAAAATTCAAGGTATGACTTAGAAACTGTCATGGAATCGCCTGTGTGTCCGTCACTGGATATTGACTGTCTGTCCCTTCAACTGAAGAAGTGGAGTGGGTTATAGCGGCTCATTAAGCAAGGTTCTCCAAAGAGAAAGATTGGACATCCCTGTTATAATCTAACAAATCGTAGTGAATGAACAAAACCCGATTGAGCAAGGGGTACATTGAACTTCAGAGCTGCTCGATTTAAGACTTGAAAAAGTCGGGGAAAACCCTTACCCATGTTAATTCATGCTATCCTAGATTCAAACTCGACTTGTCAAATAGACATGCTACCCACTTCTGGGCATAGAGACGCTGATGAGAAAATTAGCCTGTAATGAAGCCATCAATGGCTGATATTCGAAGCATTCTTAAACTATATTGATCCATACCGAGTTTGGATCAAAGAAATAGACGCCAAAAGGAACTCGCTATGAAACCTGTAGATGTCTGTTCTACATACACCCAACAGTTTGACACTGCCTCGGAACAGTCTGCATTCCCTTGCGAATAGCACGTGGTATTCCTTCACGAGTAGAACAGGCGCCATGCATTCTTGACTACAGTCTTGTAATCAATTCAAAATGAACGTGTGAGGCGTGCAAAATTCAACAGCAATTTCAAGTAGGCCGTGCCGCCGTGCACGTCAGTCACGCGTGCTATCGGGCGTTGGCCTCGCGCCGTCTGGCACTGCAATCGATGTTCTGGAGACATGTCGCCGCCATAGTCACATCGATTTTACCATAACGACAAATTGTTTTTCCCCATAACATCACTGAGCTGTCTGGGCTCACTGCTGTTAATATGCTCACAAATCCCCAAACAAACCTGTCAAATCCTTTGACCCAGCGCTCGTCAATGGGGTAATTTATTACGGATTTGCTGGCAGACATCAGACGAGCATAAGGAGTTCCAAGATTCTCTGTTCGTCATACATTTGGTATATTCAACTTTCACTTTCAGAAAAAAATCTGATGTGTTGCACTCACAGGACTACTCTTGTACTAGCCATTCTTAAACTTATTCCTATAAGTAACTTCGTATTACTCAGAGAAACATTTGCAGAAATTATCTTATTGCTTATTTCCTTGTAGGTGCAAAGGGAATATGGGAATACAGTAGGCTTTGAGCGATAGTCAAATGTTTTAAAGCTTTGAGGTTCCGTTCTCTTTGCACAGCTAATATAAAATGAACCGTTCCATCTGACAGAAGTACAAGTTCTCCAAAGCTCGGAAGTAGTAAAATATGTGAAGTATGTAAAATATATAACAAGTGGATGTGTATGTGTGTATGTAACAGTTAATCTCCGAAACACCTTGACCGATCACCTCGAAATTCGGCACGTATGTGTATTTTTCCATGGAGAAAAATTACGTGCAATTTTAGTATGTAGTGCATTACATTCACATGGTTTTCTGTGTTTTTACGTAACACCTTCACATATCCTCTACTCGTCCTTCAGCATACAATTAACTTTTCTATATGTCTGGAATATAAATGCAACGTATTACATTCACACGACTTTCTCGACCTGCTTTTCTTTTACACCTCTACTCCCTCTTCTACAAACAATTCAGTTTTCTATGTGACAAAGAAATGCAACGTATTACATTTAGACGGCGTTCTATACTCGATTTTAACAGTGCTCTTGCGAAATGCCTTTCAGGTTTTTATTTACCTGTTTATTTTTTGTTCTTTATGGTATCCTAAGACTTTAACTCTGAGTTAAGCTTTTTTTAAAGGATAAATCGTGAAACCACGTCCAGCGCCGGGTATTTCAGCTAGTTTTGTAGTTTTTATAACTTATGGAAGCTTATTTTCCCATTTACATTAATCGAAGTAACAGTTTGCAGGAGGACTTGCTCCACATATTTCGTTATAGATACAAGGTGTATAGAGGAAACGGAAGCGATAGTCAAATATTTTAAGAGCGTTCTCTGTATACTGTCCTTAACCTCATACTTATTTCCAAGACTTCGCGAGAATGCAACAGTCCAAAGAATGACAAACCAAGGAAAATGCTAGCGAATAACCGAGGTCCCAAAAGAAAGGTTATTTATAGTCTTCCAATTCGTCAGCCATTTTGAGAGAATCAAAGGAAAAGTCAACCACAAAGGATAGTTTGAAATCTTGATTTAATATGAACTTGGTATTAAGTTTGGTTTTTATCCTACATTCCGTTTGTGTTATGTAGTCCACCTCCTCTCTCCCTCCCTCTCTCTCCACTTCCCTTTACCTGACTAATAATTTTCTAAGAAATACACATTACTCATACCTGCTTCCCTTACTGCTCTTTTATATGTTACATAAGTCAGTGTATGTGTATGGCTCTTTACTGTCTAAACCGTAGCGCCGATTTCCACCGAGCTTGCCACAGATAACGTTTGACAAGACGAAAACTGTCTAGCTTAGAATTCGAAAGTCTACTCCACTTTACATAATTTACCTTTATTTTACGCCTACAAAAGCTCGCGAAGACTACATCTTTCAACGACTGCTCCACTCACATGGGACTTAGTTGAAATCAATCATATGTATAATAACTTCAAATGTCAACCAATGACAGCCTTCATTCGCGAAAAATTTCACATTTCACTATCACCCTCTGAGTTTGTTATAACCTGTTTTCTTAGGTTATGATAAGGTTAGGGTAACAGCTGACGTACGTTGATGTAACAGAACCGCTATTCAAATGTCAAAAATGGCCGAATAGCTTCGGTGAGCCATTTTATGCTGAAAGATGAAATTCGAAGAGGGAAACCTCAGGATACAACAGGAAATATGTTTGGAATCAGTTTGGGAAATTCTGCTGGACGTAATTATAAATCAACAGCAGATACTCCAACTTCTGACATTACTCACAAAAAGAAAAGCATAAATGAGAATCTTGTAGGCCATACCGAGGGCGCTGATGTATGTATGCCACACGTTTCTTTTACGAGATAAGCAATTACAGTACAATATTTAAATAACATTTCACTGGCTATATCATCCTTTAATTTGTGCAATAGCCTTAAATGCACCTTGTGATACTCAAATTCTCTGGATAAATTCACTTCGCGACTCCAGAATTTATCGACAATGTGACAATCACTCGTGGCATTTTAGTAGCTGAAAAGATTAACAGCTCTGTTGTGACGTCACAAAAGCTTTGCTGTAATTCAAACGAGCCGAAAGTTAGTAATGTTCAAGTGGCAGTATTGACGTGAAACCTTTTTGGCTGCTATACTTAAATGTGTTCATTTGCTGTTAGAAATCTGCGTGGAAATGAAGTGCATTTCGATAGTTTTCATTGCGATCAAGATTTCCTAGCTTCCCGCCATCCTACTCAGAGAACTGGAAAACAATTAAACAATGTATATTAACTTTATTTCATGGTTTTCCTTCTTTACAATTAAACTCTAGTTAGTCTGCCCACATTTTACAAATCTTTAAGTAACAAAGACTTTAAGAATATAGCTGTCTACCCTGTTAACATACCTAAACATTTTGTATGTTGCAACTTGCTCAGCTAATTTCTGGAATTGATCCCTTATGACAGTTGAAGTAGATGGTGAATTTATATAGGTGTATATTTTCTATGGACTTCAATATGGTAGTTTAGATATTTATATTCAAAAGATTCATCTATACTTCAGCTACTGGGCGGATTTGGTGAGAATGAAGACTTTCTCACTCGCCAAACCGTGAACTTGCCATACAACTTTTCATACATTGTTCGATTTTTCAGTAAGCAAATTCTTGCTTTACGTTCCTCGCCTGCTCCTGCATGTGAAACTAAATTTCACCTCTTCCAATTCACTAACAATTGTCTCCATCTTGTGAAATCAATGCCTGCGACCTAAATCGATACTCACTTGTTATAAAGCGCACCTAAAATACGCATCGACAAATTTAACAATTCTTTCTGGTGTATATAAATATTAAATATGCATTATACATCTAAATGTGGTAGAAAAACTTGTATGCAGCTAAATGGTTAAGACGCTTTGAAGTTTTCGATGCTGCCTCGCGCCGAAAGTTACTCTTCACTCAACGTCTTAAACCCCATTATAGGATCTCTGCACAAATGACTTAACGCGGTTTGACAGTTTATTAGGGGTGGGTGATTAAGCATTGTTTTCCAAAAATGAGCATGAATGGCAGAATCGCAGCGTACAGTTAACCTAAACTAGCATTTGGCGATTTGAGGACATTCACATGGTGTTTTTACCCATTAGGCATGTTTTGACCAGTTGGTCAACATGTAGGCTAAATTGTAACTTATAATAAATGCCGCAAATAACATTTTTAAAACACCTAGGTGGCCACAACTTCAAAATGTAGTTTGATTAATGAACACCTTTATAATAAACGTTAAAAATCCAGAATACAATTTTTTTTCATCTTGATATTTGAGGTTGGTGAAATTCAACATTCACTTTTCAAAATGTGACAAAAATTCAAATTTTCCGAAGTTTAGGTACATTCCCAAAACAAGCAATTAAGTCTATTATATAACAGATTTCCTTTGAACGGTTTGAGCTAATTTTAAAGCTGTATAAAACGGAAGCACTAGAGATTTCAAATGAAGTTAAAAATTGTTATTTTGAACCAAGTCAAAGATTTGTGCGTCATAATCAGCTGCATGACAAATGTCTTGCACTCGCATCACTGCATGTTAGTCTAAACATTTGCAGAAATTATCTTATTGCTGATTTTCTTGTAGTGGCAAGGTGAATACAGTATGCAAATAAGGAAATCTCCAAAATTGTTCATTCCACAAAAAATAAATTTGGACATAAATCGTGTTTTAACGAGAACTACATTTTTGTATAGTAAGATTTGGTCTATCTCTTACGGTTTACCAGTTATGCAAGTCATCAAGAGTATACAAGGATTACATGGGCTATAGCCAGAAAATTCAAAATACATCGTCATAAAAATACCTTAAACATGGCATTTTAGTCAAAATATTTAGCCATTTTAGAAAATTTTCAAAAATTGTCCATGTAAAGGGTAGTTTAGGCTGGAGGAATTTTCTTCAAAATCTCCCTGATGCATCCTTGAAAGAAAGAAATATCAGCTTTGGTTTTTAAGACTTCGTACGAATTACTGCTGTTCAGACCTTTTTCTAAGAAGGCCTCAAAACATTTCCGATGAAATCCTGACATCGAAATGTTGGTTACAATACAATACTTCTACTCACTACACGTAGTACAAAAAATAGAAAAATTGCATGATGTGCAGCATTTGTAACAGGATAAAATTCAGCTTTAAAATATAATTGCGACTAAGATCACACTGAAATTTAAGACCATAGGTTTCATAAAACTTTGAAAATAAATTAAGCTAAATCGGCTAAAAACTTAAGAAAATCATTCAGTGTAGCATCCTCTTAATAGATAACATGAACTAGTCAAAAAGTAAAGTGGATTCTAAATTAGTAGTGGAAGAATGAAAATTTACAATAGCCGAAAAATGAAATGCATTGGCTGGCATGAAATAACTAACGCTTTTGAGGGGATGTCCTGTGCACTGAACTAGTTCATTTAATACATATCAATGGAAGAGAATTTGTAAACTTGACGTGCCCCAGTGTGGTTGTATAGGATAATGGGACTGGGAAACTGTGTGAGCTCAAATTGCATGATAGAAAGTCTTCCTCTTTAAAATGTATCTGTAGGTATTGCACGAGTGAAGACTTAAAAAGAAAAATAGTCCTGACTAAGTGAAAATATGAAAAGCGATTTAGTGACTAACGAGTAAGCGCCGACTCGGCGAAGTCCATAAAAGGGCACAGCAAATGGAAAAGGAAGCCAGAATATGAACTAAAAAGCTTATGAGAAAAAATCGCACGACGAGAGAGGTTCTAAACCCTATAGCGCTTCAGAATGGCATTCTGGACATTAAAACTAAAGCATGTCTTTTGGATATTTAAAACGCCCTTTCATAATCTTAAGCTATAAGGTTCATTACTCGATTTTAAGGATGCATTCGAGTTTTCACAAAACGTAATAAGTGCAACAAAATCCTTCAGTGCGCAATTGGAGTTAGGCAACGAGAATTTCAGTAACTGTTTAGCCTAGAAATTTATTTTTTATTAAAACAAAGAGGGAATATATCTAATACCCAGATTTATCACTGCAAGAACGAAGAGCCCTAGAGGAAACATTTGCAAAATTGAAAAAAAAAAAAAAAAAAAAAAAAAAAATCTGAAATATCTGCTCTTATAACAAATGAATATAAAACCAAATATAGGCACCAAAATCCTAATATAAACATGAAAATAACATTTAGGAACACTAAAAGGCCAGAAGACTAAATCAAAGAACGAATTGGCAATGGTAACAGCCTCTTTTGCCAATCAAAGCCTAAACTAACAAGTCAAATTAAAATTATATCGGATCATAAGGTCAGTTTTCTACGGTTGTCAAGCTTGGATACTGAAAGAATCGAAATCTTTGAAAGGAGAATCCTAGGAATCTTTGGTCCCACTACAGATAGATGGCAACTTGAGAACAAAGAATTAACGCATAAACAAATATTTTAAGCTTCATTAGGTCAATGAGATTAAGTTGGCTTGGACATGTTAAGAGAACGGAAAGTCAGAAGTATAAATGGAAACCGTTGGAAAACAGAAACTGGTAGATCGAAAATCGTTTGAGGTGTTATGAACCACGAGGAAATTAATATCAACATGTGCAATGACCAAACAATAGAAATGCCTGGAAAAGAATTGAAAAGACCAAGACATTCAACGTATTGAATTGAGAAGCCAACAGCAATTGGAAAAACAATTACTTTCTGAATAGTTTCTCAGAGCATATAGTACAGAATATTTTCGAATTCATACTGCACAGATATGCGTACAATTAGATTCTGGTGTTGATATTGGGGATTTATTTTACTATCGATTGATATCCCTGTTTAGTAAGCCCAAAGAGGGTAGTTCCTCACAACTTCCAGTCAACTAATAAATGCAACCAGCGTCGTAACTCCAACAATGTTAAAAAGAGAACATTCAAATGCAGTGCACTTGCTTCCTTCCCCTGTTCCTTCGCAGCTAGAATAATTAACATTCACCTGTCACGCTTTACACTGTAACAAACATTTACAGCTCTTATGCAACTCCACTGCATGAATCACATGGTTGATACACAAAACCAGTTCCAGCCATGAAGCTACTGTCTTCCTCTCGCCAGAATGTGGTGGTAACGTATGTTCAACAACTACAGCGTTTTCTGAGAAAGATTACATCTATAGTTAACACAAGCAAGTCTTAGATATACCCACTAAAAATATACGCTCTTGTGCACAAAGCTGGGATAGCAAAGTTACTGTCATTAACTCAGGAGAATCTCTCCTTGAACGCGCAATCGCGCTGTGCAGTGGGGAGCTTCTTACGATGTAAACAGTAATACAAGCAGTTCAGAATTACTGTCTACAAGGCAGTTAAAGTGCAAGCAGTGTCAGTGTTGCTACAATGTGGTTCTTTAGTATCCAATAAATAATTCATTACTGGAAATACGAACATAATTGATTTGTTTTATGCGGTAACAATGTATTAGTGATGGTCTTTCGCGTAATATTGTACCGGGAAAGAAAAGTTGCTTTTGGAGCAGGGCGTAAAACGTCAGCGCGATATCTCAGGTTCCCTTGTGACAAGATCATAGCTAAACAGTCAAATACAGTAGGTGCGGATCGCACGTTAGTATTCCAGCATTTCTAGCGCAAGAGAGCACGTTTTTAAACAGACAAGATCTAGCCGTAATCTTTCTCCGAAAACGCCGGAGTTGCCTAACATTCCGTAACCTACGTACATAAATGGTAGGATTATTGTAGTACTGGTAGCATTGGTAGGGAAAGAAACAAAATAGAAAAAATTAAGACAGTTGAGAAATTCAAACAATGATCACCAAAAACTGATCATGACTAGTCACTGATCAAAATATTTTTCGGTTCAAAATAACATTACTCGTGGTCACTATCAGTGTCTTCGATCTGAAGTGTAGCATACCTAGGAGCTTCCAAATGTTTTGGAAAACACTAATATTCCGTAGGTTAAGCGGTCCTTATACACTCGGCTTCGAGAGGGTTCAAACTGCAATGCTTCCGGTTTCTAGAGGAATCTAGTAAAACATGATCACACGATATGTATGCAACACATCCAACTTACAGGTGAGGTGGGTAGGTTCTTAACGACCAATACTAGGAAAACTGCCGTAGTCTACTCATAAGTCTACGGTAGTTTTACAGCCACATTCTTGGGGGAACACAGTCGTAGATATAGGTATTTATATCGTGAGCGACCATGTGCTATTGTCTGTCATTTCCCCGACGTTTTCTCGTCAGAAGCCTGCAGCACATCATACTTCTATATAAACTCAAGTCCAGCAACCACAAAGCCGAGTCTTGCTTGTAGCTACACTGTATTCACAGCGAGGTTTAATATCCACTTTGTAAACATTCATTTAGCACGTCACGTGTTTTCTTTCCACCGTACTCTCGTTGCAATTTCCACGTCACACTCTTGTCGCGTTCTTGCAGATTCCCTTTTAACTCAAAATTGAATATCTGCTTTGTGCTCATCTTGGCTGAACCTGTTGCTTCAGGAACAATGCCTGGTTAGATTCGACTCCTCAGCAAGCAACAGGTTTTGCCTAGTTTCTTTGCCCTTACGAACAAGTGACTCACCAGAACGAAGCGCTTCGCTTCTAAAAAGAATAGGTGGAATACGTATAACAAATGATAATCACAATTCCGCCCATTTAACAAGCTTATTCTTCCAGCTACGCCACGTTAAGCGAGATAAACATCTATAGAATTTATTTCATTACACATCTCCTTGCCAGTACAATGAAACTAGGGGAATACAGTAGCCTTCAGCGATAGTCAAATGTTTTAAGGGAATATACAACTGAAAAAAGGTTTTCAGCAAAGTTAAGTAAAACTTTTCAATGTCATAACGTTATGATTTAAATATCACCAATATCTTCGTTTTTTCCGAGCTATAAAATGTTAAATCTGAATTTTATCATCCTATGCCAAATTATGCCATTTTTAAAATCCTATTACATTTATCTGATAACGTACAAACCAGTTTTCGAGTCCTGTGTACTTTGGACTTCCACTCGTTGGTATGAACGCATGCATGGGGTAGCAGAAACCGATTTGAAAACAAAACATTCGCTTCAGTCGTACTCTGTTGGACTGCAGATAATTATAACATTCAATAATCTGATTTACCTCACAGTAGACAAATTTGCTGCACTTTTATTGTCATATGTGAATCTATCATGCGAAATCTGAGGACCCAACCTCAACATCCTTATATAGTAATGATCATAAACTTTACTTTTCCTAAAAACTAATTCCTTACCATTCAAGATGACAGTTACCTTCTACTACATTCACTAGATCAGTCGGATTAACGTCAAATTTTTACTTTCTCTACTGGTAAGTAGGGGAAGTATTGCATTCCACCCAAAAATTCGATGTCGAGATTTCACCGGAAATACATGTTTTGAGGCCCCCTGGATCCAAAAAAAGCATTTTTAGAAAAAGGTCCGTGTGTGTGTCAGTGTGGACAGCATAACTCAAAAACAAAAAGTCGGTTAAAAACCAAAGTTGGTATTTAAGTTTAATGTCTTTCAAGGATGCGACACGAAGATTTTGAAGAAAATAGCCCCACCCCAAACTACCCTTTACATGGAAAATTTTTCGAAAATTTTTATTTTCTTGAAAATGGCTCTAACGATTTTGATTAAAATGCCATATGTTTGAGATACTTTTATGACAAATGAAATGTATATCTTGAATTTTCTGGCTATAGCCCCTGTAGTCGTATTTACTCTGGACGACTTTTTTGCATAACTGGTAAACCGTAACAGATAGACCAAATCATACTATTATACAACAAAATGTAGATCTTGCTAAAATACACAATTTATGTCTCAATAAATTTTCTTGTAGGGTGAACCATTTCGGAGATATTCCTGGTTATGTGTGCGAGTTTCGCAAAACTTAGAACTTTCGTGAAATGGATCATCGTTGTTCATTGTTTTATATGTTAAGCGTGCAAAGAGAACGGAATCTCAAAGGTTTAAAACATTTGACTATCGCACAAAGTCTACTCTATTCTAATATCCCCCTTGCACCTACAAGGAAATAAGCAATAAGAGTTTGTAAGAATGGTTAGTACAAGAGTAGAGAAGGTCATGTGAGTGCAACATAGATTTTTTAGCATTAGATTTTGCTTAATTTCATTCTACGTAGTGTATACGTTATAATATATACCTATGTCAAGGTTGTGTGTGTGTGTGTGTGTGTGTGTGTGTGTGTGTGTGTGTGTGTGTGTGTGTGTGTGTGTGTGTGTGTGTGTGTGTGTGTGTGTGCGTGTGCGTTATTTCTATAACTGAGCATGCAAGCAGCATCGCTTTTTATCAAAGCTTGAGCATATGTAGGTATGAGCACTTTCCGCTGATTAAGAGGTGAAATCGTTTTCATTGTATCTTAAGAGTGAAACCAAGCAGATACAAGTGTTTTAAGCACGTACTTCGCAAACTGATATTTCCAGAGCCCTTGCTGCCAACTTCATGTTGCAAACAGCGATAACCACTTGCCTTGAGGTGCGTGAACTTTTATCATTCACATGGCTGCCCTAAATTTTCTGAGCATTTTAGTTGAACCAAGAACAAAAGATTATGTTACATTCCATGACTACACTCAGTCGTTTAGTAGGGCTCGGGTATTTCACCCAGAAACTCGAAACACGCATGCATGCTATAAAAATTACCAAAATGACTTAAAATCCTGAAAATATTAATAACTAACAAAAACGTCCATTTAGTCTTAATATTTACATATGGAGTAATTCATGCCTCAACCTTCATTTTCAGCAGAAATGCTCTGGATACTGACGAAAATTTTTTGTTCAACGACGCTATCAATTGCTAGGGTCACAGCGTCGCCGGTGTACCGGAATTTTGTCCCGCAGGAGTTTTTACATGCCAGTAAATCTATGGAAGGTGGAAATGAAAATGTAAGGACAGGAAATTGGGGAGGTGTGATTATACTTCCCAGGATTCGTCTTGTGACCCGAAAAAACCGAGACAGAAGGGTCGGCTACGGTAATCAAACCCATGACCTCCAGAACGCGAGCTTGACGCGTTACCGGGGAACCATCGCACTGGGTTGGGGAGGGGAGGTGCAAATGCATGGTGGGTTGGGCGTTAGCCCTGGCTATTTGCCCAAAGCCACCCGCAACAAAACTAACATTCCTACTTAGTTAGGTACTAACAAATCATTTTACATATTACCAACGCCTGTTTTCTTAGCTTCTAACCACCTCCATTCTTTAACCTCCCAAAGAAATTCCCCAAATTGTTGCCTGTGCCTGATCAAAAATCTCTCCAATAAACCTTTTATCCCATTATAACCACTTTTTGGCTAACAAATTTTCCCCATTCCATTGTTCATTACGTCGAAAAATATGGATTTCATCTTCATTCCCGCTACAAATAGTACAAACACCTGGTACAACCACTCCGCGCATTTCCTTTAATTTTCATCTTCCTAACCTAACCAAACTAAGGTTTTCCTGAAAACCTTCGTGAGGCCTTTTAGGAAGAAAGCAACTTAAATACCAACCGACCTCACGTTTTGACATGCACACGCGCGAACCTTTCCTTAAAATGGCTTTTGGATTCAGCTACCTCCAAACATTGATCTTCCGTGAAATGATAGTGTAAATTTTTCTGATGGAATGCAAAACTTACTCTACTTTCCAGTAGAGAAAGTAAAAACCAAGGCAACAAAGTCTCGCTGGACTTCAGTTGCTCCTAACTACTGGTGGAGAGAATGGTGCGGCGTGTTTTATCTCTGCAAAAGGGAAGATCTTGCCATTCCACTCTTCCATTTTATGACAAAGCTTTGGTGCCAAACGCCGCCAGACCAAACAAGTGCAGTTGTCAGAACCAGCATTTTACACCAGTTTCCTAATTGTATGCTCTTATAAACATGCATTGAGGCAAGTTTTGTATATTTCGGCACAACATTCCGGTTCCTCATCGCAAAAGACTCCAAGAAAAAGTACTTTTTAGTAAGAGGTCCAAGTGTGAAAAGTTACAATTAGTGTGCAATGTCAAGAATTTGTTCGGACTGTGGTTGAAAGCGATTGCATACTACAAGCACAAACACTGAGCCAATATATGCAACTTGCACGAATCACTACTGTTGAGAAAAATTCAGCCTTAAATTCAGATGCGTTCATTCCGCAGCAAAGGAAAAAAATCTGTTCCACTCACATGACTTTCTCTACTCTTGTACTAACCATTCTTACAAAATCTTATTCCTATATCTTCTTCGTGTTGAGAAACATTTGCAGAAATTCTCATTGCTTATTTCCTTGCGAGAATACAGTAGGCTTTGAGCGATAGTCAAATCTCAAAGGTTTGAGATTCCGTTTTCCTTGCACGGTTAACAAAAAATGAATGATGTATTTGACGAAAGTTTTCAGAAACTAACACAAATAAGGAATATCTGCAAAATGGTTCACTCTACAAAAAGACAAATTGCGTGTTTTGGAGATCTACATTTTTATAGTAAGACTGTCTATCTCTTACGTTTACGAGTTATTCAAAAGTCATCGAGAGAAATTCAAAATATACATTTCATATATTTAAGATACTAATGATAAATGTCATTTTAATCAAAATCTTTAGCCATTTAAGAAAATCCAAATTAAAGGATAGTTTAGGGTGGAACAATTTTCTTCAAAATCTTCTTCGCATCCTTGAAAGACATCAAATTTAAATACCAACTTTGGTTTTTAACCGACTTTTCGTTAAGTTATGCTGTCCACAGACAGTACCACGTCCTGTTGCAGCACGATTTACACAGGTCGGTATTTCCAACATGCCTGTACAATGGGGATAGCTGAAAAGGCACGCTTAAGGCACGGCTGCTAGGTAATAAGAGCTTGGTTTAACCCATCCACCTTTTTCGTAGTTCGGGGTGAGTGAGTGATTAGGGTTTAAGGGCCCGTCGACAGCTAGGTCATTAGAGCCCCAAGTCAAAAGATAAAAAACGGATAAAACTCACCACCACCTAAAACTCAGTTAAATGTTAATACGGAAGCTAAAATCATAAAACACTTAAAACTTGTCCTAAAGGTAAGCTCAAAACAGTTAAAACGTGTCAAGTTATCTAAAAACGTAAGCAGATAAAATATAAAAGGTAAAAAGTAAGACCACGAAATAAAATTTAAACTTGCTTACCAAAGCCAATGCTGCCGACGAACCGCAGCACTGAATCCACAGCTACCGGGTCGTCGCCTAACATCGTCTTTATCGTAGTTTGGTTTGCCTACCGTCTTAGCACTATCGCCGTGAAGTCCCACAACCCACAACACAAGGTGCATGAAACAGCGGCGCGGGTCACACTGGCATGCCTGGCCAAGGCCTGGGCGCTACTTGACTATCCGCTATGACTGTAGTAACGAACTCTTAACGAGTGCCATCCTCGACCATTACCTGCATTCCAACCCTTATAGCTCTACAGTCAAAATTCTAAGAAATGCATTATACTGGCCAGCTCCAGTGTAGTCTCCGTACATCTTTCTACATTTTTCATGCTTTGCCATTTCAGGGAATATCTTTGCTCCGTATAAATGCCAACAAATTTCACCTCCGCACAAGTGTCAACCTCCATCCTTTGTGTGTGTGGCTGGTAGAATAGGGGATAAGTAAACATGGAGGTGTGTTAAGTCATCCTGAACTACCAAGTTGAGAACAGACCTCACTATATACTGTGCTACTGCCAATTAGCACAAATTACAGGATCTACGGTTTCATTAATTTAATTGGTGTATACCCTATTACAAACAGCAATTTTCTTTGTTAATTGCTAATTTTAGCGCGGCAGCAACGCAAATTAGCGGTATAATATCATTAAAGCTTCAAGGGATGTAGCACTGAAGTTTAACAAGAAGTTCACAAAAATCGACATAGGGATTGTACTGTGAATATTTATATTTTACTAGATGACTTGTACAAATATCTATATCACAGGTCTAACAGCGTGATTCCACGGCGTGTTTAACTGTACAACACAGCAAGGCATGGCAAGCTTATGACTGAACTTGGTATCAATCCACCCGCCATCAAATTTGCGACAGCTATAGTAAGCTTCTCTATGTTACGAATACAAATTCATTTCAAATGAAGAGGAATTTACAGGCTGTTCCAGAACGTCCACCATAAACTGAACGATTGCCGTAACAGGTACTAACTGACACGCACTTGGCCTATCCCCTTGCCGCTTCACTTACCGTTAGTGTCCAGAGTAAAGCTCCACAATACTGTCCATTCATACCAAAATCGAAGTGTCACGAATCCATAGAATAGTAACAAGTAGGCTTGGGTCGCGGTTGCAAACAACGTAAGGTTGAGAGTTACCTTACTGTAGCCGTTTCTACTTCATGTTTGACAGTAGAGGTGGAAGGAGAGGGGGACACCGCTACAGTAACCTGTTAAGCGACACGATTGGACTGTTCCCACCCAACCTAACCCGCAAGCATAACATGGCGACAACATACAACCGGCGCCGAAGTCTAGTTATAAGTGTTGCAAACTTAGCAGTAATAGCTGCTTCATTCAGCTTGTGGCGTTTTTGTTAAAACATTTGAATGCTCCATCAATAGAAAGCATGATGGAATCCAGAGTATACAGTTTCCTTTATCGAGGTACTGGCAAGGCACGGACGCATTACCCGTGGAACCACCCTTCATACCTAGTCTACTAAATATAACAATCTGCACTAGATATCCGATTTCGTGCGGATACTTAATTTCCACCGAATCTCGAATTGATGCTGTCATATTATGCGCCTGGTTCGGCCTGGACAGCTCGACTCGACTGTACCACATAGCCCGGGCCGCATGTCCAATAGTTTTAGCAAAATTATTTTGCGATTATTATCTGTCCACGAAGCGCTTCTACCTGCGGTGCGAAGGGCCTGGTTCGATTTCCGATATCGGCTTGGAAATTTATTCTCTCCAATGGGAGACCTGGTAAGGGATGTTCTTAGGTCTTTCGGACGAATTCAGGAGTTTATAGAAATAGTGGCAGCCGAAGTCCTGCAATCCGTATGTTTACATACTCTATTTACCACATATGTCCCGGGTGTCGCTGGACAGAGGGAGGCGGAGTTTGCAGCTGCCGTGCTGTTTTAACGTTACTCGCCGAAGCATGCATTTTAGATTTTCTGGTATTACTACTGCTAGGGTATCTGTATATATTCCGAGAATCTCAATATCGCGGACCAAGAAACGTGAAATCGTTTCGTACTTAAAGACTTAACACGCTAAATATAGTATTTTTAACAGCCTAGATTGTTAGTCGCCATGGAAATCTAACCGCATAATACAAATTAGACGGCAGTAACCAGGCATACCAACTTGAAACAAAATGCTTTATCATGAAATATGACGAAAGTAAGTTTTCCAAAACTGACATGTAAGGAATATCTCCGAAATGGTTCTCTACAAAAATGGACAAATTGTGTGCTTTAGCTAGATCTACATATTTTGTATAGTAAGATTGTATCTTACGGTTTATGATTTATTCAAGTCATTCAGATACGACTTGCACACTAAACCACTCGGTTCTATAACTCGAACTGACACCTACTTGGTCACTCAACTGCTACTCACAGTGCCCTATTTAAAACACGACTACAGGGGCTATAGTCAGAAAATTCAAAATATACATTTCATTTATCATCTCAAACATGGCATTTTAATAAAAATCGTTATAGCCACTTTAAAAAAAAATCAAAATATTCTTGAAATTTCCTAAAAATGCTTTTCTTGGAATCGGGAGGCCTCAAAACATTTCCGGTGAAATCTCGACATCGAATTTTTGGGTGGAATACAATACTTCCTCTACTATACGAAGTAGAGAATCCAAAAAGGCAACTTTGTTAATCAACGTTACCAGCTTTTTACACAGATTTCATCATTCTGAGAACGCCGATTTTCCATGTTAACAGGTGTACAAGAATGCAATATATTGCTTTTCATACTGCTGTCTAAATTTTGCAGGGAAATGTTCAGCCTTATGTTTACATCTATAGCCTACTTAAGGGACCCTGAGACTGAAAAATGACCAAACATTTGTCAAATTGACTTAGGTTTATTCATATAAATGTTCCCCAAACCTTCAGTCATCGGTTGGCAGTGTTTTTTTCCCTGCCATTTTAAAAGGATTAGCGCAGGCTTTAAATGACGTGCGCTACACCTAAACGCCCCTTTTCTGCTGAAATTTTTGCGAGTATTTGAACAATTAGCCAGAAAGGCCTCAAAAAACAGCCAAATTCATCCGAAAGCGCATTACCTATGAATCTAAGGAGACTACTAGACAAAAGACGGAAGGCGTGATGAACAGGTCATGATGCACTTTTAAAGAAATTGGCTCTTCTGGAGTTTACATTTTTTAAACTGCAGTGTAAGCCCATACTCATTAAATTTTATGCTTCTGTTCCTAGAATTTTTCCAGCATGTACTCCATTTGCAACTTCAACTTCAGTCTGGCTTCAAAATCTGAAACTTTAGCTTTAAAGCAAATTAAATACCCAAAAGTTTAAAAAATATTTTCAGTGTCCAGGAAAGCAAAGAAATTACTTTTAAAGTATTTTTTTTTTTTCTTACAGCCACGGTAGTGTATGCAGGAAATTGAGTTTAGAAAACAAAACTTGCGATATTTTAGTTTTTGATGTGCATGGAATATTTTGAAAATTAAAGTATTTTTGCATTCTGAATAAAATGAATACTAATTCAATCCCTCAAAACTATAGAACAGATTGTGCTGTAACTGTAGTAGCATATAACAAAGTATTAATTTCACACCTAAAAAAGTACAAAAAAATTAAAAATTCAGTCCCAGAATTCCCTAAGTTATTTCAGTCTATTTTCAAGTCCGCTCCCCGACAGATCTCATGGATTTAGGCTTAACAATGCCACGCAACTCGAGGGACAAATCGAGTATTGATACTGAACTTCAATCTTCACACCTATTTTAATAGTTATATACGTATAGATGACCGTTAGCAAGTTGAATTTTCACGGAAAAGGGAGAAAATTATTCCTAATCGCATTCTAGTGGATGCTCCGAGTACTGTGAATTCACTGGACGCCAAAGCACTAACAATTGTTTGGCCACCAGAAGGCGATCGGGGTCTGAAGAGGGCTTGAACTGTTAAGTCTACTAACTAAAGGCCGGAGGGATGTGCGCTAGCATGCGATACAAGTTAGCTGGACGCAAAGTATGAATGACGTCAACCATAGAATGCTGAAACAACTGCCACTAGAAGCAAGAGTCGAAAACAATGTAACGTAGTACTCTGCGAACTAATGAAGCATTGCCTTGCAAGTGTACGCAGGCGCCAATAATTACAACATGGGGTACATGGATAGAGGCCGTCAAGTATTATGCGGTGCATTACAATGAAATTGTAAATTTAATGCTATTAGCATTCTAGAGTGTATGTGACTGCCTGACATTACTCGCTTGTTCCAGTCACTTCTAATTTCTCTTGCGCATGTGGAGTGTCGGGACGAGCTGGACAAACTGTAGTCAAAGACGTTTATGGTCACTGATTTCTAACTCATTCCATGAATAAGCAAAACAATACGGGAAAGAAGCCGAAAGACCTACTGTAGCAAATCTAATGGTTTAGACGTTAGAAATTTACTAGAGCTATTCGTTCCCTTGTTGAATGAATCAAGTAATTTTGAACAACTTTTCCGTAGAAAATATTTTAGGAAAGCTAAGCCCCGGCACTACAGCCCATGAAGAGCCAAGCCTTGCCGCCCAGCCACTGCGTCCCCCATCTCGGCCCACTACAGGCGTCATTGGTGGGGTGCAGTACTGGAGGGTGGTACGTGGTCAGCGTCTCGATCCCTCCCAGCCAGTTATGCGGTCTTCATGACCTGGGGCCGCTACTTTTCCATCCAGTAACTCCTCAATTGGTCCCCCCGGGACCAACGAGGCTGAGTGCACCCCGTGCCAGACCTACCAGAGGGGATAAAATCCTTATGCTGGTACCGGGGATCGAACCCGGATCCTCCGCGCCAGAGGCAAGCGCGCTACCAACTGCGCTACGTCAGAAAATATTAAGATCCACCATAATTCCCACTAGTCACTAGATGCAAAATTCGCCCACTAGATAGGTGCTCAAAAACCAGATTTAGTGGGAAAACCACTAACTTGGCAACACTGAAGGGCTTAAACGGCTAAGTCTCTTAACCAAGTATTTACTACGAGGTGTATGTGCATCCCTTATGTATGCTGCCATTTCTAATATATTTATAAAACCAATGATAGGTTTTATCTGACAACACTATTGTAAATTATACTAACGTGTATAAACATGATGGAGCGGTGGAAAATGACGTAGCCATTCCTATAGTTCGCTTTCTGGTGGTCAGATAGTAGCATTTCTTGAAGTCGTTCAGAGATGAAACTAAAATATTGCAACAAAGGATTAAACCCAGAAATGACAAAAACCATAGTTTACGGCAGTAGGAATTTACGAGAACATCTACTTGACCGGATTAATGGGAGCGCACATCGAGTATCTGTCCTGCTGGAAGAGGACGTTAGAAAGATAAGCTCAAACTGTGCTTCCAATAGCCCACTTGTCAAGTAGTCCTCAAACAGAACAAGAGTCGACTCAATTATGCAGGCTATTTATAGCCCATTTAGCTGTCGGCAATCATTAAGCTCATAGAACTACATAGACACAATGGGGGAACAAACTCGAGCACAAAACCAATCTCAAAATGTTGCTTTACTGCATTATGTTCATTAGATCTAAGCACAGCCGAGCAGAATTCAATTGAGCTACCTGTCGACCTCGCAGTAAATTGACGAGTGAAAAAGGATTAAATCCAGCAGATGTACTAGCAGAACTCCGCTTGAACTTCCAGCTTCATTAAACATTACGGAGAAAATCTCTCATCCTCCTGATATGAGCCTTGCCTGTTAACTAGCATAATCGGATAAGCTACTGCTCGAGAACTTTCAAGACATGCAAGTATATTTATTTATTTATTCATTCGTGCTACAGCAGAGCAACGCTCCAATTACAGTAGCTACATTTATCTATACAAGCTTGACTAAATACAACAAGAATACAAGGAATAAAACCCCTAACACAACAGCCCATGAAGGGCCAAGGCTCGCCGCCCGGCCGCTGCGTCCCCCACCTCGGCCCACTATAGGCGTCATTGGTGAGGTGCAGTACTGTTGGGTGGGACGTGGTCAGCGCCCCGAATCCTTCCGGCCAGTTATGCTGCCTTCTCGACCTGGGGCCGCTACTTCATCAAGTAGCTCCCTAATTGGTCCCCCCGGAACCTAACGAGGTTGAGTGTACCCCGTGCCAGACCTCCCAGAGGGGATAAAATCCCCATGCTGGTATCGCGCCAGAGGCAAGCGCGCTACCAACTGCGCTACAAGAAGGAATACAAACTAAAAAAACTATCAAGCAATTGAAGACATTGCAAACTATACTTATCAAGCGAATAATTGATACAATTGAAGCAAATTTGAATATAATAGAAAAATACAATAAAGTATTAAACTAAGACTAAAAACGAAACATCTATTAAACTGTTTAAGACTAGAATTGCAAAGGTTATACCGATTCTGCAGATAAGCGATGCGAGTGAAAATCACATGCAAATGTCCATATTTAATTGATTCTTAAACTGCTTGTAAGGGAAGCTAAAATCCAGCTATCTTAGTTAAAAGTATGGTATTTCACACAACCTTAGAACGGGAGAATTTACGGGATAACGTTTTCGGAGTCCTACATTGAAGCAACTGACTGTTTATAAAATTAGCAGTAGCGATATTAAACCATATTCTGTCAAGCAGTTCAGTGGATACCAGGCCATTTATGAGTTTATACAAAAATAATTGTTCAGCTATTATTCTACGAGCAGAAAGTGACGAATTCGCTAAGCAATTGGCTATACAGCAAGTTCTGATTATAAAAAGTTTTGCAATAGTTAAATTATCGAAAACTAGTACTTCTAGTTAACGAGCCTGCGGTCCATGATTTCAAAATTGTGCTTCAGTGTTATTTTAATGTTCCATTTATGTCGTCTAACATCAAAGGTCATATCGGCGGCATATCTTGAGCAATTGCTCAACAGCAACGGTGTTCACTCGCTTAACGGTGGTCTTGATATTTGGGTTTCTACTATTGATTACATAAAATCACATTCACGCATCCAGACTAAGGAAGATCGGGAATAATCCTGATTAAAGAAAAATTCCCAGCCTTCCAGCCGGGAATCGAACCCGGAACCCCTTGCACAGCACGCAGGCGCTCTACCAACTGAGCTTCAGTGTTGTGGAACCCTAATACTACATATTAAAAATCGATGGGAAAGTGGAATGTCATCTAACTGGTCAATACTTTTCTCCTGCTTCCATTTCAACTCAATACCGGTTAGTCAACGTCAAAATTACTATAAACACATTCTAAATGGAGATACATCACTGTTCCGATTCCTGTGGTCCTTTGACAATCATTTGTTCGGTTATTTCCACTTACTTGCTTTTGCTTTCTGGAGGACGATGAGCGGGGCAGGCAATAGCCAGTTTTGAGTTTATGAACTAGATCACGTTTCGCTAGGAACACCAAGGCTTACTGGATCTGAAGGAGTTGGAGTGTGTGGTCAGGACGCATATTTGCTGGGACTTCTGCCGGCTTTTATTCCCAGCACGTAGGTAACGTCTATCGTAAAGTATCTAATTGCACAATATGGATCTAATACGACATGCCGCTGAAACGAAAACGAAGTTGAATTTGACCAAGTCTTGTTTCCGTTCTAGGACCCGTAAACGTTTGTGCAGTATTACATTTTATTTCATTGTTCCAGTTTCGCTCTCGGTGAGTGAACCAGCTGCTGGTGTTTTCTTAAAGTGGAGTCGAATACTTTCAGGAATAAGTGCAGCTGCATGTAGCCACTTCACTATCAGTACACACATGAACTGACTGATGACATGACGGAAGGAAGCTAAAGGCTTCAAAACATGCAACTGAATCGACCGCAGCAACGGGCTTCGAGAGTCGGCTCATTTGTTTTGTCTAGATGTTTGGGCGCATTTGTATGCCTTGCCAGTAGAACCAACAGCTCTGTTCGCGTTAAATACAGAGCGCTTTCTCAGTTTGTGCTGTCGTGTCAGCTCTTCGCTGTAATAGGCGAAAACTGAAAACTCCCGATAAACTGGGTAGCTTCGTCTCGCCTATCTCGTCGCTAGAAGGTTAATCTAGCTCGGATGCGTATTGGCCACTGCAATTTTTCGCATGGTTGCCTTTTTAATCGGGACCCTGCTCTTCTGTTGTCAGTCCGTCACGTGCTGCTAGTTTCCATAGCGCACCTTCGAAACTCTGCAACTGCCGGTCAGTCTTGCAGAGGTCCTGGCGGACGATAAACAAGCGGTCCAAAGAGTTGAAGTTAGAATGTTTGTTCACAGATATAAGTGGACCCAAAGACTGTCGTGCATGCCTCGGTAGCGTGTCTGCCTCATGTTCAAGAGGTCGCGAGTTTGAATCTCGCTTAGGGTAAGTTATCCGGGTAAGGTTTTTTCCGAGGTTTTCCCTTATCCTCAGAAGACGAATGTCGGGTAACTTAAAAGCTCATTTGAGCATCATTTCACCCGTTTCATTCATTCACCGTCCGACATGACATTACGTTAGAGGACGCTAATTTAAAAAAAAGGACTGCCGTTAAAACTAGATGCAAACAAGTGTTATCTCTGATGCTCACAGCAGAGCAGAGGTCGTGGAATTCTGCAATGCAAGTAGTTCCATATTTTGTAGCTCGTGTGAAGCCTCACAATAAGTGCAAAATAAGTGGATTTTGGTTTCAAATGTTTTACACTTGAGAGAACGTATAAATATTCTACTCTCATAACGCATTCAAACATTTATACAGTAACGGAAAACAGCCCGGGGTCCATAGTTAAGTTATATTTGAGGATAAAGGAAACCCCCGGGAAAAAACCTCACCCAGGTAACTCGCCCTAACAAACTCGAACTCGGTACCTCTTGAATGTGAAACAAACGCTATCACCACATCAAAGATGGGCTTTGAAATGCTTGTTTTTCTCCAAATGGTAATCCGCTATTAGTTTTTTTTTTTTTTTTTTTTCGTGACATTTCGTCACATTTTCAAAATTGAACTACATTAAGTGTCTCAGCAAGGTAAGTAATCTCTTTGCATATCTTTTGAGGCTGTGCACTTCATCTTTTGCACCAAATATTAAAGACCTGAAACGTAAATCGTGCCAAAAAGTAATCCTCAGGTTAATCAGGAGAAGAATATGAATGTGTACGCCTTTGACCTTTGACTTCCTGTACGTAAGAATGTGCCGCCACTGGAGCTCGGTAATCACTGATAAATGCGTTATTTTGTCCCAGCGGGTGGCAGGACGATTTAAAAAATTAAGCACATTGGGAGAGCAGAATATTTCAAAGTGAATATACGAGAAACTTACGATTTAGGACAGCCCTAAAAGGAAAATTACAAAGGAAATGACTAAGGAGGGTTATTGTGCCTAGCTATCCTTAAAAATGCGAAAAGCGAGGCAGCCAATTGATACGCCCAGCACCTGTGTTCTAGGAACTTCTAAAGGTCAGCTCTTGCAGCTCAAAAGTTCCACAAATATTTACTCGTTGTGGAAGAAGGGGGAAGCCAAGTTGCTCTTAATTCCCACCTACCTACCTGTATACAAGCGATGAAAGGTTTCGGAAGCTAAAAGCATAAAATCAATCCTCCAACACCCGTTAAACGCCGAGCGCTGGGGTAAGCTGAACGGAACAATGCTTCTATAAAACAGCCGAGATAACTGCAACTATGCTGGACATTTTTCATTCCAGTAACGTGCACCTATCAGTGTTTCCACACAAATTTCTGGCACCCGTCCATTTGAGATACATACGAACAATCAGCTTTTAGCGTTATTTAAGCCGCGTCAGTTTTCACGTTCAGTTAAAACATGAGCGCATCAGCATTTCAACATGGCTACAGTCAAAGACCATGTTCTAGTATTAACATTCAACGAGAGATTGGCAACACAGCATTTGCATTCCGAGACAAAAGTAGAGGCAAAGAGATGGTTTACTCTCATTCTTCCATTTGCATTTTGACTCGAAAAACAGGTGGAAAGCAAATAGGATGTGTTAAGACACAAAACTTCAGAATTTTGCCGGTATTTCAAATATTAAAGGTTTCTTTGCTCTGCCCACAAAATCAACATCCTGTTGTCGTTGCAAAAGTAACACGATCGTTTCACGATCATACAAATCCACGGAAACAGTACCACATTAGTAAGCTTATGCTTTTCGTTTGAGTTATGCTATCCAGACTGACACACACGGACTTTTTCTAAAAATGCTTTTTTTTTTTATTCGGGGGCCTCAAAACATTTACAGTGAAATCTTTACACCGAATTTTTGGGTGGAATACAATACTTCCTCTACTTACATAGTAGAGAAAGTGAAAATGTGTAGCATTTGGAGCTGGAAACAAAATTTGGTGCACTAGTCGACGAGGGTAAAAATGTGCGTGTTATTAATTGCGCAAGATTAGTTTTTCAGAGAAATACGACTGACTTCATGATCACATTTATCATTTTTTGTTTCAGGACTTTAAGCAAAATATATGTATATACCTTTGGGTATATAAAATGGCATTTAAGTTATAACTTACATTATTTTTGCATTGACCGATAATGTCCTACTTTACCACTGTGTCTTACATTTTCATAAAACATGGCAACCCTATCCTCGCGGAAGTTCGTTTCATTCCGTTCCGGTCTTGACGGACCAGCGTGCGTCAACCAGCAGATATTTAGGGGCGGGTATAGGAAACTACTTTAGCGCGGATAGTAGTTCTTACTGTGAGGCGTATGCAACTTAGTTATCGGTCGTTTGCTTGAGAATCTTCGGACTGAGAAAATGTCTGGTATCTCGTTTTCGAAAGCATCTCCAAGGCATTAGCTTGATCTCACAAAATACTGAAATACATATTGAATTTAATTTGAAAACAAGTCACTCCTAGTACAGAAGTTTTGTCTCCGTATACAGAGGGATATTTTTTTCAGAAACAAAGGCCATGGATTTGCTCCTCCTGTGGTCTGAGGACGATAACACGTTCTAAAAGCTGGTACACCGAGCACCTAGTGCTATGAGTCCTATAATGCAATCACGTGACGCTTGTTTTCATCGTCACGCTCTGAGTCAATCTCCCACAGACAATACGGGCGCGATATGGTTCGTCGGATTACCGCGAAACGCACATGATTTCGTAACAAAACAGACGCGATCGGGATACGCTAATGAGCATGTTTACAATAGTTATGTATTCCCTTGTTGAAAAACCAGTGAAAGAATGCTATATTGTACAATTGATGAAAATAATGTAGATGTATTCTTCAAGTAGTAATCTTGGTTAGAATCTTAAATTATTACAAACTTTGAGTTATACGCGACAGAGATAACTTGCACAACTTTTAGAATGCACTTCCAGAACAGCTGAAGACAGTAATGCAAACTTAAATTTGAATAAAAAAATCTGTTGCACTCGCATGGCGCAACCAATACGACGATTAAGGGTTCCTATAAATACATTAGCCATTGTTTTCACTTGCCTGAAATTATGTATTGGATATATTTTCAAAAGCGCAGATTAAGTTAATTTGTGAAAAACGCGATTTTCGTCATGGCGCTAATTACAAATCTGGCACCAGAAACATTTAAAAAGCACCAAGTTGGCAACCCTGCTTCTGGACGATAGAGCATCGCCGCGCAGTGATACCGCCTTCCGCAGTAATTGGGTACGTGTGCACTCAGACTTAACCCAGTGCAAATACGTGACCATCGCGTGATATTTCACTGCCTGGGCATTGGCACGGACAGCTCAAAGATTTACGCTTCACTGACAGACTCGATTTCAATAGACAAGCAACAGAGGCACCGCGGACCGTTATATCTGTTCCAATTAGGACGCTGGTTATGCATAATATAATTCAACGCAATGGCGAAACGCGGGGTTTGAAACTCGCCACAAATTCCCGCCCGCCCCCTCCCTCACAAAAAAAAAAAAAAAAAAAATAATAATAATAATAATAATAATAATAATAATAATAATAATAATAATAATAATATAAAAATAAAAATAAAAAAAAAAGAATCTGCGTTGCGCTCCTATGACTGATTCCTACAAAATTGTATTACTTTCTCTACTGGTAAGCAGAGGAAGTATTTTATCCCACCCAAAAATTCGCTGTCGAGATTTTACCGGAAATGTTTTGAGGCCCACTGAATCCAAAAGCATTTTTAGAAAAAGGTCCCCGTGTATGTGTCAGTCTGGACAGCATAACTCAAAAACGAAAAGCCTTAAAAAACCAAAGTTTTTAACTAAGTTTAATGACTTTCAAGGATGAGACACGAAGATTTTGAAGAAAATTGCTCCAACCTGAACTACCCTTAACATGGAAAATTTCAACTTTCTTGAAAATGGCTAACGATTTTGATTAAAATGACATGTTTAAGATTCATGACAAATGAGATTTATATTTTGAATTTTCTGGCTATAGCCTAAGTAGTCCTGTTTACTCTTGATGACTAATAACTCTTAAACCGTCAGAGATAGACCAAATCTTACTATACAAAAGTGTAGATCTCGCTAAAACACAATTTGTGTCCAAATAAATTTTGTAGAGAACCATTTCGGAGATATTCTTTGTTATCTGTGTCAGTTTTGCATAGCAAACTTTTGTCAAATGCAACGTGGTTTATTTTATATGTTAACCATGCAAAGAGAACGGAATGTGAAAGCTTTAAAAGATTTGACTATCGCGCAAAGCCTACTGTATTCCCGTATTCCCCTTGTACCTTCCAAGGAAACAAGCAATAAGAATTTCTGCAGATGTATCTCAACACGAAGAAAAAGGAACAAGAGTATGTAAGAATGGTTACATAAAGTCATGCGAGTGCAACAGTTCTTTACCTACTTCACGTTAATCGGGATAAACATTTGCAGAAATTGTTTTACTGCGTTTCCTTGGAGGTGCAAGGGGATAAAATACAGCAGGCTTAATCAAATCAAATCTTAAGAGGTAGTCATTATTTGACTTTAAAATTCGTTCTCTTCAGAGGAGAAAACACTAACGAGAAAAGTAGTTGAAAATGCCAACCAACAAAAAGGAATATCTAGGAAATAGTTCTAAAATAGATAAAATCGTATGCTTAACAAGATCTAACATTTGGTTCATCTCTTACAGTTTACGAACTATGCAAAAGTTGTTCAGAGTGGCTATTTCCAGAAAATCCAAAATATGCATTTTGTCATGATCTTTAACATGTTAGTCAGGATCGTTAGAGCCGTTTGAGAAATTTAAACTTTCTTCTTCATTTAAAACCTGCCGCGCGCACGACATTTCGTCTGTGCGCGATTGGGTGTGCCACAGCCGGCTTTGCTCCTATGAACTCCGCGCGTAAAGCATGTATACACTTACCTTATAAAAGATGCTGGAAAGATCGTCCAGCCTCGGCTAAACAAGCATTATATCGGGAAAGCACATTCTGATTCACACGATTAAGTTGGACCACTAATGTTTCCGATTTAACTTCTAATATTTTTAGTTCTTCCAATGTATGAGGATTTGTCTCGTAAACTAAGTCTTTCAGGTTACCCCACAAGTAAAAATCACACACTGTTAGATCGGGGGAGCAAGAAGGCCATACACCAAGCACTGATCACTCATCTTCAAACACTTTCCTAATTTTATTCATGGACTCCTACTGTATGGGCAGTAGCAGAATCTTGTTGAAACCTCGCATATGATTTCTGACAGCTTATGATAAAATGGGGTCGCAATGTCATTTCGGTACCTCTCTCCAATTAGAGTGTGCTCGTACAATATTGGACCGATTATGCGTCTAGCGCTAACAGCACACCAACTCCAACTCTCCGATCATGAGAGAATTCTTGAACGCGATGTGGATTTTCAGAGGCCCAGTACCGATTGTTACGAGTGTTGCCACGTCCATTCAGGTGGAACCACACCTTGTTTTAAAGCATGGACACTTTTACACATACTGTTTTAGTTTTAGACAAATCCTCATACATTGGGAGATGTAAAAATATTAGAAATAACCACAAAATTACAATCGCTTCAAACCAAAAGATACTTAACTGGCACTACAACATTTACAAAATGCGGAACACTAAGTGGGGAGATAAGGGAAACCACATAGGTAACATCCGCCGATACGCCATGGCTCATTTCCGTGAATATCAGGAAACCCATTAATTAGACTATGGGAGACCAACGTTCAAGGTCATATCGGCGGCACTTCAGTGGTTAACCTTTAGGTTTGTATCACGGATATTCGCACTCATTTACCTATATTTCCTGACTAAGCAGGATGAGGAATAACAGTGGCTAAAGTAAAATGTCCACTCTCCAGCCGGGAATAAATGTGGAGGTTAGGACGCTAACCAGAAGACCAATTAGCATGGGCGTCGGCAGACTTTTTCCGGAGGGGAGGGGGGCGCATGTTGGAAGTTTGCAATAAAAATATTAATTCGTTATTCTGTTGTCAAAAGTTAGTATTTGTTTCAGATAATCGTATTAATTTGTGCTAAATAAAAATTGTTCTTTGCATCAAATCTGAGGGGGGGGGGGGGGGAGAGGCCACGACCCCCCTTGCGTCCCCTTCGCGACGCCCATGCCAGTTGGTGCGACAATGAGAAAGGGGATGTTTCACCATTAAAATAATTTCATAAAGGATATGCGGAGGGGGCGCCCGCCACCTTCCACCCCCCCCCCCTCCAAATCACTCGAGGTTTAAGAAGTCACCTGCGACGTCGGGTGATCCACCTTAAGCAATTGCGGCAAATTCTAATCACGATCGTAAATGCACTACGTACAGCATTGCAACTTCATTCTATAGAGGTGGAGAAATTATACGGCATTGTCCGCCTCGAATTTTAAAATACAAAGAGTTAACCTTAGTTTTGAACCAATTTTAAAGGCCGATAAACTTATGGAAATCCAATTTACAAAATTGACTTCAAAGTGGGTCCCGCAGATCAGCCGGTGTCTGCTGTGCAAGAGGTCCCGAATTCGATTACCTGTTAGGGAGGGGTTTGAATTTGTGTCTAGTCAAGATTATTCCCAATCCTCCACAGAATCGAAGTATGAGGGTGTGAAATTGTGTGATTAATTTAAGAAACTCAATGAGGGTATACGAGTAAACACATTGCAGTATGTCCGAAAAGCAAGGCCGCGATGTGACATTGCAGTTTAAGGCGGACTATAAAGAGGAAAAAACTTTCTGGCTCCATCTAAATCATATTGGCGGCTTTGCCTTTGAGCAATTGGTAGCGGCAATGATCATTCGTTGACTAATGGTGTTAATCTTTGGGTTGCCTATATTGGCGCACGCGTGTGCGCGCACACATTCACTCGTCCATACTTCTCAGACTAGGGAGGGGCCGGTATAATCCTGGCTAAAGAAAAATTCCAACCCCTTCTCAGCCTCGAATAGAACCTGGGATCTCTCGCACAGCAGGCACCGACTGAACTATGAGGCCAGACAAACGAAGTCGACTCCACACAGGCATCGGCTCGTGAGTGGTTTCGTGGTTATGGATGCTACAGAAGCTCTACTGTAGCGAATGCATCTAAAGGCGTACTTCCCAATATGGACCCCAGCGCAATAAAATTGTTCAGAAAATCCACTATATCCAAGTAAGACTCCCAGGACAAACTGGAACAAACCCTTCGATAAACTGGATGTCGATCTGGGTGGCTCGGTTGGTTAGACGCTGGCCTACTGATACCAAGGTCGCGGGTTCAAATCCGGCCCAGACCGATGGTTTATAAGTGTGCTTAAAAACGACAGCTCCGTGCCAGTAGATTTACCGGCATGTAAAAACTGCGGGACGAAATTCCAGCATGGCAATTGACAGCGTCGTTAAAAAAATAAAAAACTGGATCGCCGGAAACGAGTGAAAACCGAACTTTCGTCTTTGCTTTATGGCAAGGCTAAAGCTTTCAGAAAACATTTGATACATTATTAACCATTCATTTGTTAATAGGCGTTCGTTCACTTACCAGAAAGCGCAGCAGCACAATGTCTGTTCATACCTCCACTTAGCTCAAAGAAATGTTAGACAATTTAGTAAGGTCTGGAAGGTTTCCTCTGCAGGTACAGTGCCATCCTTTCACAATGGACCGCGAACCACGCATACACGCCGTGCGTGGCATCACCATAAAAAGATGGCACTAAATGCAGCTTTGTTTTCACACTTTTGCTTTGAAAATGCAAACTTTCCTGGTTCATATGAGCAGTTCTCAAACTGATAAATTTTAGGACGATAAAGACCTAAGTATTTCGGATCAACTTTAGCGTCAAGGTGGATACTTGACAATAACGGCTGAAATTTAGTTAAAAGATGGAATAATTGAGAAAAATAAAATTTCTTAAACTGATAAGCGCATCGGTGTACTTAAGGCATTTACCTACATCCTATAAACACTTCAATCTGGTATATATATTTACAGGCGAAGCAAATTTAAATTTATCGTTGGTGGATAGGGTTTCCAAACCCTCCTTAAGGAAAAATGGGGAATATTCTAAGGGTGGGCACAATGACCACTTACCCCCCACGCAAAACATCTGTTCTTGTCTGATATCAGATGGGTCATGAACATCGGCAGACCTTTTTCCAGGGGGGGGGGGGCCACATGTTGGAATTTTGCTATCAGATATTAATTCAGTATTTTGTTGTCAAAAGTTTTAGTGTTTGTTGCTGATAATCATATCAATTTGTACTAAATACAAATTGTTCTTTACATAAAAATTAAAATAGTTTAATAGTCAGCACATCAAGTTCAATTTCCAAGGGATGGGGCCGTGCCCCCCCCCCCCCCCTTCGTGTCGCCCATGGATGAAGTACAGACTGATTTTAAATTACGACTGAACAATGCTAGCTGATGGATACATTAAACTCGAGGTTTAAGGTTGTACAGACGATCACCCTGAAGATGCCAAGCTGTGGCATCAAGCTGCGAAAACCTAAGTTTATAATTACATTTCCAGTCCCTACTTTTACAGCAATGACACGCTCGGTCAGTAGTTCAAACTGTACATATCAGCCATTGTTCAGTTCATAGTCACGGGCGTCGCGAAGGGAGGGGAGGGCGCCCCCTTTGGAATTTAATGAATTGAAAGTGCAGTCAATTACTGACTAAGATTGTTTTAATTTTCATGTAAAGAACAAGTTTTATTCAGTACAAATTAATACGGTTATCCATAAAAAATAGTATACTTTTTAACAGAATAATGAATTCTGTCCCATTGCAAACTTGCAAAATGTGGCCCTCTCCTGAAAAGTGTCGACGCCCATGCATGCAGTCTGGGGGAAAAATACTATAATGTACGAGATTTTGTCAACTGTGTCGAGACCAATTCTGTAATAGCATACTTCAGCTATTCTACAATAAGACTAACAAACTACTTTCGCTTTATACGTCTTGCAGTAGAGAAAACCTTCAAATTTACGTAACTTTTTCATTAACGTCCTCCAACGTAGCCATATCGGTCGGTGAATGAATGAAATTGGTGAAATGATATTCAAATGGGCTCGAGATCCACAGCGCCTTAAATTGCCCGACATTCGTCTTCTCAGGATAAGGGAAAACCTTAAAAAGCCTATCCGTTTAACTCACCCTAAGTGAGATTCGAACTCGCGACCTCGGACGTGAGGCAGACAACCAATCACCATGCTAAGAGGCGCGCATGAACGTAACTCACTTTCGCTGTCAAAAGTACATCAAATGCCATTATAACATTGCATTAAACATCTCGTTTGTTTCCTACAATTTTCGACAAGCTTTATTCATCCACCAAAACCTTAGTTCAACGCGATACAATGCATATTTCCTGTCCCTCCCCTCATGTCTATTAAGCGAAGCCTTGTCCCTTTTTAATCTAACACAGCAACATCGCATTTGTGCTTTCTAGAAGTAAATACGACTGCTGTAGACATACGGCTCGTGTTAATTTAAACACTAGTTATAAACTCAAACACCCTTGGGTAAATTTGGGCATTGACTAGAAACTAAATACGCTATGAAAATTCAAATCCTGTGAACGCAAACTAATACCCTATTTTTATTATGTAGCAAAGTACACGTCTCTTGCCATTTCTCAAACTGCATTGAAAAATGTCGATTCTACCTTCAATAAATTTACATTGCTGCTTAGGAAGGCATCTATAACGCGTCTAACACCTATTCTCTAAATAGGTATTTTGGGAATTTATAAAATGTCCTCGAATGGAACATCAGCTTTTGCTACTCTGATACGTCAAACGTTTAGCGATGTGACATGCACTCGCGATTTATCGCAATCTGGTCACGGCGTAACAGCAGCTAAACGCTTTCACGCGCACCCGCCCTTTTACGCCGGGCTCAAAGGCGTCAAATCGGAGTAACAATTGTTAGAATTACTGGGGAAAAATACGCATTGCATATCCTAACATCGTCAAATTACATGTGAATTTGTTGCTTCTGTATGACTGGAAATACAGCCGGATATCACAATACCACTCAAAAGAAGTTCGTCAGGTGGGGGTGGGTCTTGTATTGATCGTGTTGTCGCCACACCCATTCCACCCATACCTCGATCTTGAAAAACCAAGTAACCTATAGGAATCTGAAAATTAAAATACATCCTAATCTATCTAAATACGAAACAGCCACCCACTACAAGCTCAATCATTTCATATGCCTCTTCCATTTTGGCACCTGTTGAAGCAAACCATCGACGTTACACATGCGCCATGCCTACCTATTTAAAGGGTTGGCCTTAAATATTTCCAAAATTCATGTTATAATTCCAGACGCAGGTCTGCCCAGGTTATTTAAGGCAAACTCCATGACAACAGGGGTTGCGAACGCAATTTCAAAGCTCTTTCTTGACGCTTCAGCTAATCTTCTGTTCACCATATGGTAGCAATTCTATAAGATTTTCCGTGGAAACTGCCCCCTTTTCTGTTAATCTACTGTAATTATCTCAAAGAAATGACAATGTACACTGCAAAAACACTTCTAAAATGTTAGCCTCCTTAAATTTCATAGAAAAATATTACTACGAAACTATCAACATCTACAGCTTATTTCAAGCATAAAAATGCAATTGACTCACCATGCTTTAACCCTGATGAGCACCTCTCCTTCCCCTAACGTTGGTTCCGGCTTTTTCAAAACTTTAACCGATTTCAAGCCTCCGAAGCCGGTAAGAATTACAGCCCGCATTTCTTTGGGAGCTTGTTCTGTAGCGGTTTCGGTTTCTTCTGCAGGTGCAGCTTCATTCTCATTCTTTTCTGCAGGCTTCTCTTCATTAACTTTGGCTTCTGCTTCAGACATTTTCCCTTCTGTCAAAGTTCTGCTTCTCGACTGTATCAACTGCTGGACTGGACGGGAATGACCACGCCACTTGCACGCTACAGCTTCTAACAGGTGCCCAAGCCCCAAGTCTGATTGACAAAAAGTAGTACTACTCAAGTCAATGCGCTACTAGCAAACTGCTAGTCAAAGTGGTAACATGGGTAATCCAGAAACTTGAGAATAGCTTATAAAAACATTAAATATCTCTAGTATATTTTCACCAACCATTGTCACTTATAATTTCGCGTATATATTAGAAAACTTTTAATATGAACGCTGAAAAAAAAACTATACTTTCGGTCATGCTTACGGTTACGCAGCTATAGATGGCAGCACTGTGAGTGTGAGACCACAGAACACCTAGAAAATTGGTGTTGCGGGGGTATTGCCAACAAATGTTCCTACATAAAAATAAAACTGAATATTAAAACGAAAATTTTGCACTTATATTGAGAATATATATATGCACTCAAATTTGTACTTTATTATAAGTAAGAAATATAGACAGATTGGCGAACCTCATATATTTTCCTATTTACGTAAGAATGTATGGTAGTGGTATGGTATTACTGTAAAGTTGATATTATGCAATGCAAGTTGAGGAAGGTAACTGTTGGTTTGTGTGGTGAAGGAGTTTATAGGAAATTCAGATCGTTTTTTGTGCCGTAATGTATAAAAGCCCATGTCCGTTCATTGTTCATGTAGGCTTTATAATTTGTTTGATTTCATTTTTATTCCTTCAAATACGAGATGTTATTGTATCGAAAAGTTGGGTTAGAACCCCTAACGCTTCTCCAAGAAATGTATCGTCACTGTGGTGTTATGACAATAATGGTGGCGGGAAAATGTGCAAATTTAGAAACTTGTACTACATACCATTATACAACCAATTTCTGTTTCTGCATTCAACTGAGTCTATTTTATACGGAGTGAACCAGCACGCTGAATTAATGCAAATTGAGTTGTCATCAGTTTTATTCCATAATAGCTTTTTAATGAACTTGGCCATAATTTCCGACAAGAATGACGTTTTACGCAGAAACTTAGTAATTGAGGACAAAGTGTTTATATTGCGGAGATTTAAGTGGGATAACATAATGCACGTTGTACACGATGATCTTTTGCCTTTACACGAGACCTATAGTCAAATTTGCACAGGAGATGTAGAGGATTGTGTATTGAAGTACAGACTTGCCTTTACAGATGAAGGAGATCTTGGTCCACATGCAGAGTGGTACAGTATTTTCTCGAACAAAAAACCAATGCTTTTGCATCAAGAGTATAATAATAGCATTATATGTTTCCAAGAAGCATTTGCGGGATTAGATAGGTCTACTATTTGGTTCCAGTATGGATTTAATATTCCTCAGGGACCAGTTACAGAACCAAAAACTGATTTTAATCAGATTCGTAGATTCACAGATTATGTATATAGAAAATTCAGTATCAGTGTGCCACTACCAGATCTAAAAGGAAAGCATGAATCCACAGCAGTGCTATTCAGCAGAAAAATTAATAGAAAAATCTTGAATGAAAATGATATCATCTTAGTTATTAATGACATTTACAGAAAAGTTCACAGTGAAGAAAATGGTTTACAATTATTTAACACAGATCTATCTGTTAACAGTACGAGATCCATTCTCTCAGTTCTAAGTAAAGCAGATTTTGTTATTGGAATGCATGGGTCTGCAATGATTCTCACTATGTTTGCAAAGCCAGGAACTGCAGTACTTGAATTGTTTCCTTATGGAATTAAGCCAGAAGCTGTCTCACCATTACGAGCCCTATGCCAAATTCAAGGAATTGGATTGCTCTACGATTCCTGGAGAAATGTAGCAAGAGATAAGACTGTTGTGCATCCCAATGCAGCACCATTATTAGGTGGTATTCATCATTTGACTATAGAACAGCAAGAAGAAATAGAGAATACTGTAGAGGTTCCTGCAGTGGCATGCTGTCATAATCCTATGTACTTATATAGAATGTATCAAGACACTTGGATCAATTTAAGTGATTTTTCAAGCATTTTAAATGCCCTTTTGGTGAAACAAATAAGATTTTCCATTCAGTCTTTTTGGGAAGATTTGCAGAATAAAACCTTTATGCACTGGTACTTTCCAGCACCAGTGAGTAATATTCACTGCAAAGTTAAAGATGGCAGGTTAAGAATATTTTGGACTATGCCAGTTAATGTAAAGAATGGACTTTATGATATTATTGTAATTGTAGAAAATGGCCCCAAAGTTGCTTCAAGAACTTCATTACCAGAATTTAGTATGGATATACATGATATAGTAAAGGGAGAAACTAAAGTATCAGTTTGGGTAAAATGCATTGTGAACCTTAAAGAGAGTCAAGATACATATAAGGAATGTAGAGTTAGTCTCTGATGTCTTCAAATTAGTTAATTTAAGTTAAATTATATTTTTTATGTTTTGTAAATAAATCAATAAATAAGCCAAAGTGATTTTGATTACATATGTCAGTAAAGGGTACCTACTGGAGCAGGCACCGACAGGATTCCTCGATTGAGCCTTGCTCTGGCTTGTTGCTGGCTTAGAGCCTCAGCACGACTCAGGTTACGTCAGTGGTGTGCATTATTGATGGCAGCTAACCATGTAGCAGGTCAAATTAACCTGAAAGTCTATTAATAGTGAACCAATATTCTACATTTATAGCATTACAAATTTCATTTATGTGATTACAGATATATTTATTCCAGTTTGTCAATTTATCATACTGTTCTGTTACATTTGCAGCAGAATACTTTGCTCTTTTTATTTACTTTATGAATTTAATTATATTATACCTAGTATATGTACAGGAACTTAATTAACAAAACAGAAACAGATTTTCTACATTTATCTGATGAACTCTTAAACACAACACGAACAAAATTATGTTTCATAATGTTAAAACCAATTCAGATAATACAATTAAAGCAGGTAAAGGTCTAAGTGATGAGAAATTATGAATAAGTAACTTACGTTTTGTTGGTTAGTTTTCTGTTGACCAGCCTATGAACATCCGGGGAGATATTGAGTACCGCCTTGATTTTAAGTACTGCATTAACATTTTCATCAAGAATTCATATAGCATGTACATGTATTGCTGTGCCAAATGTTCAACCCCCACTGCTGTGATGTCACTGGTCGCTGTTCGGCAAGCAAGCCCTTGGCTCTGTCTACTGCCCACTGCTCTAATATAATATACCTGCCAGAGCCTGTACTAAATATTGGCAAAAATGAAGTAACAGTGTGCCAGCAGGCTTAGGCTTAAAAGTACTTCCCAACACTGTCCATTGTCAAAATTTGCTAGAAAAACCCGGCTTTAGTGTTTCAATTCAGTTATAGTCCCTTACAACTGAATTGTTCCTACATGCTCCATAATTAATCTAACATTGTTACTGCAAGTTTGAAAACTAAAACAAAACGTTTCACATACTGCCCTTATCCAAATATTTCAGTTTATTAGAGCAATTATTTTGAACAAAGAAACTTGATATGGTGCTATACTTAAATATCTTCTTATAACTTTCATTAGTTTATTTGTAATTTAATGAACATATAGTGTATTGCATTTACATGAGTTTCTCTACTCACTCTAAACTATTCTTGCACAAACTAGCTCTTGTAAGTCTGGTAGGTCATGCCGTATACAAATTAATCAAATGGGTAAAATGATACTTGTAGAGCTTACAGTTACCCAACATTTGTCCTCTCAGGATAAGGAAAAAATGCCCCAAAAATCTCATCCATAACCAAGATTTGAACTCGGGCCCTCTTGAATGTGAGGCAGGGAGCAAAATCCTTTGGCCCTTTAATGTTTACCAATTATACAAAGCTCATTCAGAGTGAAGAGGGACTTCACAGAAAATTCAAGGTATACATTTAATTTGTCATGCAAATCTCTTCTGCATAATGGTGGGGGATTTTCTTGAAAATCTCCATGTTGCATTCTTGGGTGATGCTGAAGTTAAATATCAAGTTTGGCTTTTATCCAACTTTTTATTTAGTTATCCTATTCACAGGCACTCATGGATATTTTTAAAAAATCTGATGTGTTGAATTTACATGTCTGTACTTACTCTTCTACAAACTTCTCATAAAAGGTTATTCTTCCATCTATTTGCTAAGTATTCAAAAATTCAAACCAATAACACAAAATATATTGGAAATGGTTAACACCACAAAAATATTGATATAAATTGTATGCTTTAATGCAGACCTTTCCAACTTGAGCACTTAGCACTGGGGCATGCTGGTGTCTTTCCCCTGTAGCAGCCACTGCGACTGCATGTGTACGACAGACAGTAAGAGTAACATATTGTTTCTCTCACTCTCATTTCACAATGCAGAAGTGGTGTAGCAGTTATTATAGGTTCTCCTTCGTCATAAAATGTTTAATTCTTCATGGGAAGATTTATCCTTTGTTGTCACCAAAGGGAAAGTCCAATGCTTAATTTGTCAAAAAAATTAACAATATGTTACCTAAACTAGAAATTTTTGACTCCATTTTCAGTGGGTGCTGAAAAAGCACCATCAAATTTCCAAACAGATTTGATAAAACTACAATGCAATGCAATCTTATAAGACAGGTACTATCACTATAGCGGTGATTTAACTAAATTTTACAAAGATGTTAAATGACAGGAGTTTACCAAAATTCATGCATTGGCCTTAATATTTGTGTCAATATTCGGTACAACTTTTGCATGGGAACAGATGTTTTCAATTATGACTTTAAATCAAAAGTAGGATGTGTCGATCTGATGCTGCCTTAGAGGTGGTACTAGGAATTTTTACTGCCAAATCTATTGATCTATTGTACTGAATATTGGGAAATTAGTTGCAGCAAAATGATGTCAAAAAATTTCCTAAATGATAAATGCACACAAGGGTAACCAAAATATATGTAGAGAATAAATGGTGTGTTTGTAAGTTCATGAAATTGTCAATAATAATTGTTTTGGTAAGCAGTACACTGACTTGACCTGTCCCATTCAACAGTCGATGCAACATTCGCCCCATGCAGGTACTTCTACTACTGGTATCTCCTTGGTGTGCAGCTTAGCACCAGTGCTATTGCCGGTGCCCTGGTGGCACCTCAGTTGGAAAGGTCTGCTTTAATGAGATCCACATATTTCATGCAATATGATTTTATCAATCTACTGCAGTATACAAATTACACAGAGGTCATTCGGAATAATAAATAAGAACAAAAAGTTTTTCCACATAAAGAGTAGTTTGAAGATGTTAATGTTGCATCCTTGGAACACTGACTTTTCATTTTTGAATTACACTGTTCAGAGATAGACACACAGACCGTATACAGTACACATTAAGATAAAGATATGTCCCTTGGGGCAAGGGCCTCCTGCCAAGGTAGGACTAGCTCAATGGTGCTCACAGGCTGAGCTAGTTTCTGCAAGTTCATTTTCCTGTAGGTTAAATTCTATTTGCTTACTTAGTTACACAATTTGTTTCCACCTCATACAGTCTCATGCTACCCTTGTCCAATGATCTCCAAACATTTCACCGTTTCAGTTTTGGCATACAGGAAAAGAACCAGGCAAGTCAACTGTTCCAACGAAAGAACCAGGTAAGTCATCTGCCCACAAATAGCAGTGGGACCTATCCTGCCATTTACTCATTGCTCTTCTGAGACAGCTGTGTTTTTAAACTACATTTCCTAGTTTATATTGTTATTTCAATATTGAATAATAAATTATGTTATGCTGTTGAGATGTCAATATTGATGAATAAACAAGACAGTATACTACAAAATGTGCCTAAGAAATGGAGAAGAACCGGCCAGATTGCACTTGTTGGTAAGAAATTAAGATTTAAGTTCACATGAAATGGGCAAACGTTCCTGACTTAAATGTTTTGGGTCAACCAGGAAGCAGAAAAAGCTGAAATGCTATGGGCATTCAACAGTCTGGGAACTACTCAAACCATACTCTCCTAATCACATATCCAGAAAAAAGGAGAAATTATAAGAAAATCTTAAAAGAAGAGTGCATTCTGGGAAGAAGAAGGCAAGAAGCTAGCGGAAGAGGCAGCAAAAAACCCATATATCGTATTATGCCCCAAAAAACGAAATCAGGTGCACTATATTAATAAGAACAAATGGAAAACACTTCAACAAAATACTCAACAGGAAGTAACTGACAAGCTAGAAAACCAAATGGAAATTGTACCACGAACAACACCGGATTCGGACCCGATAAGTATAAATGAGGTCAACAAAATCATCCATAACACCAAAAAAAAAAAAAAAAAAAGTGGCAAATCCAGATAGCCTTTACAAGCATATAAAGGAAACCACCCACCTACTATTACCAATATGGACAAAGCTCTACAATGAATGCATAGAATTGGACTCCATTCCAGAGCAATGGAGGCGGTCAATCAAGGATGCTGCATTAAGGCAAAGGAGACCCCATGGATATCAACAAATACAGGGGAATCACTTTGGAAAACACCCCCTTCAAAATATTTACAAAAGTAATAACAGGAAATAAAAGATAAAATTGATGAACAGCTACCAGAAACGCAACTAGGTTTTAGAAAGGGAAGATCAACATTAACAGCAATAGTACTACTAAGAAATGCATGGGAAGCCCTTGAAGAGAAAGAAAAATTCTATGTAGTACACATTGACTTCAAAAAAGCATTCAATTATATAAATAGATCGCTAGTGCTAAGAAAATTAGAAGTCTTAACTAAGAACAACGCATGGACACAAATTATAACCTCAATACTGCAATGGAATGAAATAATAATCTCAGACTCTCTATCAGAGCTAACATTACAAACAAATGGGGTACTTCAAGGGGACCCGCTAAGCCCCCTACTCTTCATTTTAGCAGTGGAAAAAATAGGAAGAATAACCCAAAGGAAAGGTGTTATCTCATATGCCCATGCAGGTGATGTAATAGGATCAAATTAGATGGAACTACAGGAAACAGTAAACGACCTGGAAGAATGGTGTTCCAACCACGATTTTGAAATAAATATACCAAAAAGCTAAACATAGTATCAGACTACAAATATCTAGACGTCACCGTCCAAACAAGTGGCAAATGTTTTACAAAATACATAACAGAGAAAACAGCACAAATGGCTATGTGATATTAGACACATCAAGCAACTCGGCCTAGAGTTAGAAATGGCACTATTCAGAGCAAAAATAATGCCAACAGTGACCTATGCTATAGAAAACATTTGGCCACACCTCATGGTAAAAAATCTAACCACAATAGAAAGGATCAAAGCAGTCTACATAAAAAGGCAATTGGAGTATCAAAGACTTTGAGGTCCAGGCTTGTACATCTCTTGGCAAGAGAATTTTATCTCGTTGAAGACATCAGACTACAAATGCTCTTACCCAACATCCAAGCATCAAAAATAGTCCTAGCATCAGTGACCAAAAAGAGAGAAGAAATACATCCAGAATTGTATGCAACAGGGGCCATGATTGATCAATCCTGGGCAGCAGCAAATTTTGAGATGAGGCACATATAAGAATGGCAATCCACGGGTTTCCCCATATCATCTATGAGAACTTGCCTACCACAAGCCAAATACCACGTGTGAGTGCAAACTATGCAGTCAAAAATGTTGCCAATACTATCTGGAACTTTGTACAAAAATA
The DNA here is from genome assembly GCA_030765045.1 of Tenodera sinensis. Classification (NCBI taxonomy): domain Eukaryota; kingdom Metazoa; phylum Arthropoda; class Insecta; order Mantodea; family Mantidae; genus Tenodera; species Tenodera sinensis. Next base: position 189,703,704 of record CM060963.1, read on the forward strand.
ACAATATCAATTACTTAGTATGCAAACCTGTAACTTTGATCTGTATATGATCAATTGGCTGCAATAATTGTATTATTAACAGTATGGAAATGCACACGATCACAATGCCTGTTAGTGAGGATTGATAACTGGTACTTTTTAATCAAAGGAGATAATGATAATAATAATTATGATGGCAATAACAATAATAAACTTATAGTAATACAAGGTTAATCATAAAGAAAATCTCGAATGAGATGCCTGGTACTCTGTTTCAAATTACTTACCTGGCTTTTTTCCTGAAAAAAGTGTGGAGTTAAGTTTTTTGTTTTGTGAGATTATTGATATAATAGACATTAATACCATTTTATTTGGTTCACTATACTTGAAACTTCAATATTTCACTTTGTTTGAAACAAATATTTTGTATGAGAAACAACCATTGCATTTTATAATTAAAAATAGGTTTTCTGGGCTTCTTGGAAAAAGTGACAACTGGTTCTTTTCCTGGACCCTTAATTCATCAATTGACCTTTAGGTCACATGATACATGTCTCCACTGGCAGGGTGATACATTAAATGAGTCAAAAGTAATTTTATGTTAGTATTCAACTGTTTTTTGATATAAAATATTCATTACGTAAAAATTTACCTTAAACTTCTTGTGCATTTCAGATCTTTGTTGTTAGTTTCGCTATGTACTCTTCCACAGAAGACTGCATGCAAAAATTAATGTTGATCTGCAGCTGATAGAAGCAAAGACTTCAGTCCTGTATAATTAGAGCGAGTGCTCTAAATTCAACTCCCAAAGCTCAAGTATTTAACTTCGCTATTAAATAAAATCAACTGAACTGTAAAATGTTAAGAACCTTTCAAGTTGCCAACAGTGATGGAAACTATACTCACATTAAATGCAGTTGACATCACATTTAATATCACTAATTTTGAAACATAACACCAAGATGTCTTTTTGGGAAACATGAAGAAATAATCCTTCCATATTTTGCAATATGTGTGAACCCTGAACCTCCTAGTTCATAACTGCATCCAGTGTTTTCTTGGCACCTGGTAATCTTTAATATTAATTGTAATTTTAAAGCAAAATATTTTTCAACATCTAAATAACAACTTGCGCAAACAGTTTTTCTAATCCCAATATGCAGATTTTCTGAGTAAATGGAAAATTTGGAAGACATACATCCTAGATAACACTTACCAAATGGGAATTAAATTTGGGACTGTTGTTTTGAAAGAGATTATCTCAATGTTATCATGGTTAGAATAATAAATACATCAAGAGATGTTTGCCTAGACTATCTGGAAATAGAGAAATACAAATAAGAAGCTTGATTAAAGATCTGCTCTTGCCTTAATTGAACATGTAATTAAGCAAGCATTGCACAATCCTATTTTGCAGAGAATTTTCTACAATGAAGATGTATTTGACACCCTATTTCCTTTAATGTTGCCAAATTCAGTTTATTCAGCAGTGTTGAGTTGGCAACCTCATATAGCCGAACTGCTAGTATGTAGTTGTAAAACGCTATTACACATGGGATTCAGCAAATTATAACTTGGAGATACACTCCACAAACAGTGATCTTGGTTTTTTCTTGTCAGTTTTACACTACATGTCATCACTTAGGGGTTAAGAACAGCCAAAAATGCAAAATGTAAGGCAGCTATAGAACATACAAAGCTCAGAATATGCATGGTTATATGGACGACAGTCTGCAAATATAATTTTAAAACTCAACAAATCATTGTATTCATTTACTGTTATGCAAGAAACTTTTAATGTTGTTCCGAAACAATGTAATGCATTTATAAATGAAGAGCATATATTGCTAAAAAAGGTATTAAAATCAGATGGATTATTTCAAGCATACCTTCAAAAAACCTTTCTGTAAATTAAATGCGAATGTGGCTGCGTCTATCAAATGTCTCTGGAAAGTGTCATTATTTCTCTCTTTAGGACGGCAGTTTGATAAGTCTGACTTTTTAAAGACAATAACTTATTTTTTCAAAACTTAATTTTATTTTTCAACATAGTCTCTTATCTCAATACACTTTGCTTAATGTTACTCCAGTTTTTTTAACTCTTCCAAAAAAATATGATTTTTGAAAGTCTGCAGAATACAAGTTCGTTTCTGCCAGGATGTCCTCAATGGATGTGAATATCTTCCAACAAGTGAATTTTTCAGATTTGCAATGAGGAAGAAGTTGCCTGGAGCCAATATTATTTTATATTTTATTGAAATACATCAACAACTTCCCATTGCCAAATTGACAAAGTAAACAAAAAGACAAATAACATGCTTAATAATCTGAAACTATAATATTTGCAACTTGTGCTTTAATTATGTTTTAATTATTTTTTAACATTTTTTTAAAATTCAAATTATAAATTTTGAATTCCTTTTACATGCAGTATTTAGCAGAATGGGTAATGTTTTAGGTTCAGTTTCAAAATCTAATATTAACCACAAAAAATTTCACACAATTCTATCAATAGTTCCTGAGAAAAGGTACATTTTATAAATAAAAATATAATTAGCAGGAAACTGAGTAAGAAGAATTTGGTGTACCTGGGGCAGTTTCTTCCACTTTTGCAACCTGCCTCCCATTCTTTTTTGGACCTGGCCTACACATTCTAGTTTTTAAATTGCCACATTATGTCATCTAGCATACAAGCATCAAACTTTGCAGTACTTTAGGAGGTGAATTTGAAATCTGTTTAATGTAGAAAAATGATAATATTGAAGTGCACAGTAAAGTGGCATTTAAATCTCCACAACCACTAGTAATGGCAAATTCACCAATCTATAACTAAAAATATAATAAGATATCACAATAAAACAACTTTTACATAATTTGCCAATATATTGGGGCAGCACAGTTGCTGACAATCATACCAGCGTTATCCAATATGGCACCCTTCGTAAGCAATTCTTTACTCTGACGGTTTCTAATATTAGTTCAAATTTCAAGACAAAACTATTTCCTTTCAAATATCTTCCGAATACACACCCAAGGAGTATGTTTTTGTACACCTAAACCTGTATTCATTTCTTCCCTAGCCAGTGCTTTCTCTTTTTTCCTCTCAAAAGAAGGGTACTTGTTCTGAAAGTGGTTGTGATGGCATTCGTCCCTCCTTGGGTATGAGTTAAATGTGCCCGAGTGCATCAGAAAGATGGACAGCACTGGGTTAGATGGTTAGCCTACCACCTAGGCAGTGCCAGGGTGGGTTTTCTCCAGGTTCTCCCGCCACTCAATCCACCAAATGCTCCATCATCACCTCTTCATTCACCGATTTTGCCTGCATTTCAGATCATCCTCTTTCTCACTATCATACCTGGTGCTTGGCTGACCACCTGCTTTCAGGTATTCATTCTGTCCGGTCCATAGGTTCAGGTATAATCCACGACAGAAAACACACAAATTTCATGTGTAATACAAGTTACCACCACCTTAATTTATGTTACATAATTATTTTTTAACTTGCCATGTGCAGTATTAAGTTGAAAACTGAACTCAAGATTTGAAAATTTCAATAACTTCATCGAGACACAAACCACAGATCTTAGTAAGTACTTTATGACCCACCTAAAGGTTATTTAAACCCAAAACGTAAAGTACATAAACATTGTAAGTCGCCCTTGGGGTACTCATCTCTGATATGAGATTCCCTTGTGGTTACCAGGAAAATACGAATTGGTTGGGGAATTTAATGCCACACTTAGCAAGTTGGCCATGGTAGCTCAGTGGTTAGAGCAGCCATGCATGAAATGGAAGATCTGTGGTTCAAATTCTGGCTGTGGCATTGAATTTTTCAGTTCTAGCTCTCAATCACTGCCCACACATAGCTTCATAAGTAAGTTAGCATTAAAAAAAAAATATTGAACATGGTTCACATGCTAAATCTTTGGGTGAATGAATTATGCTGCCCTAAAGACTTTCTGGCAATCATTCACCTTACTTATTGGCTTATATTATGTGGAAAAACAAGCAGATCACTACTTGATTGTGATGTGACTAGGTACTCAAAATTCACCTATAAGCCACTATTTACTAGCATGTAAATAGTTGTTCTGCTGCTGATTTAGAACCAAATAAAAATTGCATTCTTTCCTCCTAGTTTTTTAAATGAATGAATATTACATCCATTTTGTCAGTTTCAAATTTATTGTTGCATTATATTTAGATAAAACTATAGGAAACAATTTAGTTAATCTAAAAAAAGTTTTAATACAGCAATATTTCAAATTTTTTTAATGAAATAGTACTACAGTAATGAATAATTAAGACAGCATCAAACTAACCTTATTTAAGCTAATTTTTCTGAAAAATATTTACTGTAATTCCTATAAATAATAAGTTATCTTACATAATTTAAATCAACGTGAACATTTGAAGAAATAGGGAAAGCAAATAAAAATGAGATAGTTATATACAAGAATTTATTTGATGTTGCTAGAAAATAATATACTGTACAGTTATGATGTGAAAACTGTGAAATTATTTAAAAAACAAAAATATTGCTTTTATATAATATAGCTTCACTTATATTCCAACAAAGTATTCATCTAGTAAAATTGCCACTGGGAATACTTTCCTTGATTCTCTATTTACACATTTATTAGTAAACACAAGCTTTAAAAACAACAAAAACATTTTGCATACATTAAAATATACATATCCTTCAAAATAAAATACAAATATTGATTTGTAATGCAAATACACTTGGTAATTAGAATACCTGTTATATAGATAAAACTATGTTCAGCTTCTACAATTGATGTAAAATGTCTTCTCATGCACTCATATTTTCTTACATTAAGAACATATTTTAAAAATATTGCTGTTACCTATTTTGTTTGCTTTTAATACACATTTTACAAAATCTGACACCTACATAACTTATGTACATAATTTATGTATTCTTTGTCTTATGAGGAAGGTGTGTTCATAAAATGCTCTGAAATTCAAGCAGTAAATACTACATAAGGTGCAAAATGGATTATTATTCTCAAGCCTTTTGTCTTTCACTATGCAAATAAAACTATGTGCAATTAAAAATAACTTCTGGCGTGAACAGTTGTGTTATGAAGCAGCACCGTTCCAGCTGTAACAGAAAATAATTACATAACTTGAAAATTAGATTGAACTACTTACTATTTGATATTCATACCCTATTATTACTATTATTTTTATTTGATATTTCTATCAAGAAACATCAAAATTTGAAACACAAGTGCTCATTACACAAAACTATACCCTGGGAGAACTAACCTGGCATTTGACAGCCACGTCACTTACGTGGCTCATAAGGGGCGGGTAAGGAGGCTCGACTTATCACATCCAATCACATTACAAATACACCATGTGACCAGAGGTGTGTACTCATCCATATTGCAATATGTGCATGTATTCCCGGCTTCCACGTTCCATGTGTTTTGCCGCTCACAACAATATATTGTTTATTGTATAATAAGTGCAAAGTGAAAGAAGGTGACTTACAGACAAATTACATAGAAGTGTGTCTGGGGGGATTGTAGTTTTATTATTTCATATACTCTATACAGTTTACCACTGGATATTTCAGTATTCTGTTTCATTCGTAACAGATTTTAATGGTCTTGGTTACGCTGCATTTTGTTTAAAAATGGCTTATAGCCCTGGTAAAGCCACAACGTGTGTATTGGGTACAGGAATAACCCTAAAATGTCAGGCCCGAGAGATGGTATGTGCTCTAAGATAATACTTTGAAAAACAACAGGAAAATATTATGGTGGAACCATTAGCAGGGGCAGCCAATGAAAAAGTGGCAACGCTGCAACCAGTAGGCAGCTGTAACGTCAAGTGCCAGGTTAATTCTCCCAGGGTATATACACAGTAGACTACCACAAATCCCCATGCTGCTAATCTGAAAAACTGCCTAATCTGAACAGGGCTAGGAAAAAATATCTGCCAAATTTGTTTTGAATTTTAAAACAGCAAAAAAATGAAGTTTAAGACTAAGCATGTTTTTCTAAGTAAAAACATAATTTTATTAGCACAGAAAAACATGAAATACCGTATTTTATCGCGTAATTCCCCTGTTTTTCTCGAAAAATTTGCTTGAAAACACTGGGGAGGGAATTACGCGAGTGGTGTTTCTAGGAATTCAGAAAGGAAGGGAAACCATGTAGTGAGTGAGTGTGTCAGGTTTAAGGGCCCGTCGACAACTTGGTCATTAGGGTCCTGAGTCCAAAAGTAAAATTACGGAAGGTAAAATGTTAATATATCACCCATAAAAAAATATAAAACACTAAAGTTAAAATAGATAAAAACAGCTAAAGAACTATTAAAACATTCCATTTAAAATGCTAAAAACTGAAACTTAAAACTGCTACAAAGTAAAAAACGCTAAAACGTTAAAAAGCCCAAAAATAAGGCAATCTAAAAGGCTAAAATCTCTGAAATAAAGAACATGGGTGACGGAAATTGGAATATTACACGTCGTACACACAGGCTCCAGATCACCACGCAAAAGGTGTCCATGCGTAGCTCGGGTATGGCCTATCCTCAGGCGGGTTAAAACCACTTCTTCCCGCCTGGAATCCCTACAGCTGGTCTGCCAGGGTTGTTGTTGTTTTCTAGTGCCTTGCATCTGGCAATGAAGCCATTAGCATTCGTGCTTTCCAATACTTTTGAACTGTAGTTTCTTCTGATCTTAATGCTTCACAGGTCTTCAAGTGGTATTCGTTCATTTCTGCTGGATTGTTACACAGGACACATATTGGTGAAGCTGAGATACCAGGGTTGTACCGTGTCCTTGATTGTTCGTAACTGAGTGCCAGATAGCACTTCCCAAGATTCCTGCCAGAGAGCGAATATATGGCGACGGAAATATTTCTGCACATCTATATAGGGGAGTGTACGGGTGGAATACTCCGGAAGGCGACATTCAGACTTCACAGCTGCATCTGCCACCTCGTTGCCCGGAATACCCACATGGCCTGGGATCCACGTAAAAACAAACTGGTATCTGCAAGACAGTAGCTGGGAGATCAACGTCTGGATTTTAACAACCAATGCCAAGGTGCTGATAAACTGTTGCAGGACCTGAGGAGCGCTTAAAGAATCAGAACAGATGATAAAAACTTCCAGGATCTGAACTGGAGATAAATAGGAGGAAATAAAATATGGCAAACAACTCGGCGGTAAATAATGAACTGGCATCTGGTAGGCGGTACGTATGAGCGCCACCGTTATATATAAAGGTGCAACCCATCGCACTACTCAACTGGGAGCCATCGGTAAATACCGGACAGGAAGTCCGGTATTGGCCCAGTAGTTCCGTGAATAGTTGGCGAAACACGGAATGTGGGGTAGCTATCTTTGCACAGCCCGACAGCTCCAGGTCAAAGCGTGCGCGCTAGAGTTGCCAGGGAGGACATCAGCCATGTGAACGCCGCTCTATGGCTGGCAGTCGAAGGGAGTGTGCAGCAAGTAGTTCTCAAAACCGGATACCACTTGGACGGGAGATAGTTGTAGTTTGCATATAACGGTGCACGAGGTCTGGATGCAACACGGGTGGAAACGAAGGGTGACCTGGATGAGCGGCCAGCCTTGCCACGTAAGAACAAAGTAACAAAGAGTTTCGAACAAACAGGAAACCATGTAGTACTACGTAAAATTTATATAGGTATACAGTAGTTTGTGAATGAACTGGATACATACCACAGTTTCATTGGGCCTACAATGTATTCTTTCATTGTTTCTTTTCTCTGACTATTCTGCAGTCTCACTTTCTTCACTATCATCACTATTTTTATTTATATCTGGCTCAGATAACACATCTTTATTTTCACTATTCCACATGTCGTCAGAACCATTAATGGCACAAGAAATACCAGTTGTTTTTTAACTCTTCTTAACAATATGACGACTTGTAACAAACTGACTTAGAAACACGTCTGCAACTTCACATTTCAATTTTACGATACGTTGTGACAATGGCAATATGAGTATTTTTGTGGCAAGCACTGCGTCCATTATTATCTGTTACAGGCACTGCTGCGTCGATTGTTGTCCATTATCAAGTCATTTGAAGGCCGCTCCAATAAGAACGAACCAGGGGAGGGAAATATGCGAGGGGGGACCTTATGCGATAAAATACGGTAAATACTATAGGAGATAACAGTGAATCTGTTGGCTATCTTATACCAAAAAACTAAAAAATGATAGGCAGAGACCAACTAACAATGTGCATAATGAAGTTAGAATGGGACTTTATTATGTTAACGAGAAAACAAAAAGAAAAGCAAATCAACACTTAATAAGTAGTCAGTGATCTTTTGACGCAATGCACTGAAATAATTAGAAGAATATGCTTCTAATTATGACTCCGGCACTGAAAGCCTTCGTTTATTTCTGCACTGAAATAACTTTAAGAGGCAATGTTTCCTAAATTTCCATTCAGACTTTCACCAGGCTACTCATGCTAGGTAGACGCCAATAATGCTTATAAAACATTACAGTAATTGGTTTTCGACCCTCAAAATGTAGTTGTAAAATAAATTACAGCATACTGTACCAATTTCCTACTTTCAATCATTTTCATACTTAATGCATTAACGCTTAAGGTCAATTATCTTGTATTTGATGAAAATCCATCTAATCTGAATTTTTGCTAATCCAAACAAATTAGTTCAGTTTAGTGGGATTCTACTGTATTTCTATTCTGTAGTTATAGGATCTATAAAGACAAAATTTAATGGTGGCTGATAGCTGACTTATTATCGTCTTTCCTGTTGTGCAAGTTCTATGGGTACAAATGATATTTATATTATTGGCTTTACAGTGTAATTTCACATGTTTACAGCACTGTAAGGCATGACAAGCCTCTGATTGGATGTTGTGTTGAGCCACCTGCCATTAAATTTTGTGTCAGCCATAAGAACTTATTCAGTGTTCAAATTGCTGGTCACATCAGATGCAAAATTTAAGGTGCCCTTAGGCAGGTGAAGTATGCTTCATGGTACACTATCTTATTGCAATATATCATATAGATGCGATTACTGTGCACCATGGTTACACCATAGAGCAACTTTGCAACAGTTCCTCACATGAGGATAAGGAAGATCATCTGTTTTCTGTCACTGCAGCCGAGGATGAAGAAGATTGATGTAGACAAAATTATTGTTGTTAGCTAATGCAGGATTTCTGACAATGAAGTCATTAATCCTCTTGCTCTCCAATATTTTTCACTGATGGATGGGGCACTAGAAGTGGCCGGGCATATTTGAAGGTGGTCTCGATCCATTTCCTCTTGCAGATCACATAGAGGACAGAGTGGTGAAGAATATATCCCAATTCTGTTTAAATGTTTTGCCAGACAATCATGTCCTGTAATCAACTTGAAGGTTGCAACTGCTGTTTTTCGAGGATACTCAGGAAATACTGTTTGAATGTTTGCTAGTTCCCATCTTTTATTTTTGGATTTTTCATAGTAATATTTTGCTATAATTTTTTTGACCTCGGAGTTGACTAATCTTTTAGCTGCATAAAATGATAGATTAACTATAGATTTTTGTACACTGTTGGTACCCTTTTTTGCAAGAAAATCAGCTTTCTCATTACCACTCAGTCCACAGTGAGCTGGTATCCATTGGAAGGCTATGTGTTTTTGAAGTGCTGTTAGATGGGTAAGGATTTTCCAACATTTTACAATTGTTTGGTTCTTTGGTGACAACTTGGAAGTAATTGCTATAATTGCTGCCCTGGAATCTGAGAGAATAAGTGCTTGCTGAAAATGTGAAATTCTGTACAAAAGATTTTGTAGGGCCATTCGAATTGCTTCTATTTCTCCATCAAAGTTAGTAGTTCCATAACTTAAAGATTTGTAATAGGAAAAGAGGTGACACATGACTCCAGCACCTGCTCCATCTCAGTTTGATATCAATGATCCATCAGTATAAATATGGAGCCACTCATGTTCTGGAAATCTAGTATGGATTGTCTCTAATGCCAATAATTTTAGAACAGTAGTAGGAGCATCACTTTTCTTAACTTCTTCTGTCAGGTGATGTAGAATCAGCGATGTCTAATGTTTGTGTCGGATTGATTTTAGATATGAAGTTTTCCTTTGAATTAGGAAGGTATTTTATTATGAAATCTGACCTTATATAAAGGTTTGCCATGTGACACAGAATAGCTTTCATGTGTTTGAAATGAATACATAAAAAGGTTAATAAAACAACAACAACAACAAAAATACAAAGTTTTTGTTAGTATATGACACAGTTAAATGATAATTTTATATCTTAGTACTTTCAAATTTAAATGTTGTGGTTTCCATACAAATGATTTCGGCATATTGCCACAGAGTATTTTATAGTCGTTAGGACAATGTCGTCCTGTAGCTGTTTAGGGAGCTTATATTGTTGTCTCCATTGCACAAATGATTTTGGTATTGTGCCCCTTGCTCCGAAGAATAGGCCTGTGACCTTCTTGATGTCTTGAATTTTGGAAAGAAAGGTCTCCTGAGTCTTTAGTGTATGTGTAAATTTTCTCTTGTTCCATGTATTGAATGGGAGTCTGACCAACTTTTCGTGTTGAGTAAGAGCTGCTTTTTCTATTTCATATTCAATAGGGTTTAGAATTGGGATATATTCTTCACCACTCACTCTGTCCTCTATGTGATCTGCAAGAGGAAATGGATTGAGACCACCTTCAAATATGCCCGGCCACTTCTAATGCCCCATCCATCAGTGAAAAATATTGGAGAGCAAGAGGATTAATGACTTCATTGTCAGAAATCCAGCATTAGCTAACAACATATTCAATAGGGTATTGGTTGGTTAGTATTTCCATAGCTGGTATTGGTGTGGTTTTGATAGCACCTGTAATTAGTCTCAGACTTTGGTTTTGAAAGATTTGACTTTTTTGTGTTTGCTGTTATAAGAACTTCATTGCAGCAAGTAAATAATGGCTTTATATATACATTGTATGTTGTGTTAAGAGTTGCTCTGGAACATCCCCACTTCATTCCTAGGCACCTTTCTGCTCTTTGTATTCCATTTTCTATTTGTTTGGTCCAAGTCAGTTTGGTATCAAATGCAACTTCCAAACCTTTGTTTCTGGTAATTGTTGATCCTCAAAATATAGTTTTATTTTTAGTGGTTTTTTTCTTAGTGAAAAGATTTGGTAGTTTGATTTTGTTGTATCAACAGTCATTAAATTTTCTTTGGTCCACTTGTGTAGGTTGGTTAAGAATTGTTGCATGGTTTTTCTAGTTGTGTACTTTTGCTTTTTGGTTTTGAAGTCCACATTACTAAGTTATCAGTTAGTCAAATAGTGCACACTACTGATTCTTGTATTTGTTGTGGCAGATCGTTAATAAATATATTAAAAAGTGTAGTGCTGAGCACTGTGCCTTGTGGTAAGCCACGGTGTACTTGTTTGTATTTAGATATATTTCTTCCATATCTGGTAGCAATAAAGCGCTGTGTTAGGAAATGACATAGCCATGAAAACATTGGACCTTGTATCCCTATCTTTTTTACTTTCTTTAGTAGCTTTGTTCTGCATATAGAATCATATTTACTTTGGAAATCAATAAAAACTGATACATTATCTTCTTTTCTATTGAAGGAGTCTTTGATTTCTTGACTGAGAAGTAAGACTTGTTCATTTGTAGAGTGGAACTCTCTGAATCCAGCTTGGCATGGGGATATTAAATTTTGTGATTCTAGAAACCAATTTAACCTGTTTGACACCATTCTTTCCATCACTTTTGCTATTATGCTAGTAAGAGATATTGGTCTATAATTTTTTTATTTTTGATGCTATTTTATCTTTCTTCAAGAGAGGGACAATTATTGCTTTTTGCCATTCAGCAGGCACAGTGGTTTTCCAGGATAGATTGTAGAGTTTTAGTAGTTGTTTTGCTGTTTTTCCAAGTTTTTTTTTTATGAACTCTGGATGTATGTGATCTGGTCCAGGAGACTTTTTGTTTTTTAGATTATTTATTGCAATGTTCAGTTCTTACATATTAAAATTTTGAAAAAAGATATTGCACTGAGTGTTAGGATCACATTCTCTTTCTTATTTCAAATCTTTCTTAAATTCTTTATGTTCCTTTTTATTATTTCTTGTTACTTTATGTGATATAACATAATATTTATTGAATGTTTCGGCTATGAGTGCATCGTTTAGTAATATTTTATTGTTGCGTATGATAGGTGTGCTATTGTTTTCTTTCCTGTCCTCGACATTTTTTATGAACTTATGGGCTTTGTTACCATCTGTCCTATAATCCATTTTTTCTAAGAAATTATTAGTGATTCTTTTTAACTATATTAATTTCCTTTTTAGTGAGGGACATTTCTTCTGCCATATTTGTGTATCCAATGTTTTTTGTTTGTTCAGCTGTATTTCTAGCTATATCCCTTTGCTTTTTCAGTTCTTCTAACTGGGGGTTCCAAAAGGGTTTGAAATTTTTATTCTTCCACGAGGAATATGTCTTTCTGCAGTTTCTAGGATGCCTTTACAGAAATTTTTGTTCATATGATCTGATTGGTCATGCAGCTGTGAGTTTGTTCTTTAAATTTATGTTCCAGTTCAGTTTTATATTTGTTCCAATCTGCTTTTTTGAAGTTCCAATACAGATTCGTGAGACCTTGACTGTTATTTGTATTCTCTAGTTTTATATCAGCAATTACTGCTCTGTGACCAGAACTTGGGTCTTCTATAACTTGTTTTTTAATTTTTGAAACAATATCAGTTGTAGCTAACAAGAGGTCTGGGTCACTGCCTGCTCCAGAGTAATGTATGAAGGTTGTGGGATCTTCTTTACTATAAATCAGTTCAAAAGTTGAGGTATTCAAAAATTCTTCCACTATCTTCTCTGTAGAATCCACTTTTTCATAACCCTATCTTTTGGAATGGGCATTGAAATCCCCAATTACGATTGTCTTATTTAAGTGGTCAATAAGTGAGAGATCTGGTTCATTCCTGGGAGGATTGTAAATACTGTAGACATGTAGATGTGTTTTGTTATCTCAAAACTTTAGCTTTATTAATTCACTTTTATTCTGATATACATTTCTTTAACAATTTCAAAGGAGGATTTAATATCCTTTTTGACTCCAACTAATATTCCACTGCTTATCTGTCTATTTTTGGATAGTAGGTGTATTAGAAAACCAGTAAAATTGAAGTATTTATGTTAGATTTGCTTCTTGTATGAATAATATATCTATGTTATAGTCAAATACAATTTTATTGAGTACTACTCTTTTTGTTTGGGTGAGACCACCGGCACTCCATTGTAGAAGTCTGATGTTAGATCTTCTATTAATATAATGTTTTGGTTCTCAAGTAGTAGTCCCCGCCCGGAAATCCGAATGGGGGACTATTTTAACTCCGGAACATTTTACCCCTCGAGTCATATTTCATAATTTGATATTGAAGAGAGCAATAGTAGTAATAGTAACCACTTTTTAGAGAGCACTATATTTTAATGTTTTGACGTTCACATCACTCTCTCACAACCCCCAGAATGTCTCGAGGACCACACCTGTCGTTGGTTTATGGGTCTTACCGACCTGACCGGGAGAGTTATCAAAATAAATTCACAGACCATATCCTTTGATTACCAATCAGAGAACGTATTAAATGCCATGACAGGTCAGCATGATAGGGGTTAATATTTTATAGAGAAATTAGAGAAATGGAGAGGTTGGAAAAATAAAGACTCCCTAGCACTCGGGAACCTTAATAGCATCGGAGTCGGAAGAGAACAAGAGATGACCAAGGTAAGGTCAGATAGAAAAGCTACAGTGAGGAGCAAAACACCAGTAAGTGGAAGTAATGTTCTGCTCAGCTTGGGTACTTTGTGGTCACCATTCACATATCCCCTAGACGGAGACCCCTGAGACCTCTACAATACCTAAAAATGTGTTTCCACTTCTTCCATATTATTGTTGTTCACTTTCAGTGTTATATTGCAACAAGCTCGGATTTGACCCACAGACCCTCTGCTTGAGCACCTGCCTGGGTGGGGTGTGGTGGCATGATTTAGTGGCATGGTGCATTTGGTGGGGTGTGGTGGCATGATGTTAGGTGGGGTGTGTGGTGGCATGATGTGTGAAGTGGGGTGTGGTGGCATTATGTACGAGGTGGCATGTGTTGGTGTGTGGTGGCATGTGATGGCGTAATGTGTGTGATGTGGGGTGTTATGGCATAATGCGAGGTGGGATGTGTGGTGGCATGTGTGATGTGGGGTGTGATGGCGTAATGTGATGTGGGATGTGTGGTGGCGTAATGTGTGATGTGGGGTGTGATGACATAATGTGTGGTGGTGTGATGTGTTGGCATAATGTGTGATGTGATGGCGTAATGAGGTGGGATGTGTGGTTGCGTAATGTGAGGTGGGTTGTGTGGTGGCATGATTTGAGGGGGGTGTGGTGGAGTGATGTGTGAGTTGAGGTGTGTGTGATGGAGAAGTAGCGGCTCCAGGTTGAGACCGCATAACTGGCCGGGAGGGCTTGGGGCGCTGACCACGTCCCACCCTACAGTACTACACCTCACCAATGACGCCTGTAATGGGCAGAGGTGGGGGACACAGAGGCTGGGCGATAGGCCTTGGCCCTTCATGGGCTGTCGCGCCAGAGTTTTATAATGCAATATTACAAGGAAGTCATTAAGTAAACTTAAGTTGTTTGCTTGACTGTAACAGAAAACAAGAGCTGCACTTAATGAATGTAAAGTCATTTTAATTACAGCATATAAAATTGAAGAACCATATTTGCAATTTTATATTTTATTTCAATAGGAAAATATTGCATTTTTGGGAATTGCTATCACCAGCGGGTCTGTGCTCTTATTGGAATACCTTTTCAAAAAACAGTGGTACATTTTCCCAGAAAGCTTTGGCTTGTCCTTTTGACTTGCATATATCCACTTGATATATTTAACTTAAAAAAAAGACACAGTCATCAATAAATGTTGTGTTCCTAAATGGCACCATAATACCAACATTCCACAAACTAAAGTAGTGAAACAATTCAGGGCAACTCAACAGCACACTTAAATATCAGGTAGAGTCCTGAGCTAAGTGGAAAAAATGTGATATTCAACATCACTTTGGCAATCCTGCAATTGCACCTTCCATTACAAAGGCAACGGTTTCCAATAGCTTGCCTCCAATTGGTGCTTTCATTGGTTGCTATGAGACTTAAGACTACGTATTAACCCTTCCTATCCTTGGGTCGTTTTCACAGAATATTAGCACGTGGCCTGCAAATGTCAATCACTAAGTAAGAGTGTGCTAACTATAATAACTACCTGGAGGCTTCCTTCCACTATTTATTCCTGAATTTGTCCAAGGCGGTCTCCAATAAGATCCTGTAGTTTTCTTGCAACTACAGGTGTTTGCTGTTTTGCTGGGGGTTCTTCAGCATCACCATTGTCATCCTGCAGCAATCTCTTCCCAACTCTCTTTGAATCAAAATGTATCATATTGTTGATTGCACGTAAATCCTGCAATAAAACAATGAAGTTTGAACTTAAACAGCAGCTAACACTAGCCAACATTGAAAATGTATCTTGAACAGAACCAGTTTCATTACTAATACACCACACATCAAATCAAATGGTACTGGTTTTGTTCGTAGTCTTGTTTTTAGCCTGTGTGCTTTAGCTGCACAGGATGGGAAGGGCAAATTGCAGCATTTGTCTACTAATGCCTGGATGTGTTTGTTGCATATGTAATACCACAGTTCTACATTAGTACTTCACTTTAATTTAAGCAAGTATAAAGCAAGTGCAATTCAATACTCCTCACAAATGCACTAACAATTTTTGCTATATCTGCAATTAACTAAAAAATCATAGATATAAGGGTGTACTTTGGTTTTGAAAACAGAGACCAGGACAAGACCTGGGCCTTGTGTTACATATCTTGATCCTCAAGTTTCCATTCCTGATTGAAAAAAGGAGTAATGAGTGGGATTTGTTACTTCTAAGATCTGAAGAGAATCATCAAATATTTATTAGAGACTAAGATCAGCACCGAGATTCTTACTTTTACAGGTTCTGTTTGTGTTGGACATTTGTATTTTTTATTTTATTTATTTAGTCCTTTAAAATCAGATACTGTACATGGTACACTGACAGGATACGTCAAAAGTAATTATATTACATAAACTTATTTACAATAAATACTTGTACAATTATACATAAGGGTATTTGTTAAATTTCAAATATTCTTCTACTGTGTAAAAACAGTGTTCCTTCAAAAAAACCTTCACACCGCATTTAAATTTATTAACATTTTCTATATCTTTAAGGTTATTTGGCAGTGAATTATATATTTTTATACAGGAATGTAAAACTCCATTTTTGCATAGTGTAGTTCTAGTGTAACTGGTAGTATTCGGTTGTCTCCTTAGCACAGCGATAGCACTGCTGCTTACCAAGCGGGGACCTGGGTTTTGATTCCCAGTACAGGCATGGAGATTTTCTCCGGCTGGGAGACCTGGTCCAAGGTGCACTCAGCCTCGTTAGATCCCAAAGGGGCCAACTTGATAGAAAATATCCCCCCTCCAGTACTGCGTCCAACTCATGACACCTGTGGTGTGCAGAGGTGGGGGATGCAGCAGTCGGGCTGCATGCCTTGACCCAGATGCGCTATTGCACTTTGGGTTATGGTTGGTTCTTCAGCTTCTGCATCTGCATTTAGTGGCATGGTTGTTGCATATACATTGCCACTAAAGGCATGTGCAATAACCATGCCAACAATTAATAGTCCGCATGCATTAGGCACTGGAGTTGCAGAAGTTGGAATACTACCAGTTAAAAATGTCTCCAATACAAATGGAATCATAAAAGTAAATTTAAATTG
The DNA here is from genome assembly GCA_030765045.1 of Tenodera sinensis. Lineage (NCBI taxonomy): Eukaryota > Metazoa > Arthropoda > Insecta > Mantodea > Mantidae > Tenodera > Tenodera sinensis. The sequence continues at coordinate 189,720,577 of CM060963.1, forward strand.
TCACAACAGTGGTTATAGAACAATGAAGAGAAACAGCAGAAACAGAACAAAATACTGAGACTCTTAACGGTTTTGTGGTTTAAATGGACTGTCTTCTTTTGAGATTCTGTTATTTATTAAATCTCAGACTAATATTTCTAATTCAAAATCTTCAAAACATGCTGCCTTTTTAAATTCAATAGCTTTTAAAGCTGATTTTCGGGCATATGTATATGTCCTAAATGACATGTGCTGCATCACAAAAATACATACATTAGTAAATAACAAATATATAACTTAATAATTAATACATTTAAATATAATAAAATTAATATTAATTTACAATTTCTTTACCTGTGGAAGCACATTTTCAGGACTTATAAAAACTGTTACAAAGGTAAAACTTCTTACATCCTCACTTGGACTTCTTCCTGAACTGTTCTAAGTGATGTATATTCCACCAAGATATATTCCACTTTGGATAGGCCAAAGTTCTTAAGGAATATGGCAGCTTTAGAAATCTTAAGATAATGAACACTTCATTATATATAGTAATATTATGTATGTCTGAGCAGAACATTACTTCCACTTACTGGTGTTTTGCTCCTCACTGTAACTTTTCTATCTGACCTTACCTTGGTCATCTCTTGTTCTCTTCCGACCCCGATGCTATTAGGGTTACCGAGGGCTAGGGAGTCTTTATTTTCCAACCTCTCCATTTCTCTAAAATATTAACCCCTAACATGCTGACCTGTCATGGCATGTAATACGTCCTCTGATTGGTAATCAGAGGATATGGTCGGTGAATTTATTTTGACAATTCTCCCGGTCAGGTCGGTAAGACCCGTAAACCAACGACAGGTGTGGTCCTCCAGACATTCTGGGGGTTGTGAGAGAGCAATGTGACTGCCAAAACATAAAAATATGGTGCTCTCTAAAAAGTGGTTACTATTACTGCTATTGCTCTCTTCAATATCAAAGAATATTGGAGAGCAAGAGGATTAATGACTTCATTGTCAGAAATCCAGCATTAGCTAACAACATATTCCACCAAGAAGTTTTAACTAAAGGCATTGAGGCAAGAGGAGAGGATCTATATTAACTATTTACTGTTTGACATCCAGCAACAGAACATAAATGGGAGGAAAAGTGATTGTGCTTTCATTGATGTTCCTCCAAGGCAAAATAATAAGCTATGCATATAATTTTAAGGGTAGTACTGAGAAATCCAAATTCAAATATCCAATATGGTTTTCACCATAGTCTTGAAAACTATCAGAATCTTATGGGACGCTTATTTCATGAGTGTCACAGTTAATGTTGTGGAGTAATTATAATACAAAATAACATTTATTTCAGCTTAACTTCATCACAATTGTTATTTGCTAGTGCTGGATTTCTGAAATGAAGTCATTAATCCTCTTGCTCTCCAATATTTTTCACTGATGGTTGGGGCACTAGAAGTGGCCGGACATATTTGAAGGTGGTCTCGATCCATTTCCTCTTGCAGATCACATAGAGGACAGAGTGGTGGAGAATATATCCTAATTCTGTTCAAATGTTTTGCCAGACAATCATGTCCCGTAATCAACCTGAAGGTTGCAACTGCTGTTTTTCGAGGATACTCACGAATTACTGTTTGAATGTTTGGTACTTCCCATCTTTTATTTTTTGATTTTTCATAGTAATATTTTGCAATCATTTTTTTGAATTCAGAGTTGACTAATCTTTTAGCTACAATTGTATGCATATAACTTTACATTGTATTTACAAGTATTGGAAAGCACGAATGCTAATGGCTTCATTGCCAGATGCAAGGCACTAGAAAACAACAACTTTACATTGATTACCTCCTTCTGATATTAAACAAAACAAGCAAAAGAATTCTATCAATAATACCACCAAAGATAACGATAAATTTACCATACAAAATTGTCCACAAACTACAATCTTCGAGTTGCCCCTGGTGCAAATATAAACACTGTGGTTAACTACTATATTATATACCAGGTCTCTCTATTTGAGCTTCTAACACAGAATTAACTATGACTGAATTACCTATATCAAATTTACCTGTTGGGTATCCTTTTCATCTTCCAACTTTGTGATTCTCCCTATGCTTCTCATACATTTTCTATTGTCCTTCCTAACAATTCTCCTAGCTTTCTAATCACCTCTGTATTGTTCAGCTTTCCTATTTTCATCCTTAATACTTCTCTTGATACTTTTGATCACCTAGCTGGTATTCATTTTCCCTCCATACTTTAGTCCTTTCACAGTCCATAATAAAGTGCAAATCGTTTTCTATTTCCCCACACATAGGGAACTTCTGCAGGTCCATTCCCTGTTTCATATCCCTCAATACTATTACCCCATCTATCTAAACCATGCCCACCCTTCACTTTCTAATTTATTACACACATCAATATATTTCTCCCTGCCCCAATCTTTCTTAATTTATCTGCACAATATCAAGTGGAGTAATTATAGTAACTAGAGCATGCATACAAAAGAGCCTAGTTATAAAGGAAACAACTTGCTGGAATACCCCAAAAACCAACTGTGACATTTTCACCCATTATGGCATGCTCATGTTTGTGTGATTTTGTCTTGAATTGTTTTGGAGCATTATAAGCAGTTATATAGTTACTGTTGTTTTTACTTTTGTGTTTGCAACACAGTAGTGCATTAAATATACATTACGATATTTAGTGTTCAGAAGTGATTTTATCCAAGTGTTATTACAAAACAAGATTTGCTGAAGGTCAGTAGGTTTGTAGTAACGATGGTCAAGTATTATTATCGTTTGAAAGCACTTACTTTAACCCTGAGATATTTGAGATTAGAAATAATGCTTTTATTATGTAGGTTGACAGTACTGCCTTTTAGTATAATGTCTTCTGGAGTTCAGGATAATGTTAGCAATATTGAATTCTTGGGAACTGCCAATGAACTGTTTCCCCTATACCTCCAGCCTCTTGTTGCATTAGCTCTATGACCTTGTGTTAGCAAGCTCCTTGCTGGAGCACAGAGAAGTTCATGTGGCAAAGAAGTAAAAATATATTGTTGCTACTTACTGTAGAGCTGAGTGGATAAGGTGTGTAGAAACAGAGGAACAGAGGACACAGTAATACATAGGGCTGCAAGGATAGGAAAGGATGGCAGCGCTGTGAGCAAAGGTAAACAATTCTACATTAATTCTAAGAAAATATAACATGAATGTCCAATAATCTTATAGCTGAATATTTACAGCTTATGTGATGACCACAATCTAAGTATAGTAAGTTGTAAAGACAGTAATTAACAAAAATGCTGGAAATCTGTAATACACAATATTACTCATACTTTAACAAACGAACAAGTTTGGTTGGAATTTAGTTTAAATTTAAAAATATTTCCTACAAATATCTCAGCTGTTGGAAGCCAGCAGCTGTTCCAACTGGAAACCAGCTAGAATTTAAGAAGGCTCCAAATATTTAACAGAAATAATTTTTTTCTCAGTAAAACGGTCCTTTATCCACAATAACTGTATTGCACATGTATGTTACACTCATCATGTACAATCCCTGGTTAACATATGGCCAAAGCAGTACCTTCCACCCAGTACACACAGTTTTATAGGATGGGACAAAAATAATACAAAACAAAAGGCAATCTTTTAACACAATATACTTATCTGTGACTAAGTACTCATTGTAAGGGCCCACTACTAGTTGCATTAAGGGGAGGCCAAAACGATAAAAAATCCAATATTTCGTATTTTGCCATAAAATTATGTCTGTGCTTTGTACTTTTGGAATCTACCGTCACTTACAATTTTGAGGTTTAAATCAGGTGGTCAGATTCCTTGATGTAAAAGTGCTAAAGTACAGTGAAATTTTTGTCTGTGTGGATGTGTTAATCACATGGTCGTGTTTTTCTGAATTTAATACAGGAATTTTTGTTTCTAAAACTAAATTGAAAATTGCAAGAACTTCAGCTATTATCGCATTCAACATGGGTTGTGGGGTCACTCTCTATGTAAACAAAGGGTCACAGCTGGTAAAGTAAGTCCAATTCGTAAAATAATTAGTAATGCATTAGAGACAAGTGAAAATTAAAGCTGAGTGCACTAAATACATTCAAATCAACAAACAAAAAACAAAAAAAACAAAAAAAAAAAAAATTAAGAGTAGCAAAACTTAAAGAATAAGAAGCTAAACAGTTATCTGAAGGACCTTCATATGCCCCAAATGAATTCTAAAGCAGTAAATATGTGTTGTCATACACTTAAATTTTTTGTTGTTGGATATTTTGAACTTCAAAATACTTCGAGTGCAATTCTTAATAGACTTCTTTCAAATTTTTCACAAACATTCTCAAATCATTGCTTCATAAAACCTAGTATTTTAAATGCTCTAGATAGAGCAGTTTAATTGTTACTGAATTTGATTGTGAAAATTATTAATAATCTGAAAAAGAAAGGCCATCAATGTATTCAAATTTTTTCTCCTAAAGTATTTTACACAGCTAAATAAAAATTCTGGCGCGGAGGACCCGGGTTCGATCCCCGGTACCAGCAGGGGGATTTTATCCCCTCTGGGAGGTCTGGCACGGGGTGCACTCAGCCTCGTTAGGTCCCGGGGGGACCAATTGAGGAGCTACTTGATGAAGAAGTAGCGGCCCCAGGTCTAGAAAACCGCATAACTGGCCGGGAGGGCTCGGGGCGCTGACCACGTCCCACCCTCCAGTACTGCACCTCACCAATGACGCCTGTAGTGGGCAGAGGTGGGGGACGCAGCGGCTGGGCGGTAGGCCTTGGCCCTTTGTGGGCTGTCGCGCGGGGTTTACATTACAAATAAAAATATCAGATTTTTTAAGACAATCAAAAATGGAATTTGGTAGATGAGGGCTAGATATGCTTTGGCACACATGCAAACAAATTTTCATATCATTGTGACAAAAATTGTGGATTTTAAGTAATTTTCACAAATGCCTCCCCACTTGGATAAAAGTAGCAATCAGTTTTCAATACCTAAATGCAGTTGCAATTTTAAAGGAATAATTCAAAGTTGCCTCATTCTCTTTAGTAGATAAGTTACACATCAATTTTGACTACACGATGAAAAGCAATCGGACCATAATAATTTCATAATGAGAGAGTGAGATACAGATATTTTTCACTTACTTTGGCAGGACTGCGGCTGAAGCAATAGCTCAGTGGCTGTGAAGGAGATGCTGGCAAAACTTTAGGCTCAAATGAACGAATATAAACAGAATGTCTGTCAGATACTCGGCGAACAGGAGACATTGGTTGATTTTTACCCAATGGTAATGGTGACAAAGTCAAATCTTCTGGCTGTAATAAATTAAAAAGCATGAATTAATCATAAGAAAGTAATGAACACTGAAAAAAATACACTGCGTTTGGTAATAATCAGGTGTGGAATTCTGAAGCAGTTGGCTTCAGGTTGTATACACTGAAAGCATTATGTCAATACAAAGAAAACAAAGAACACTGGGCAAGTACTAGGTGGCAAACTCACATGTGTATGTCAAACGGCAGTTGTTTAGGCAGCCCTACCACACATACACAGCGAGTCAATGTATGTATACTCTGCGCAAATGCAATCATGTCTTCAGGACAGCAATGTGTCATACATTGGCAGGTGTGAGAGATCATCTATTTGTGTTGCATTACTAATTGTATGCCTACACCAAGTTACTAGTATTTTACTGTTCTAGTAAACAGATAAGTGAATGTAGCACTCTGACTACCTATGTCAGTTTGCCTAGTCGCTTTGCCAGGTAGTATACACAGCCTGGTGAGTGCTGAATGAGATGGGGTTGGTGTGTAACCTACAATGTTACTGCATAAAGTCCAGTACACAACTCCATTTCCTGTCATGCTCTTGAATAAAAAAAAGCACTTTGAGAGGTAGAATTGGAACTGAAAAATTCAAAACCACAGCTGGGATTTGAACCACAGACCCTCCACTTACCAGGCAAGTGCTCTAACCATTAAGCTACTGTGACAACCTGCCAGAATGACATTGAATTCTACAACCAATTAATTTTTCTCCCAGTAAACCAGCTGTGGCATTGAATTTTTCAGTTCCAATTCTACCTCTCATTCACTTATGTATCTTAATATTTGCTGTCAGTTCTTGAATTCCAAAGCAAACTAGTTTTGCAATAGTTCTATTGCAACATCGGTGCCACTTTTGTTTTAACTGGTTGCTATCATAAACACACTTAATATTTCTGTGTTACCAACCACTGAAAACAAAAATTTGTTAATAGATCGATTAGCGGTATTTCAAAATCCATTACACAGTCCTTATTTTTCAAAATGAATATCTTTTCCCAAACCATCAAATCTATGAGTCTATTTAATTCTTTTAATAATTTAACTTCTGAATTTATTTCATGATTAAATAACCAAACATGAAGTGCCACAGCTGATTAATCATATTTATTATCCCAAAGATATTTGTTAATTATTGTAGGGTTGATTTTCTTCACTGTTAATAGTTTCTGTTTTTCATGTTTACTATTTAGTTTATTTAATAATTTGATAAGATTTAGGATCTGAATTTTGTGAGAAATTGTAAGCTTTGGAATGCATACCTGCGAACCACTAGAGAACTTCAATGCAAAGCCTTTCACCTTCTGGACATAGATGGTATTATAGAACTTTATGAGATCACCACGGTCTTCAAATTCAAAACTGTTCCCAGTGCCAGCAAGGTGCGTTGGCGTCGGAGGTGCAGAAGGAGGTTGTGTGACAGGAAGCGTACTAGATGAACGTATATGATCTCTGGACTCTTCACCTTCAAAAGAAAAAACACCAGTCAATATTAGTGCTCTACAATCTTCAAATAGCATCATTCCACAAAAAAACTGGTATACATCTATATAACACAGAACATTTCTTCCTTGCGGATTCGGGCCCAAATGACCTAGTTGTCAATGGGCCCTTAAACTCCACTCACTCACTCACACCTTAATGATCTGAACTCAAAATATGTTTGAGAGGAATCAGGACTGAAAAATTCAATGGCATAACTGTGATTTGAACCACGGATCTTCTGCTTCATGCAGGGTTGCTCTAACTACTGAACAACTTGCCAGTATGAGATTAAATTTGACGATTTAATTAAACCTGGGACATAAAGTACAGGTCGCGCGTTACTTCTTGACGAGTGAAAATTTTATATGAAAGGTTGAATGCGAGTCTCTACTCAGCTTTTGCAGGAACGAGAGAGAGGAGGTACAGTCTGCAGTGAGATGACGCGCATGCTTCTGAGCTGAAGTAGTACAACACTACAAATCAATTTATGACACTTGCAGTAATATCAGCCACATGTATTATACACTATACCTCTATAACTGTTTCCACTTAACTTTCTTGCATTTATTCTATTCCCGACATCTCTCCCTCGTCTGAATTACTGTTATTTTCGTTGCATGCATATATACATCCGTACCACACAAAACTTTTGCAGTCGACTGTATACACAAACGCGACAGAGGAAAACAGAGGTGTCTGTTATCGTAGCATAAACATTTGCTGACCTGTTTATTAAGGGTAGGCTCACTCATTGGATTTCTGCTCAAGGTCATTCGTCAAGAACAAACGTGCAACCTATACTTACGATTGTAAGTCACCCTTGGGATACCTATCTCAGATGTGTGATTCCCTAATGATCTATCAGAAAAATACATGCGAGATAAGACCATGTTAGGTTGATTTGTCCGAGATTCTGATTTGCTGCAGCATTGTCCCCCCCAGAAATCTTACTATTGTTGACAAAAGTTAGCTTTTTCATCCAGCTTAAAGCATTTACTCCTTTTTTCAAGGGATTTCCCCACAGCAATACAGCACTTAGTCCCCTCCCTATGCATGCGCATTAGACCAGTCCAAATGATCACGTTAACCCCCACTCGCTTACTCATTAGACCAAGCCATTTCCAGCAATCTAATAGAAAACAGTCTAAAACTGCCTAATGGTTATTTAAATGGTTTTTTAAATGGCTATTTTTAATGGTTATTACAAATTTGCTCAATTTACAAGATCAGGCTTTCTTACAATTACAACATACATTTATTCTTTTTTACTGAGCACAACCATTTTGAGTCAAAATATATGCAGGAAAAGAACATACCTTTTGCTTCGGTGTCACTGGGCACCGGACTGGATGTATTCGAGGTCCCATTGCTTGAGGAACCTGAGCCTCGCCTTCTCTTGGAACAGAGGAGAACACTGCGGTAGACATGAGAAGCAGCTTGTGGCTGCAGCCTGTAGCATCTCATGATCTCCGTAAATGTTTTTTCGCTATTTGCCACCTATCGTAACCCACAAACATAAAAATGCTTAAATGTCTATAATAGAGAAAAACATAAATCTCAGCAAATGCTATAGTGATAAATTATCTCTGCCAAACTTTTTGACTGCACCTATGAGTCATTTCAATTCTGCTATGAAATAACTTTACCACACATCGTTCTGCAGTGTTATTTATTTTTGTTTACATAGAAGATCCCAATATCTTGCTGTAGGTAGAAACTGCTCTTTACAATTGAGGCATATGCAAATTACATAGAATAAATACTATTATTTAAATTATTTAAGGGAAATAATTATGTCAAAGAGTATCAATGGCACATTTCTTTATGTTAAATCAACATGGATTGCTTCACAATTACACTAAATGCCAAATATATAGTCTCTTAAAATAACTACTCAATACTGCAATCTCTTAGCAGTTGTATCATCTTCATACGGTCAGTTTTATGGAACCATGTATCAGAATCACAATTATTCAGGAGGTTAAAATTTAGTTATTTATGGATGCTGTTTAACTGCTATGGTTCTTAGTGTACCGTTCTATGTTAGGCATGAAAGACCACTTAATTTTCTTAAGAAGCCTCTTTAATAGGCTTGAGGTTCTTTTACATGCAGTAAATCTACAACACAGGACCACCGGCATTAATTCCCTTTCAAAGAAAGCCATGCTAAGAATGTTTATACCTGAAAGAAATCCATCACCCTGCACAGAGGATGAGAACACCACAATGTGTTGGTTTTTTATTGGTTGGATGTTGGTGATGGGCTCTTTATTTCAGGGTTGTAGTTAGTGGCTAATAGATACAGATGGCAAGGGATAATGTTTTTCTAATTAGTCTGTATTTCACCAAAATTAATTTGATTTATATTAGGATAGCATATATTTATAAATTGTCACGCTTTTAAAAATATATCCTCTGAAGATAATATCTGAAACTGTTCTGATGTCTGATAAAGTTTTCCTCTCAATGTGACATTTGCGGGAAGTTCAAAATGGTGGCACTTATAATTAAAGTATCGGTTATTTCTTTCAGTACATGATCTCTTGTGTCGTTTAAAATTTATTTTTGGGGTTGTGGATTACCAATGTTTCATATTGGTATACTGTGTACATGCCATTACTTGCATAAAATTGTATGTCTTCACAGCTTGACATATGTAACTGTACAGAAAATAGGTACCTTATTTATTTTTTTTTTGTTACTGACCTTTGTCTTTGCTTTGTCTTTTTTCACGATTTTCACTAACAATTGACAACAGTCATATTCCATATTACTAAACAGTTTAGGATACAATAATATATTTTACAAGAATAAAATATATTCACATAATGGAAAATTGACACATTTTTGGTGGACATAAATACAACACATACCAACATAAATTATCCTGTTATTTCAGATTAAATTTCTTGGGCATATAATTTCGGCTACAACACTGTATCAGGATTTTGTATATGATGCTTGAAGTTTAAGCTCAAAAGATGCCATTTTACATAGATTTTCTGGACTCTGGCGATTCAAAGACAAATATCTAACATTCAAAACTGTTCAAGTTAGGTGGTATCTTAAAAATGATGTACATTAAATTTTGTAAATATTAATGTAAGCTTGCACTTTACATACCTTGCATATAACATAAACTGCACACATAAGAATTTGATCCAAATGACGATCCTGCATTAGTTCTGTATGTTGAATAATGGAATGTTCAAAACAAGTCCAAATCTTTCTTTTTAATTCCATGTCTGTTAACTGCAAATGTAGACAAAGTTCCTGCATCCGCACAGATGCCAAGTGATAAAACTGCAACAGTTAAGAGAATTTTGAAAACGCTTGTAAAAGTTTCACTAATAACAATGTTACATATTTAAAAGAAAACCAAATTTTATCTTTCTCTGATATATGTATAGAATTCTGCAAGTTTTATCAAAAGCTCTAGTTTTTATTCTTTTACTGCATTTACATGCAGATACATGGTAATGTAACTATTCTAACATCTGAACTGGATTTGAAGCATCAAGCCTTTATTTTGACACACACTATTTATTAGATATTGAAACATTAGGTCTTTATCCATATTGTTATAATTCAATTATCATTAAGATATGTTTAACACAATTTTATATTAGAAACAATAACAAAATGAATTATATTTAAACTTGTTCCTTTTAAAAACAAACAATATTTTAGTGGCACATAAGTAGTAGCCAACAACATATTCAATCCTTATCTAATATAAAGAGTACTGAGGCATTAAGGATCCCCTCATCATCCCTACTGTGGCTATAAAGATCTGGTAAACCAAGATAACAGAAATGCCTCTTACCATCCAGTAAGAGTGAAGCGCATTTCCAAACAATACATGAAAAAAAAAACCTGAAGTGCTATCTTAGCTGAGATCTAAGAATCCTTACAATATGATACACGTAATTATTGCAATAATAATGGCTCTCACATGTTCAATAATGCAATGGCTTATGTAACAGCAAAGAGAGCAATTAAATTCAGGTTATCTGAACAAGGTAAATTGGGCATGACAACATCAATATTGTTGTTTACATGCACACAGGCAGGTATTATGTTAACTAATAGCGTACTTGAAGTGGAGCTCAGTGTGGAGCGTGAAGGAATATACTACTTTGTTCTAACAGCAGATAGATTATAGACATCTAATATATAACTAAAAAGAACCAATGTTGTACAAGTATACTGCAATACCTTTCTAAAGAACAGTGCTAGGGAGCCTCCCCTTCTTGGTCTCTTCTCTTTGCTCTGCACCGATGCTTTAGTAGGAGATTGCTGCGTCTTTGCACCTTGTTTCAAGTGACTTGAAGGTTGAGCCTGTATTATTACACTACCTGTGCCTGGTACATATGATATTGGTATGTAACGCTGACCATTCTCACCTTCTATAGCTGCAATTACAATTTACAACCAACAAATGTAATAAAAATCAAGGGTACATGATATACATAAAGAACAAGGTAATAATGAAAAGTTGCATTTCTCAACATAATTCTAAAAACTAACACTTCAGATTCATTGTATAGATGTCTACCAACACAGAACTAATGATGGCTTATGGTTTCTTATAGAAGTATTTAAGGGAGTTCAATTCTAAAAATGTTATAAAAGAAACACTATTAACAGTTAAGTTTTCTTAATTTAGAAGAGTCACACTATCTTGACAAATGCCTTCACTTTAAGTAAATGCAAAAGTTCTAAGTACATGATTGCTGGCAAGTGCTTGCACAGAGCACTGTTGTCAAGCATAGTACACATGTACCAGCAGTAACTCTTGCAGCAGTTTTTATTGATATTTAACAATATAGTGATGAGATATTATTTCTGCAGGGTCGTGGTGTGAATAGGGTTATACTTGTGAATGAACAGATTCAAAATGAATTTTCTGTAATTCAATTTCCAAAAATACAACTCAACAAAAATAAACTTGCTGACTTACTAAAAGATTCAAATAGTTGATGTCCAGATTTTTTTTGATTGCAATTAAAGGTATCTAATTGCAATCAATGCAAAAGGCTTCTTTTGAAAATGTTTCTCTGTATATAACAGCTGTCAATAAGCTACTTTAGTCTGCCATATCTATTCCTTATCTTAACATTGAAATTTCCATTTTTGCTTTAGTGGAAACAACGCTGGCCATGCAATTTATACATAATTTTGAAGTTATTGCTTTCTCTGATTTTTACTTTCTCTACTAGTAAGTAGAGGAAGTATTGTATTCCATTAAAAAATTTGATGTCAAGGTTTCACCAGAAATATATGTTTGAAACCCCCTGAATCCGAAAGAAGCATTGTTAGCCTGTGTATCAGTCCGTAGACAAAATAACTCAAAAATGAAAAGTCAATTAAAAACTTAAGTTGGTATTTAAGTTTAATTTCTTTCAAGGATGCGACATGAAGCTTTTGAAGAAAATAGCCCCGCCTTAAACTACCCTTTACATGGAAAATTTTGATTTTCTTGAAAATGGCTCTAACGATTTTGATTAAAATGCCATGCATTTAAGGTATTTGTATAACAAATGAAATGTATATTTTGAATTTTCTGGCTATAGCCTATGAAGTCCTGTTTACTCTGGATGACTTTTGAATAACTAGTAAACAGTAAGAAATAGACAAAATCTTACTATACAAAAACATAGACCTTGCTAAAACAATTTATGTCTAAATAAATTTTTTTGTAGAGTGAACCATTTCGGAGATATTCCTTGTTATTTGTGTCAGTTTCAGAAAACTTCAAACTTTTGTGAAATGGAACATCGTTCATTTTTTTTATATGTTCAGCATGCAAAGAGAACGGGATCTGCAAGCTTTAAGATTTGACTATCGCTCAAAGCCTACTGTATTCTAATATTCCCCTTGCACTTGCACGGAAATAAGCAATAAAATGATTTGTTCAAATGTTTCTCTCAACTAACACGAAGAAGATATAGGAATAAGAGTTTGTAAGAATGGTTAGTACAGGAGTAGAGAAAGTCATGTGAGTGCAACACATCAGACTTTTTTTGTTAACATATGCTCCATCACACAAATATATTTAACAACAAATTATAAATACAGTAGAATCTCGATAACTCAACGACTTTTCTATTTTAATTTTTTTATTTTTTATTGTTAAATTTGACTGTAGTAATTTCTATAATCCACTATGCACTATAAACAGTGTAGGCAAATTTTAATTAGTGTACGCACACAACCTACTGCATTCTCCCTCACAGTAACAAAAGGGATGATATGTATTGGTCTTCAATATCTAGTCAGAACTTAAGCAGCCAGCAGACCATTGTCACGAAATCAAGACCTTGCCACTAATAATGTGAATACATAGCACAAACACTTGTTTGGAAGGTTTGAAGCTTTATTGCTTTACCCAGTATGTATGTGGCAAGCTAAACTTTCAGTTATATATTTCTGGTTACAATGGAGTTTCTAAAATTTAGTTTTATTGTAGTCTTGTGTTCATGCCAGTAAAAATGTCGAATAAGAAGAAAATACAGATGAACATAGAATGAAAATTAAATTGGATGTGTTAAATAGACCTGACAAAGGGGAACATATTAATACGTAATAAATTGTAGGATACGTTATACTTTTCTGATTCCTATTTTGTGCTAGAACATTCATTTATGTAATTTGCATAATATGTTATGAGTTGTGAATAGCAGCCCCCTTATTCCGTAAAACTAGACATTTTGGTAACTTGACACACTCAGTCCACATTAGGTAGTTATCAGGATTCTACTGTATTGATTTATACAAGTTATATAACTGAATACATATTAAACACATCTAAACAGCATATAATTAAATAATGAATGCACACAATGAACGTTTGTTATAAACATATTTACAGACAGTCTCTACATCATAACACATTAAGTATGACATGTTGGATTAGAGTATTGTTAAAAAATTATACACATTAAATATGTTTCTGCCTTGAACACCAGTCACTTCATGTTTGTTAATCAAGAAATCACTTGTCTCAGCTTCAATGAACATGTTACATTCATACCACAAACACAAGGGAAAAGAGAAATATAATAATTTATCTATTAACAATATGTCAGCTCCAATATGAAACACAATGCCAACTATGCTGGGTCACTTCAATAATAAAATAACACACCAATGGTCTGAAAACATGCTGAACATTAAAAGCATTCCTTTTCAAACTATTGTTAGCTAATGCTGGATTTCTAACAATGAAGTCATTAATCCTCTTGATCTCCAATATTTTTCACTGATGGATGGGGCACTAGAAGCGACCAGGCATATTTTTCATAACTGCGTGGTTTGTATTTTCATAGCATATTGTAGGTATGTTTTCTTCTTTCTTTACCTGATTACCCTCCCATTACACCACCTAGCACTTACAAGGCTGTGCCTAGGATCAGACGTTTGTCGGGGCACAGGAATCTATGGACCGGACAGAGTGAAGACCTGGAAGTGGGTGGTCAGTCAAGTACCAGGTATGATAGTGAGGAAGAGGATGATATGAAATGCAGGCACAATGGATGATTGGAAAGGTGATAACGGAGCAATTGGTGGAATGAGCGGTGGGGGAAACCGGAGAAAACCTTCTCTGACACTGCTTCGTCAACCACGAATACCACATGCAGGTCCTTGGGACCGAACCCGGGCCACCTAGGTGGTGGGTGAACACTCTTAACTGCTCGGCCATGATGCTGCCAGGTATGTTTATATTTGAGATAATTATGAGGAAGGAATGGTTTTTCAATGTTGAACAATAATAACTTTGTGAAGCTAAAAGATTGCTAGTTCTTGTTCTAAGCATCATACAGACAGGATTTTTGCACAGGCATAATTAGAAATAAAATTCTAATTATAAAACCTATCTAATTAAAATATTTATCTGAGCATAATTAACGAAGATCATGTTCTTAGTTTAGGTGTGTAAGTTGTGATTATTACATGTGGCAGTGCTGGTAGCGGAGCAAGCACAAGATTTGCTGGAGTCTTCAGTATGGTCTGCCTTCATGTACCCAGAAGTATTGCACCTACTCTAATCAGTAAGATGAGAGAAAAAAGAACAATCTTCAGTCACCCACTAACTTACACCAACATAATATATAGTATGAGTCTTGTTCTTAATTAGATGTGTCACATACCTCTCTATATATAGTGGCACTGAGCTCGGCAAACGGTTAGAGGGGTCAGGCTACTTTGCATTATGCTGCACCAGCAGATGGGTAAGGTGTTCAAGGTTAGGCTGTGTCGCATATCTGCTGTGTGTACACGACAATAACAATGGGCAGCAGAAATGAGACTTGTCTAGCGCCTCCCCGAGACTTCTAGCTATGTCATTTCCAGGTACATGTGTATGTGGAATCAAGAAAGTTCGGCACGACGTCATTCCCAGTATAAAAGGAGACCAGCATGCAAATGAGTTGGTCAGTCAATTAGTGAGTGGTCATAGCTACAGGAATAAGTCGGTCAGTTTGTCTGCTGTGTGTGTTGTCCCAGAAGATACATCACCATTCATGAATGATTGTAACGTAATAAGTGTATTAAGAGACAATGAAAGAAAGATACTGAAAAGTACTGAAGAAGCTTTTGAGAAGAACAATTGTGAGTTGTGATAGCCTGAAAGACTGTGGATTGTGTTAACTATGGGAAGAAAACTGTGTATTTGCAGTAAAATTTTAGAGGACAATAAAGTGATAGAAAATTAACAGGATTGGATTTTGCCATTTTATTTCAATATATTTAGGATAAATAGTTTTGGACATTTTTGTCAACCTAATTATAAATGGGATCTTCTTTGTGTTAATCATCAAGAATAAACAATACAACAAATTGAAATTTCAGCTATTCATTTAAAAATCCTACTCTTTATATTAAATCATGCCACCCTGCAGATAAGATCTCAAAAGCTCATTAGAAAACAACCACCACATATATATCAGGAAATATCTACAGTAATATTGAAGCTTCAACATTCAGTAGCAATTCAGTGATATAGAACTTAAACTTAACACATGCATGCTTACAACTTTAAAAAAAAAAACTTACTCTGAATGTTGATTGCCATTGTTTTGGAAGACTGCAGCACTGATTGTCCTGGTTTAACTCTGAGAACGTCAGTAAATAATCGCTTTTTTGCCATACTGGATGAAATAGGTGATTGAAACCTATCTGATATCGACGAGACAGGAGACTGAGGAGGATCTGAAATATGACAAACATGGAATGTAATTATTCTACTGTCCAAAGAATTTACTCTAAATACTATACTGTGTTAAGCTAAGTCAATTATCAACCATTATCAAATAACAAAGGATTATTAACCTCTGCACTTAAGAACAAAGCAAGCATTCTAAAACACAATAACAAATTTAAATTGCTGCAGATGATCAACTCTCGCAGAACCACTCCAAGGCACTAACCAATAATATTGTTTAAAGAAAGCTGTTTTGTGTGCATATATTCACTCAATTTGTTGTTGTTGTGTTTTCTTTTTATCTGTGGTATACTTTACACAAACATTTTTAATATCTTCTAGGCATATTACTTCCAACTTTACTGGATATTCTAATAAAAATTCTTGTGTGGTTCATTTTTCTCTTTTCTTTTTTTTTCTCTCTCTCCCCATTTTAACTTATTTGAGATTAATTTAATTCATTCATAGAAATGAAACGTGATACACATGTTTTAGGACATATCAATTCAAAATGCAGCGTGTTCGTAGACTGGCCTGACTGCCTTGCAGAGGCACCAAGCTGGGCATGGACTGGCATGCCCTCCACCAAATTTGCATGTAAATGACCGGAAAGTTATGGGTACAGGACACTAACTTGCATTATACTTATCTGCATCACAACAGATGTTGAACTTCATGACCTTTAACACAAACACATTCACTATATATCTAAAAACAATTCTGGTTTACACACAGAAGTTCATGATGACTGATTGCCTGTATTTCTCTCATGGTTTTGTTTTTCAATTCCTAATGTGTGTGAATCTGATGGTTACACTTTCTTCAACATTCCCAACAAATAAAAATCGCATGGAAATGGGCCAGGGGAACATGGCCACAACCCTTGATTAATTATTCTCTCACCATACACACTTCCCAATTCATGATAGAATTCACAGCAGTGCACACTATAGCTGAATCCTGTCCTACAATTTTTCATTTCTTGTTAGTTGTGAGGGGGAAAAAAATTAGAATATAACGTGCAAATCAGCTGTTGCATTGTAAAAAATAGCACAGATAATTCCACACGCAATTACTGAGCACTAAACCCCAACTTTTGCAGCGTGGTGAAGAACTTCATGAATAATATGGGAATTTTTGGTAACCAAACTTGCTTTCCAAGATATAGGAAATGTGTTTGCACTGAAGGTCATCAATTTCAAGACCTAACATAAGTTACTACAGTAGTTATTGTTGCGTATGCATGACTTGCCCATTGTTTATGTGTATCTCTGGTGCCTATCCTTGCACGGTCAGATATATACGTCAGATATGCAAGGTATACAGATTTAAGTTATTCAAATTAATCATTTACAAATGTGCAATTTACCTTACTTCATGATGATGGATTCTTCTACAGTATAAAAGCTATAGTCCAATAAGAAATTAAATCAACCCTTTTGAATTTATGTTGGGATTCAATATCTCTTATATATTGGGGTAATTTGTTATACAAATGTAGACCAGCATATGTGAAGCTATTTTCATGATTTGGTTCTGTTAAAGTTACAAAGTTTTTTGCTCTGGTGTTATATGTGGAGAGTCCACCCACTCACACATATCATTAAGTTTGCAAAAAACAACATTAATGATATTACAGAATTCAAATAAATATTTTTTACTAGTAGTACTATACTCACTAACACAAAATTATGACATAATTTTTGAAGCCTTGCACAACTTACTTTGTCCTGTGGATGCCCTATCTAAATTGGTGGTGAGCCTGCGTATCACTGGGTTGGGGCATGGCACAGATGTTGTCATGTCATCTAGCTGACCTGGAAGGCACACGTCTTCACAGGAAGGAACAGGCAGACCAGAGTTTTGAATGTTTTCCCACAACGGACTCTCGCTACGCCAAGCCATTGCCTCCAATATTTGTTCTTCAATCTGGCAAAAGAAAATGTTTCACTTAATGCTAAGATGGCTTTTGTTTGATAATCCAATCTATGATGGTAATTTACTATCTTACTCCCATAGCTAATGTATCTTGTATTTGCAATTTGTAATTTCTGTATCAATAGGACTATTTACAGAAAAATAAAATAACATAGCTCTCGATACCAAGAATATGGTCACTGTCAAAACATAAAATTCACACAAAATATGCATTTCAAACAACATTAAGAAAAACTTACATGAAATGAGGTGTAAATATTTAGTTGGGTTTGTATGGCAGAACATGGACAAACATTTTGACAAAAATTACATCTTGCATTTGTTTGCATAGACAGTTATGTTCTTTATTATATTTGTATAATTATTTCCAAATATGTTCCCTAAAATATCGCAAATCTTCCCCTCAACAATCATATCATATTCTTTTTATTATTTTTATTTTTTCATCCCATTCATCATATACATGAATTATATACTTATCACCCAAATAAACACCTGTTTCTTTAATTTTCAATTCTAAAATACTAATCTATCTGTGATTTCTGCCATTTAAAAACACATTTTTTAAATAATGATAAGACCAAACTCTGAAATTATGTGTAACCCTCCACGACAATTAGATATATGAAGTCTGTAAATTTTGTAGTATACGAATTTTGGATTTTGTCTTGGCAGAGTTGTAGTGCCATCATGATTCTTAACAGTCTACTCTAATGATGAGACAGATGAGGAAAACCATGGATGATGAAACACTAAAACAGCTATACTATGCATTTGTTTACTCACACGTAAAATATGGAATAGTATTGTGAGAAAATATTACAAAAACAGAAGTGGAAAAGCTTTTTAAACTAAAACAAAAAATGAATTAGATTAATAGGCAATGTAAATAGAAGACACACATATAGATCAATGTATAAAGAATTTGGTATTTTGACTGTTCCATGTATATACATCTATTAGATGATAAAACATATCTTTCAAGAAAATGATAAAAAAATGACTATATTTACAGATACAATTTAAGAAATAATAACAATTATTGCAGAACAGTACTTAGGGGTACTTTAAGCAGACACTGCACAAAAAATGCAGATCTAAAGATGAAAGCAATAAAGAAATATCTAGTAGAAAATGTCTTTTATAGTCTAGAGGAATTCGAGTATAGGGCTTAGATGAACAATTGTAAATAGTTTGTGTAAATATTATTTAAGTTCTTCTGAACTCATGATATATCCTATGTAATCGAAACATATGGATGAATAAAATCTTGAAATGTGTATGGTATGCCATTAGTGGAGAAAGAGTTATAGGGCCAATTTTTTTCAAGCCAACAGTAGACACCCATACATATGCGAATACAATGTTGCACCCTGTTTTTAGAGAATTAACAGACAGGGAGCATGATTTTACCTTTTATAGTAGAGATTTTTGGCCCCCTCGGTCCCCCGACCTAACCCCCTGTGTTTTCTATCTCTGGGATAACTTAAAACAAAGTGTACAAGACAAACTCGCACACCCTGGAAGAATTAAAACAAAATATCCACCAGGAAATTGCCAGTATTTCTCAATGTGAACTACAGCAAGTGATGGATAGTTTCCTAAAGAGGTGCCAAAAATGTATGAACAACAACAGTGGCCAGTTTCAGGATCTCCTTTCATAAAACTGGTAAGCAAATCCTTTAAAAGTTATTTTAAAAATGTTGTATGGTTTCATCTGCGCCTTTCTATGATAGCAGCATACAGCAATGAGCACCGAGGATGCTGACAGCAAAACAGACGGTTTGCAAGTTTTTTGTTCTGTTATTTGAGTGAATTTGCTTCACTATCAATTGTTTTTCTTGTTTTACCAAACAAGATATTTGTTTCCAGTATCTTCTAAATATATGCGATTTTCAAGACCCACTGCAAACTACCTTTTACATAGAAAGTTTTACAAAATTTTGAATTTTCTAAAAAATAGGCAACGATTTTGATTAGAATACCATATATTTAACATATTTACATGATCAAATGCACATCTGAATTTTCTGGGAATAGCCCGTGAAACTCACTTCATTCACACCAAATTTTATAATCTTGCATAATGGGTAACTAAGAGAAACTTATGTGAAAACTAATTTCTTTAAGGCACAATTTACAATTATTTTCTTTTTGTCATGTATCTGAGATATCTGTTCATATAAATTTGAATTTCTTAGTATTTAATTTTCACTAAAGGTGTTATTGCAATCTTACAAGAGTATTAAATTTCATGGCCAGCACATAGCTGCTCTTATTTCAACACTTCATCAAATTGGTTAGCATTTATGAGTAGGATTATTACATACACTTTAATTTCACTTACTAGGTTGTTATTCTTGGACAATTGTTTGATGGCAACAATTGCCATCATCTGCTGTATGCCTGCCGGCGTCAAGACTGGAATCCTTTGAATGGTGCTGTCCTCTTAATAGTAAATTTAACGACATCATCCACCAGTGGGATTTCAAAGTTCTCATTCAAATTTCATGAATTTTGAAACCCCACCAGTCAATGATATTGCTTTAAATTCTTCCATAAATCAAACAAAATTGACTATGAATTCAGTTTCTTCTATCTCCCTTATATCTACAATGAAACGTGTAACACTATTTCTGCAGAGGTTTATCACAATTAACAAAATAAATGGAGAAATAAACTTTCATAAGAATTAATAAAGGAAATTGAAGCTATTAACAGTGAAGCAACAAGAATCTAAAGTAAGAACAAAATTAGAAACTAAAAACTTCACTTATCTTAGTAATATTGCAAATTCTTTGGTGCAAAGCTGACAATGTTTCGAGTTGATTCCAACTCATTCTCAAAGCTATACAAACAAATTCGTTACCAAGGCTACTGATGTTCATTTTAATCACTAATCTCTGAAAACAAAAACCATAGATACTGATGCTCATTATATCACCAATCTCTGAAAACAAAAATCTATAAATACAATCTATAGAAGGTGTTTCAAAATTCATAACACAGTTCCTGTTTTTTTTTTTATAGATTTAATGGTTTGGGAAAAAATATTTATTTTAAAAAACAGGAACTGTGTTATGAATTTTGAAACACCTTCTATAGATTGTATTTATAGATTTTTGTTTTCAGAGATTGGTAATTAAAATGTGCATCAGTATCTGTGGTTTTTGATTTCAGAGATTAGTGATTAAAATGAACATCAGTAGCCTTGGTAACGAATTTGTTTGTATAGCTTTGAGAATGAGTTGGAATCAACTCGAAACACTGTCAGCTTTGCACCAAAGAATTTGCAATATTATTAAGATAAGTGAAGTTTTTAGTTTCTAATTTTGTTCTTACTTTAGTTTCATAAGAATTATTTGTAGAAGCTACATAAAATATGATAGTGGATAGAGAAAGTCGTGTGAATGGAACACTAGATTTTTTCTTTAGCTTACTGAAAATAACACTTATTCTTTGCATTTAACAAATGTTCTAAACTCTACTACATAATGAATGGTCTGCTGGAGTAATGGGAAACAAATGAAACTTCATATTCATGTCCCAAATATGAAAAAACACTATCATAAAAAATTTGACTCAAATGCTTCAGGTATGTAAACTACAAGTGATATGTAACAGAGATCTTAATTTAGTTTGTCAAACAGTAGTGATGTCCAGCAAACCATGGTGTCGCTCATTTTATTGACTAGATTATATATCAATCAAACAAGTCTACAAATCTTGAGTGAGCAATGTACGGCTAGGACATTGGATCATTTGAGATGGAATCATTTCATATTCTAAATTGGAGCACAAACATTGCCAGCATTTCTCAATGTGAAGTGCAGTAAGTGATGGATGGTTTCCTAAAGAGGTACCAGAAATGTTATGGCCAATGTCGGTGGCCAGTTTCAGCACCCCCTTTCAAAAGTTGGTAAGTAAAGCCTTTAAAAGTAGTGTTAAAAATGTTGTGTGACAGGAATTATACATCTAAATGAACTAATGAGAAAATTCAGGTTAATACTTCACATTTTTTAAATTAACGTCCTCCAACGGAATGTCATATCAAACAGTGAATGAATGAAACGGGTGAAATGATGCTCAAATGAGCCCGAGGTCTATAGAGCTTTAAGTTACCTGACATTCGTCTTCTCAGGATAAGGCAAAACCTCAGAACCCTGAGCGAGATTCGAACTCGTGACCTCTTGGACGCGAGGCGGACACGCTAACCATCATGCTACCAAGGCGGGCATTTCACATGTGAAGTTGTATCCATCTAATATGTGTAAATTTCCTGTATAATGTGAACATTGAGGTTATATTTGTAACCTCAGGTACAAAGCTATTCGAAGGATGAAAACACGGTCAACGTTGATCATAAGAGAAAATTACGATCAATACATAATGAAAGAAAAGCGACAGTTGTTAGCTACACATCTAGACCAATAAATAAGGTACCCTATAAGCACTATTAATAAAAATGTTGTATAAGACAGATGTGTATTTGAGCAATAAAATATAGCAAGCTATGTACTGGCAATCAGCAATAGTGGATTGCACTGCCGAGGGATGTTCAATGAAGCATCGTCTGCCACACACGATTGTAGATGCTATATTGAATTTAGCATATCCAAGAATCATGGAGAAATTAAACAAAATATCTTCGGAAACTTACTACAGTTGTATTTGTGAAAAGTGAAGTTATTTTTTACACTATAATTTCATCATTATAAAGATAATTTGGGTGGAAATCTAAATATTTATTGAGAATACATTAATCATCGCCATCTTCTATCTGCTAACCCATTAATGCTCTGAAGATAAGCCCATTGTTGCCAAGCCACCTAATAAAAAATCATCCCAGTTCTATGGTAGATCTTTTTCAAGACAGAGTTTTGACTAGTAACAGAAGTTGACTAACGGCAGAAATGTACAGACTATTATTTATTTACAAATATCATTGGTTTATAAATATTAAAAATAAAAGCAATACTAATGGTGAAGGTTTCTTCATGTATTGAATCCAGTTTTTTGAGTCACTTTATTTACACTTCATATACTACTAAACCTGCAGGACAACCATACTCAATTTACAATAGAAGTAGAAGTAAATAATACATTACCCCTCCTGAACTTCAAAATAACTAGAAATTTACATGGCATAGAATTTTGAATACATAGTAAACCCACACATGTAAACAATTATATAAAGAAAAATGGATGCAACCCTGTCTTACACCACTAACTGCCTTCAGAAGTTTGATTCACCATTTATACA
This sequence comes from Tenodera sinensis, assembly GCA_030765045.1. Lineage (NCBI taxonomy): Eukaryota > Metazoa > Arthropoda > Insecta > Mantodea > Mantidae > Tenodera > Tenodera sinensis. Next base: position 189,743,794 of record CM060963.1, read on the forward strand.
ATATCCCATTCAGTAAAGACAACTTTTAAAAGAGCAACAATGCATAAAAAATAGCAGTGTTAAATGGATTCAACCCGGTCGTCTTAAGGGACATGTTGAAAAGAAAAAATCAAGGTAATTTCACAAACTACTACATTGACATTTCTTATGAAAACAAACTGGAAATATAAAAAATTCACCTACCATCCCTGGGCTTTTTTGAATGCATCTTCAAAAAATCTGATGTGTTGCACTCACATGACTTTCTCTACTCTTGTACTAACCATTCTAACAAACTCTTATTCCTATATCTCCATGTTAGTTAACATAAATATTCGTACAAATTATCTTACTGCTTACGTCCTTGTAGGTGCAAGGGGAATATTAGAATACAGAAGGCTTTGTGCGACAGTCAAATCTTTTTGACCTTTGAGATTCCGTTCTCTTTGCACGATTAACATATAAAAAAATGAACAACGTTGTTGCATTTCGCTAAAGTTCTAAGTTTTCCGAAAGTCACACACATAACAAGGAATATCTCTGAAATGGTTCACCCTACAAGAAAATTTATTGAGACATAAATTGGGTATTTTAGCAAGATCTACATTTTTTGTATAGTATAATTTGATCCATCTCTAACGGTTTACCAGTTATGCAAAAGTCGTCCAAAGTAAATACGACTACAGGGGCTATAGCCAGAAAATTCAAGATATACATTTCATTTGTCATCAAAATATCTCAAACATATGACATTTTAATCAAAATCGTTAGAGCCATTTTCAAGAAAATCAAAATTTTCAAAAAATCTTGCATGTAAAGGGTAGTGTAGGGTGGGGCTATTTTCTTCAAAATCTTCGTGTCGCATCCTTGAAAGACATTAAACTTAAATACCAAGTTTGGTTTTTAACCGACTTCGTTTTTGAGTTATGCTGTCCACAGACTGACACACAGACAGACACACACAGGACCTTTTTCTAAAAATGCTTTTTTTGGATTCAGGGGGCCTCAAAACATATATTTCCGGTGAAATCTCGACATTAAATTTTTGGGTGGAATACAATACTTCCCCTACCTACCAGTAGAGAAAGTAAAAATTAAACAAGACTAGCACCTCAAAACAAATTTAGTCTGAAGAACCTGCTAAACTACTCACTTAAAAATGCAATGCCCATAACTTTAAAATCCGGAATTTACCAGATCAACTGTGAAAATGCTACACAGGAAAAACTAAAAGAGATTTGGAAATCAGGATAAAGGAACACCAGAGAAACATAAAACTGAAACAAACAGAAAATTCTGCTGTCACACTATTTTCATTGGGCGTAACATAAAATGGTTAAAAATCACTTATTTCACCGATAGAACCGAACATTTGGGAGAAAATATACTTCATTAAACACAGTAATACAGCAGTAAATTTTGAAATCTTGCCACTAAACAAAGTGTTAAAATTTTACGCCCCGAATACCAGATGGCAACAGGACCATAGCAACAGAGATGTGGTGGAAGAAGAAGTTAAAATCTTAAAGATACTAAATTTTAGAAACTAAAAGCTTCACTTATCTTAGTACTTGCTGTAAGTATTCATATAATACTAAGTAGGACTATTTGAGGTTTATAGAAAGAGGAGGAAAATGGTAATTAATTTTTCTCCCACACTTAGTCATGATAGGACAAGGTTTGGAGACGTAGAATCATAGCAGGGATATGAACTAGAGATCTTACAGTTTTTGTCCGGTTGCTCTAACCACTGAGCTACCACATACATGCTGGCTTCAGTGGTTAAACCAACCAGATGATCAAAAGACCCTTGGTTCAAATCCTAACTATAGCAATTTTTCAGTCCGATTCTACCTTTCCAAGAGAAAAGTTGAACTGCATACTTACATTAAACATTAGAATACAGTCAGAAAATACCGATGCATGTGAGATATGCAGGGGTTACATTGGTTACTGGATTAGTTTACTAGTTATAAGCTCTAATGACAAAACCTTTATCCCAAAGAAACAGATGGTAATAAATACACCGAGTGCCCAAGGATATTTATAAGCAAAACAATTGATTTGATAAATAATATTGTATACTTCATTCTTAAAAACCTTTTGTACTCACCAGATTCAGATGCTTCACCATGTCACGTGATAACTGATCTTCCACTCTTACTATTACTTCAATTACTTTGTAGAAATAATAAGGTTCAAGATTCAGAGCTTCCAAAATCCATGGAAATATCCTTTGTGAATTGTATGAATAAATAACAATTTCTAGGGAACATGCAAACAATGTCTGATGAAATACTTCTTGCTCTAGCAGTGCCTGCAAATGATAAAACCATTTACTTGAATAAGTATTCCATACACTTCAATGCTACAAGTAGCAGGCAAGGCAACAGTATTAAATGAAAAACTGTAGTCATTAACAGTGAAACAATATAAAAATATTTAGAGACATGTAATTAATTTCAACAGTTTACACCATATACAAAATATAAGTGAAGCCTATTAGAGCCTCTAAATATTTGTTATAAAGGCAATAGTAATTTGTTTCTAGCATCAGCTTTTAATCTTTATCCACTTGAACCAACATTCTATGAATGTATGAAAGGTTGAAACAGAACTGAAAATTAAATGCCATAACCACAGATCTGTTCTATGCCTGGCTGCTTTTACCACTGAGCTTCCATGGCAATATGTTGGCAGGACATTAAATTCCCCAACTGCTATTGAATTTTTCAGTTCTGGTACCTTTCAAAGTTTACCTACACACGGTTTGTGTGTGTTAGAACTATCAATTATCATTGTATTTATATATGGATTCTAATTTTAATATTAGGAAGTTGCACAATATACACTTATTCAAGTACATTAAAACAATACAAATAGCATGCAGCTTGACCTGTTCGTCTATATTTGTTCCATCTATTGTCGTTTGTAATTCACTTCACTTTTTCTTTGTCTATTTGTCCCCACAGCAAAATTTTCTTACGGATATTGTTCTCTTTTCAGACATTTCCTCCCACATAACTTGCACAGGCATTCTTCGCCTGGCTTGTGTCCTTTTTCTTACATACCAGATGGTGGAAACCATGTGTTGCAAACCTTGTTACAAGATGCCATAGTTCGTAGTTTGAGCACTTCCAGGCTTCCTTGGTCATTGCGTCCATGATGTAGAAATCTTCCTAAATTTCAGCTTCTTTCCTTCAATGTGCCTTCACTGTTTGCTTGTATGCCTCTGTTGCCAGTAACACTATTTGTAGTCAGAGTTCTTCTAACCACATTGTCTCTGCACATTTCACATATCAATCTGGACAGTGAGTACTTCGTTAGACACAGAGTCTTGTTCATGAATGTTCTCTAAATTTCTTTTTGTCAGGTGCTCCCATATAAGTTGCAGTCCATAAGCTACTATCGGCATTATTTTTGCTTTAAACAATTCCATCGCTGTCTTTAGAGATATTTTGTCCAGGTGTTTGATGTCATAAATGGCATTCACTGCTGACTTTACTTTGTCCTTTATGTGCTCTGTGAATGTGGTTCCTTGTGTCTGTAGCTTTATAACCAGGTATTTCAAGTTGTTTACCATTTTCAGCAGTTCGTCCTGTAGCTTTCTGGTGTCTCCTACTGCAAGTCTTCCTCCTCTGTTGAAAGTCGTTATTACAGTTTTTTCTCTGTTGAGTATTAGTTGAAAAAAATCTTCACTTTGAAAAATAGAAACAGGGTGTTCAATTTCGACATCCCCCAGAAATATATATTCAGCACGTTCTTTGAACCACCAACAGAGTTGACCTCGGAGAAAACATTGCCAACCACACCACAGAGAACCGTCAATGTCAGTTTGATAATGGAGGAAAACAGGCCTCCAAAACACGCTTGGGAAATTCTAAAGTAAGTGTTGTTTAGTGTTAGTAATCGACATACCTTTGAATTTAATTATTTTGAATATTTGTTATGGGTGACTAAATAGAACTGAGCAGATTTTGCAATACTTAACATGCAGGAAAGTATCAAGCATATATGAATCTAGTGAAACTGTGAAGAATAAGCAGCAATTGTTCATGTATTTTTATGAAATGCAAATTTACTCTGAAAAAGCCTTCCGCAAATTGTGAGAAGAAAACTGGTTTTCAATTTGCCACTTTTCAGGGACCCTAGAGAGAAGTTATAAAGAAAGAAAGAAGAAAAAAAGAAAGAAAAAGGGTGGAGTGAAGTTGAATGTAAAAACAAAACAATGTTTGGTATTTCTGTTTTTAATAGCTTTGATACTTACAGTAAAATCAAACCCAGGTTTCTTCTTCTTTTCTTCCAGAAGAATGTTCTCCAAGAGTTTGTAATAGAGAGATTCTCCAAGTTGTAACCGCTTACGAGCAAAGTCTATATGTGAAGTTGGATGATCATCAGGCTGAGTATAGCACGTACAAAATAAATCACCCATTTCTCTGACTCGCTCCTCAATTCTTTCACGGGGGTCCTGATTGCATGATCTAAAAAGAAATGAAATAATCAAAATTAAACTAAGAGTACATGGCATTATCATTATTAGCTGCCTCAAAATTTAATGATAACAGGGTTCTGAATTTGGAAATAATTTCTGGCATTTGCCAACATAAGTTAGACAAAACATCAGATTTATTTTCCTTTTAACCTTTGTAAAATATCCCTTTGTTTACTCTATACTAAAAAGCTACAAAGCTTAATGGCAGGTTTCTTAGTCATTCTTTACATGGCAACAGATTTAAATGGAAGTTTTGAGTAGGAACCATACAGAAACTTTTTTGTTTCTACTTTGTTGGCTTCGAGTGCATTTTCTGGAAGGTTGGCTTCCTGTTTGTCTTTGTTTACAGCAACCTTATGCTGTGTTATGAAGTATTTTCAGATAATTTCTGAAGGTGCAGTTAATCTAATTACTTGCACATTACATTGCAAAGAAAGTCTGGTGTAAATATTTTAGCACAGTTCTTATACAGTGTAAATAATTTTATATAACAGGAGGACTTGAATAGTTGTTAAAGTGGCTATGCGAGAAAGCACTATAAGTTAAAGCTAGACACTTTTAGGAATGTAACTAAATCATTATTTCTGCTTAAACTGCATGCAACTTTTAAACTAATTTTTTCATTTTAATTTTTGCTACTTTTATTCACACAAATTACATGTCAAGGGCATCTACCTAAAATTGGATTGTGAACATCTCCAAACTACTATGCATTAAGCAAGAACAAATGAATATGGAACATTTATTAGACCATGAAATACCTAAACAAGATCTACCCACCCAACCTCATGCTCATGCAGACAGATAAATTTTATTACTTGAATATTTCAAGTAGTGTTTCACTGGGACATGCTTGCCGTCCAGATAGCAGAGTTTGTAGACGGCTCACACTCTGAGTTGCTGTAGACACAGGAGTCACATTATGAGAAATTTCTTTGCTCTTCAGATACCGCCTCCCTGTCAGAGGTGTGGCAGGAGCAAGATGTTGAATCTGAAAGTAATCCAAAGTTTAAAAACATCTACAGTAACACCATAAACATGGTATAAATGGAAATGTTCTTATATTGAGGTAAGTTTGCAACAAAAACATTAATGATCTTCCAGTCCATTTAAAAATTATAAGTCTTATCTCAAAACTCTTTGTTTCTCCACTTCTAATAACATATGTAGCATACATGCACTGCACATTTTTATTTATTTATTTTTGTAATTTTGAAAGTTTATACTTACCCCACCGCCAAATTTCTGACTTTCAGCACGTTTAGCATTGATCTTCTCTGTGAAGTCTCCCATACCCCACATCTTTGTTGGAGTGCCAATATCAGAATTGGCATCTTCACCTGTGTTCAGATTTTATTAGTTACTTTAATAAACATACATATTTTAACATATTAAAACACTGCACACACTTCTTAAAAATTTCAGCACTTTTTATAAGCTTAAAGAAAACAAAATAGATCTAACTACAAAAAATGTATAAATAAATATTTTATTTACATCACACATTATCGTAAGTTTTAGGCTAATGAATGAGCAACTACAGTCTGTTCACCAGCTCATGGTGCCAGGCAGAAATGCAACGAATCAGTACATCAGTGACTAATTCTAGGTGCACAGCAGAATCTGATGCTGGACTCATGCTTCTGATTGTGCTTACATTGCCTGCAATCAGAAGCATAAGTCCAGCTTCAGATATCACTGTGTACCCTAGAATTACCCACTGATGTACTGACCCATTACATTCCTGCCAGGGACCATGAGCTGATGAACAGACTGTACATACAATAAACACCATATTTGTATCCAGAATTCATAAAGACATGAAGTGTTTATACTCTAAAGGCTGATCCACAATAGCCCAAGAATGGAAAGCAAAAGAACATACATTTTGTTCATTATACTCCAGTAATGTATCATTGTTTATAACTAACCCATGATATTTTTTCACCTGCTTTCAAATCTGTCAACAAGAACTGACAGTTCAGTATTTGGAATGAGTTCTGTTATGATCAGACAATAGCTAACATAAATGCTATCAGCATTGTTAGAAATTATAGATGCAGTCAACTGACAGATAACTGAAGGCAAGAAACATATTTGTTCTGTATTCTTTTGTGCAAAATGCTCTTCAACCTATAGCAAAACCCTGCAAACCCAAAATTCTGGATAATCCAAACACAAAATCCACAGCCAATTTTGTGGCAATTTCCCCCTTGCCAAGTTGCTTAAGCTTTCCAGGTTTTCTTTCAATGTACAGGAACTATGTTTAGCTGACATCATAGTGCATGGTATAACACAAAAAAGCACCTGTCCTGTATTTATGAGCAAAAGGTATAAATTACTGTAGAATGACCACTAATAATAGCAAAACAAACTGAACTAGCTACTACTGCCACTATCACATGCAGTCAGCTATGTTCACAGGTCAGAATAATGCATTGTCATGTTGAATACATTTACCACGTTTCCATGGGGAATTGAAATTAATTTGAGTTCTCATTCCGGATTGAATACTGCATGAAAACTGGATTCAAATCAAACTGAATCCTTGGGTCCGATCCTCTTAGAAGTGCAATCGGATTGAAATTTTGCTGCATGGAAACACCTACTGGATTGAAATCGATATGATCCGCCAAAGACACTAACTTTTACTGTACTCTGAACATGCTGCATGCTTGTCATTTTGTTTTCATGGTGAAAGTGATGTAATAAAACACAACAAAGTCACCTCCATTGATTTTATAACTCTGCAATTTATTCTTCTAAACTACACCTCTAACCTCAAAACCTACTTAAAACACACAGAAAACATTTTAGGCAGGTTTGCCAATATAAACCAAGTGCCCAACATAAAAGCTTGCATTATTTATGCTTATCGATCCCATTCCGGACTGTATTCAACATAGAAATGTGGATCATATTGAGAATGGGACTGAATTCAAATCACTTTCAATTCCCCATGGAAACGTAGTGATTGTCATGTTGTGTGCAGTAATCGCAATGTTCACTTCCTCACATCGCCATGCTACATTACCTTGTACCTGCTAATCCTGTAGCACAATTTATATTAATTTTTTTTCTTTTTCGCATGATCCAAACAGATCACATCCCCAATTAGTTTGGATTAGTGGGTTTCTGCTGTACTTATAATTATCAATACTTTTGCAGTTCCACATAAATTAAGTGTAAACTGTTTTGTAAGATTTCTCTTACTGGAATCAAATAGAAAGAAAAATACTGTATGGTTAAATGCCTAGATTTTATGTCTCTTTCTATAACTCCTGAGAGAGAGAGAGAGAGGGAGGGGGGGGGGGGGGAGAGTTAGCAGTTGATTCAAAACTGTTTGATGAGGCCTGGACTGCAAGCCAATACCCTATATGCTTAGCTTAATACCTAACAGGTGTTTAAATGCATGCAAATGGTTACTGAAGATGTATTCCACAGTGTTAACCCAAAATTATCATTTTATTAATATTGGATGAAAACTGGAGCAATATTTGTTAATAACTTTTCTATAAACCTAAGATTGCACAAACTTGATCTATCATTGTATATAATTTTCTTGACATGGTCTATATTATGTCAAATGTGCAACACTTGACATATTAAATGACAGGTTCATCTACTTCAAATATTCCACACAATGTCTGTAAAGCTCATCCAGGTAAACAAAATATGGCTTTATTAAACCAACTAATAGCATAAGGATTGGACAACAGATGCAACACTACTGCTATATAGTTATTTAGTCACAAAGTCCCAGGTATTGCAATGAATGAGCACATTTGTGGATAGTATCAAACATTTTTATATATTATTCAGGTTGTAAGACAAAAAAAGAAAGAGAATTGAATAGAGATTTGAAAACTCTTAAGCAATAGTGTGTATACGAATGTATACAGTAGAGGCCTGCATGGGCCGACATTCTTACGTTCAAGCCAGCCCAAACCGGACTCAACCAAGCCCAAGGAAGAGGTTATAGTGCCCGGGCCCCATTATTTAATTTTATTATGATTATGATGACCATTATAATTATTATTATTATTTTTTTTGAAACCTTTCAGAAGAATAACCATATAGAATTCCTAGTAAAGGAATGCTGTGATAATTGTGCTATTCTCAGAAAAATAAATAATACATCATTTTATATCTTGTAATTTTCAAGCACGAGCCTGGCCAGAGTCTGATAAAAAGTTTTTAAATTAGGCCCGAACCCAGCCCGGAGTCACCCCTAAGTTAAGTTCTGAATTATGCCAGGGTTTTTACGGAAGTAATCTAACACTAGTACTGCCTTTTTTTGTCACAGATGCTGAAATCTTCTTGATACCACAATAAACGTGTACTAAAACATAGTTCCAGCAATACACAGATATCCAGTCCATATGCTTCATAATAGGAGCTATAAACAAAAAATTGAGAAGTCATATCCTGAAGCCATATAATAAGATTCACATTTAGGTGAAGGAGTTGACACTACAATTAATGTCATCCATCACCAAATGTTTGTGCACACACTGCTGGTTACTAGAGCCCACTAATGGTGCAATCAGTGTTTAAGCTTGCACTTGATGAATATTGTTACAGCCCAGTGAAGATCAACTACGATCATGACAAAGAATAGACATATAACCTCTGGTCTATCATAACACAATAACGTGTTGTCATACCCATGGTGAAAATCTGCAGCACTTTGAAATGCTCCCAAAGCTGTAAAAATGCCGCCTTTACCATAGTCACAAAATGGTCTCTGCTTCTTTAAATTCTACTGTGCCAAAGTTGGCAAGGATGATCAATGATTATTGTTGTACTAGTCCAGGTGGGTTGTTACAATTTTCCCTCTAATCTTCTTGCTTCCACAGAAACTGATATTAAAATGCAGAGCTGTTTTAGTCTACTGCATGGCTGCTACTCTTGGCAGTGCAGTTTGTGACCATCCATAGTTGCAAGTAACTTGTGCAGTGTAATCTCAATAACTCAGCCTAATATGGACTAAGAGGCTGTCTAATCACCAAAATGTTGAGTTTTACAGAATAAGGAGTCTGTTATTCACAACTCATAACATAATACTGCAAATTGCATAAATACATATTCTAGCACAATATAGGAAACAAAAGTAAAACAAATGTATTACACATTCATATGTTGCCCTTTGTCCATCTCTTTAACACACCCAATTTAATTTCCATTGTCATGTTAACTTGCCTTTTCTTCTTGTTCAACATTTTCAGTGGCACAAACACAACTCAACACTAACAGTAAGCCTGAAATCTGCAAAACAGTACTATAACCAGAAATATGTAACAGAAAGTTCAGCTTACCATGTACAGGGATTTTATTAGACATAGCAAATTATCTTGTTAGGATCTGTAAGAGTGACATCATGCAAATTATGATGGGGATGTCTCTGTTTCCTTCCTTGAAATAAACAAAACATTGCTGATAATGCAAGATGGCACTGTAGTTAACCACGCATGATCCACGATGTTTATGTACTACACAGAAGTCTGAAAGATAACCTCCTAACCTATGTTCTTATAAATAGAAAAGTGAGCTCGATCATAAACCACTGCACAATTCGTCACATCCAAAAAAATACCTTTGTACTGGGTGAAGCAATAAACCTTCAAACCTTCCTAACATGGTTTGTGCTATGTATCCATATTATGAGTGACAAGCTTTTGGTCTGCTGGCCACATATGTTCCGAATAGATATCGAATACGCGGTCAGACCTTTTATCACTGTGAGGGAGAATGCAGTGGGTTGTGGGAGTATACTAATTAAAATTTACCTATACTATTCATATTGTACAATAGATAATAGAAATTATTGATTGAGTTTAACAATAAAAAAAAATTAAAATAAAAAAAGTTGTAGTTACACAGAATGTTGAGTTATCGGATTCTACTGTACTCACAACATTGCACTTTGGGGTTTGCTCAATAATTAAGAAAGATGCATCATTACTGGCAATAGAAGCTCTTCTCTAATTACCTCCTGACTTAGAGTGAATTCTAAATCCTACCCTGCACAAGTGGTTTAAACAAGGCATCCAAAGTAGAATTGGTTAATTTTAATGCATTATGGCCTCAATACTAAGAGCTAACACATGATTTTTAAGTCCAAAGGAGAATTGTGCTAAGAAATCCTTATACAATAGAAGAACTAACACTAAACGTTAGAAATGCAAACATTGAGGTCAAATTTGTGATGACAATGTTCTCCTGATACGATGCCTATTTGAATGAAGGACAACAATTCTCTAAAATGAGTGTTTCCAAAACTGAAACAGGGTGCACCAGCTCCAGCATCTTGGTAGCAGAGATTACACTGCCATTTAAGCAGTAAGTATTTTTAACAAAGCCCTGTAGTATGAAGTTTAATGCTATCTTTCTTCCACAAAAGTACAGTAAAACTTCGTTTATACGTTTTCCAGGGGACCAAAGGAAAAAAACGTGTAAGTGTGAAAAACACATAAATGAAAGTCAGTAAATAAAAATTGGAAAATTTATACAGCATATGGATTATAGTTAAGAGAACAACAAGAAATAATTATGGGACTGTTTAACTATAATCGACATTATGAAACAATACAAGCTCAAGAGAAATGCACCCAAATAAAAATAAATATGTACAAAGTAAGTTGAGTCACTTCACATAGTAGTCCATTATCTAGACTTGTTTTTTGTTGGCAGAGGCCCAAGCATGAACAGTATTTTCAAACCAGTACAATTCGGCCATATTTCCTCAGAAATGTTAAGGCATGTTCCAAAATGTTTGACAATCCATAAAGCACTAACAGCATCATTAAAATCTTCCGGGTTATGTACGGCTCTTCAATAGATGGAGCAATCTTGAATTTCTTAGCAATCGTAATACCAGCTCCTCTTCCTTTAACCCATGTTCACTAACAAAGTTAATCATCACAACTGAAGCACAGACCACAAATGACTGAAGCAAGTACATTGTGCAAGTACAGTGCATTTTGCTCTCGGAGATGTAAGCTATGATTGTATAAGCATATCAATTGTATAAATAAAAGTTGTATAAACAAAATAATTTGTTGTAATGTATTATAGAATTTTGCTGGGACTGCCAAAAAAAAATGTATGTGTAAAATACTTATAAGTGTGAAACGTATAAAAGAAGTTTCACTGTAATTCCAATTTTATATACAGGGCCATGAACAACTGTGCTATGTATTGGACCTCAGCAGCACTAATAAAATGTAAGTTAAGAGTGCACTGAGAACCCAAATATTTCAAACAACTATTTGCATATTAAATTTACATTCTGTAAATGTGTTTCTTGTTTGAAAGATGTTACTGCTACTATTTGAAAAGCAGAACTATATATTCCCTTTCAGCTAACATTTAAATCAGCTCTAAAAGGGAAATGTTTAAATGAAACTGTCAATTTTCTCACCTTCTTGGTCAGAAATCCTATCCAAGAATTTGGGCTGAGCTGGTGTCTTAAGAGCAACAATCAAGTGGTTGCGCATACTCCCTGGTCTCTGCGCCCGCAACAATCTCTTACATTCAGCTGAAGCAAGTCAATTCAGAACTCAAAATGAAATAATCTATGCCTGATATGATAAATCAGTTTCTACAGCAGCCAACAATGAATAGTTCTGCAGTCAGAATGCAGACTGAACCATGTGGATGACTACCAAAAGGCAAAGTACACAAATGCAATTAATATAAACTACAAACAGAACTGACAATTACAAAATTGGAATTAATAGACGATTCCTTGAAAATTTAATCTGCATCAAACACAAACTTAGGCACTTTCTTTTGCTAAATGATGCTTCCATCTAATACACTTTACATGAGATAACAATCTTAGGCCACTTTAACTTACATTAGAGGCTGTATTACAGTAAATTGATCTATTTAACCCAATTAAATTCACTGCTCATCAAAATGTGACATTTGAACTGTCACTGGGTCTGGATCGAGAAAAATAAATTCTTTCTCTTAATCTAAAACAAGCTTGGAGTTGTGTCCAAACCAGAAAATATCAAGAGAAAATCTGAAAAAGTGATGATGTCCAACAAAATTATGGAACATGCTATCACAGTGCAAATGGAAAACATGTTTTAATGTTGGCTCTTATGGAAACATTAATGAAAACAAGCAACACATGGCAAATCATGGTATATGGCATTGAAATTATCTGTATAGTATAAAACTGACGATAAAAATGAAATGATTAGAGCAGTGGGGAGTTAATATGATACTACTTGGTAAAGCCATGAGGCGTACTGACCTTGGCTGTCGAGCACTATGATCACTTTGTATCTTATTTGAACAGCGAAATAATAGTAACTTGGCATATAGTCAGTGATAAAACACAAATAAATGATCCCTTCCGCCTACCGATATATCACACGTTGCTGTCCCGAAGATGATGCATCTGAACAGAGTGTATGTATGCTGTCTGGCTGTGTTTGTGTGATAAGCTCACATAAACATAAACAGCTGGGCAGTTTCACATTCTTTCTGATACGTTTCATGGCTTTGCCAAGTAGTACAAAGAGTAGAAGACTTGTCAACATTTAAAAACACTTTTGCTCTACTTGAAATAAAACGGGAACAGCTGAAGACGAAGAGACACCTCCGAAATAAGTCCTACGGTTTTATATGTTGGCAAGAGTTTTAACATTTTTTTATATTTTATCTGCAAAAATGAAGATTCTGATCCAAACTTCTTTTTCAAATTTCCCTCCTCTTTGCAAAGCTATTACAAAGTTATGACCTGTATTATTATACGCTTATGGAAATGGAAACTATTCATTCTTCATTATGTGTGTCAGCATCACTGGCAACATGAATCCATTGCACGACTATATATTACTCCGCGAAACATAGTTTTAAATGTTCGTTATAGGTTTCCACTGGAAATAGAAATCTGAGTAAATGCAGAGTCAGGCTATCTTATGATATATTTTTCTTACTCGAACACATTACCAAACACTGTAAAGTGAAATCTCTATGCTGGATTTCCATTGCACTTATTTTCCCAGGTTTATTGCCACTCTAAATTAATATCCCATAAACAATGACACTTTTTCAGCTTCCCAATGATACATTACAAACTTTGATGCATTTTTTACCAACAACAGACTTTAAGTGCAAGATGATAAAAGAACAATTCATCTTATGTAAGCTCACAATCCACCATGTCTTATGCCGTTGTCCACGGTCCAACCTTTTGGTCCAAAGCATTGTGTACAACAAATGTGCATCGTGAGACATTGAGAGTTGGATACAATTTTGTTGCATACAATTTCTATCCTATTTTTTGGATCCAACCTTTTTGTATACAATGCGATTGAGTTGAATCTAATTTTTTCATCCAACAACATGAAAGTAGCCAATCATAGTCAGTAATGTAACAATGTGGTGGAATACGCATGCAACGTGTAGTCAGTCACTGTGTATGTACAGCTTTGTTTGTGGTTCTTACGCAACCTGCACAATTCCAAAAGAGAAAAACTGGACTCAGGAGGCCATTGCATCCCTCATCTAAGCGTTAAAACCCTTCAAGTTTTTGTTTTTATGAAATAAGCTGAAATCTTCTTTCCATCCACACTAAGATTAAAACTATTACAATTGTTCCTTACCTCTTTCATGCTGTAATAGATTGTCTCATATTTGTGTACTGGTGTGTAATACTGTCTTAGACACGATGCTTGAGAAATAAATCTTTGTCAATTTGTATAAAATTTCAATAGTTTTTAAGGTCATTATTGCTCAGTCCGAGCCTTGTTCTGTTCTTTGTAACATAACGTTTTTTTACTTCTAATACATCTTTCCTACCTACTCAAACTTATGGAAATATTTCAGAAATCTATACTTAATATAGCAATCACTAAATTAATATTTGCGTCTGCCATGTTTATTTCTCACCCTTGCTTTGTGTACTGTCATTCGTTTTGGACCAAAATGCATCATAGTGTGACAGACACTGTATCTTTTGTGTGCAATTCCATTCAATACAAAAGGTTTGATCAAAAAAATTGGACCGTGGGACACCATCTTTATTGCTGGTTATGAACTCATTAAGAAACTTGTACAGCTGTATGAGAATCTTCAAACAAATATATTTACATTTTGTATCTCATGGCAAGATTTCAGATCTTTTCATCTGACGCAATAAAGGCATAGTTGGGGGTGCAATCAAATTCTGCAATTATTTGGAGCAGCCAGACATAAAACCACTCCTATGAACGCTTCATTTTTGTTCTTAAAACTATAACTTCTCAGCTGGGCCGGCAAGACTAAAAATGCTTGAAAACTGACCTATAAAATGATAATGTGGCAGTCAGTAGTGGAAAATTCCAGAAACATTCTAGTGAAGTTGATATTCTATGTTGCTACCTTTTGTTTTTCCTTTGTTTTAGAAATCAATAAAATGTTTTGGTAACACGCATCATAAAAGGTTATTCAATAAACAGCATATAAAAAACCAAACTGGTTACCTCCGACGTGATAGATCACCGAACGAGAAGTGAATTTTCTAATAAAAACATGGACAACAACCACGACAGCACTGAAGGACCACTAACCACAATAACAAACGAAACGGAACTTGCACGTGTTTCAGTGAAGATTCCGCCGATCTGGAAAAGAAATATTAAGGTATCGTTCCTTCAAGTTGAAGCTAGTTGATATTCTATGTTGCTACCTTTTGTTTTTCCTTTGTTTTAGAAATCAATAAAATGTTTTGGTAACACGCATCATAAAAGGTTATTCAATAAACCGCATTAAAACAAAAATAAAAAATGGCCTAAAAATGAAACTGATATTACAATTAGTGCACAGCAAGCTATAAATGACCTTATACATGAATATACCTGCTTTACTAGCAAAAATGAATTTGACTTGTATTTATGGATGCGCTTAACTGCTGTGGTTCTTACCACCCCTGTCTATATTGGGCATGCAAGACAGCTTTGTTTTGCTCAGAGGTCTCTTTATCAGGCTTGAGGTTCTTCTACATGCTGTAAATATATGACACAGGACCACCAGCTTTATCTTCCTTCCGAAGGAAGCCATGCTAAGGATTGGTATGCCCAAATAAACCTTATCACAACATGCTCTTTTTTTCCTTCTCAATTGGATACCTAATTTCTATTATAAAACATGTTAGTGAAAAAAAAAAAAAGGAATTGCAAGTAAATAACATAACATGTGTAATATCTTATCACTCTTTTACGTTCAAAGCATCAGTATCTGTAGAATTCACAACGCCCATATTTTGTTTTTCACCTAAGATGTTTCATTATAAAAGTTTGATGATGGCTCTTATATTCTTGAAAGCCTACCTTTAAAAGCCCCAATTAACATCTAATGCAACAAAAGTGATGAAGATGTTTTCTCCGATTACACTTTTACAAAACTACATATAATCTCAATCAGCTAGTTACACACCTTAAAATAGAAAATACTATAGGTATATCAGTAAAAGCTACAAATATTTTTTTTTAGTAATAAACACTTTAAAAATTCCTTACCAAGAAAAATTCTCTCATCAAAATCTCCTTCATTTAACACATACTCCTCATAGGCCTTGTTCACAGCCTTGAAGTTGAATTCAAAAAACCCAAGCTCCAAGATATTGCTGAAGTTTGATGGTTCACCTTTCAGCACCTGGAAAGCATTTAATATTTTTCATTCTATATTATTGGCACAGTATTAAATTCAGGATAAAAATATAATTTCTACTGTAATCTATTTACTGTAAACTTAGGTCTAAGCAGAAGCATGTGACAGAAATGGATCTTATTGGCTGGTGTTTTAATAGCCCTGTATTCTTCCACAATATAGTTCCATGGGCTCAATTCAATTCATCCGATTTAACATATACATGTGGTGGATTCATCCAGTATTTTAAAAGTTCAATTATAATATTATAAAAGTTAAACAATACTTAAAAATTATACTATACATATAGATTAAACTTATACATTGTTAATAAATACAAGTGAATACTTTATTAATGCAAATACTCATCACTTGAGTAATAATATTTTTCAATTAAAAATTGCTTGAGGTGTTTTTTGAAACGGTAAATGGAATTTATATTTTTTATTTCAATAGGTAATTTGCTGCAAAATCTGAAATCCATGGTAAAGCTACGGCCATAGTTGGTGTTATTGCATCCATTAAGTTGCCACAGAAGCCCATTTTTGAACCTGTTGTAGAAAAGCCAACCAATAGATTTAATTTAATATTAGGAAGTCGCACAATGTGCTTTGATACAGTACATTAATGCAATACATATTGTATGTAGCTTGTCCTGTTTGTCTATATTTGTTCCATCTATTGTCTTTTGTCTTTCACTTCTCTTTCGTTTTGTCTATTTGTCCCAATAGCAAAATTTTAAGGATACTGTTATCTTTTCACACATTTCCACATGGTATCTTGTGCCTTGTTTCCCACATAAAGCACACACACATTGTTCGCCTGGCTTGTGGTGCCTTTTTTCCATACATACCAGCTGGTGGACACCATGTGCTGCAAACCTTGTTAGATGATGCCTTTGTTCGTAATTTGGGCCCTTCCAGTCTTCCTTGGTCATTGCATCCATGATGAAGTCTTCCCATGTTTCAGCTTTTTTCATGCTTGTTTGCTTGTATGCCTCTGTTGCCAGTAATAGTATTTGTAGTTGGAGTTCTTCTACCCACATTATCTCTGCACATTTCAAATGTCAACCTGGATGGTGAGTACTTTGGTAGACAGAGAATTTTCTTCATGAATGTTGCCTTTACTTTCTGTAAGTTCTCTAAATTTCTTTTCATCAGGTGCTCCCAGATCGGTTGCAGTCCAAAGGCCGATAGGTTATAAAACAAGATTCTGTTTAGACGCCTTATTAATCTTTGGATGCCATTGTATTGCTCGTGTGCACATGGATTTGTCTTCAAATGTTTTAAAGCTTTATATGCAGTTATGGCCACTGTTTTTGCAACACAGTAGTGCATTCAATATATATTACAACATTTAACATTCGGAAGTTGTTTTACACAAAAATATTATTGCAGAGCAAGATTTGCCAAAGGTAAGGCATTCATTATGTGTTGTGTGGTAACGGTGTTCAAACATTATCATGTGAAAGCATGTTGCTTTAATCCTGTGATATTTAGGTTAGAAATAATGCTTCATTATGTAGGTTGGCAAAGCTGCTTTTTGGTCTAATGTCCACTGCAGTTTAGTGGATTCTTGGCCATACTGAATTCTTGGGAACTGCCAATAAGTTATAGTAACCAAGTCTTCTGGGGAAGGCCATGTCTTGGTTGCTGCTGTTGTCAATGTGTCGTCCTACTATGTAGGGCTTCTTCAGAGCTACTCCTCCTCCTGACAGCACCGCAGGAACTGTGCTGACTGGACAGCTACCAGCGTATACTTTGGCCATGGAAGTTGGGGCCGAATATTTCTATGCTTTCTCTGGCCATTCTATGTGTAAAATGGTCGGTTAACCATTTTACACATAGAATGGCCAGAGAAAGCATAGAAATATTCAAACTAAAAAACAGCACAAACATAATGGATAATGGAAGAAATCTTCACACTGTTTGGCAAACATAAATAAGAACGCGAGGATTGGCAGACCATCAGCCAATGAGAGTGAGAGGGCACCTGTGTGATTTGCATCTGAGCAGGTGAGTATGTTCACGAAGCAAATAGACTGCTGTATTTGTACCTCTACAGATTAGCCAATCCAACAACCTCTCATTGCTGGGAACATGTATGGAGTGCTAGCTGGTACATTGAAGATGTTTAAAGCTTACTATTATGCAAGCTTGCTATGCACTGAGGGGAAAATATAAGCTATGCCGGAACTAAAAATTTGTTTTCATTATGCATCATATATGAACCTGGTATAGCCTATCTTCCTTTCTTCTGGTATAGCCTCTTTCTTTTCTACTGTAATTACACTGGAGTCACCTTATTTGTGACCTCGTATTCCATGACTGAGGTTTCTGTTGCCCTACTCCCACACAACAGGTTATTGAGAAGTTGTTTCACAGCTGTCATGAGCAAGTATTTATTGTAAATAAGTTTATATAATATAATTACTTTTGACGTATCCTATATCAGTGTACCACGTACAGTATCTGATTTTAAAGGACTAATAAATAAATAAATAACCAGGACTCCCCTAGAGACGGGAATTCCGATGGCAGCCCATACTGTCAATACACATCACAATAATAACTGGCCCACTGATAGCCAATGATTATATGCGATAAACATGCTGGAAACAATAACTGGTTGGTCAGTCAGAGTGGAGTGGGGAAAATCTGGGAGTACCTATCAATGTTATTTCCAGCGGTAGGCACCAGCACAGTGCAGAGGAAGCCATTGATGACCCATTACCTACACAAACGAGTATGTTTATTTTTATATACATACCCTTAATAACATTTCTGAAAAATTATTTAATTACTTTCCTTCAATTTCTATTTTCTACAGTGCTTTGAAAACTATAAGAGAAGCTTTATCTGACATGCTGATATTTACCTTTGTCTCAAACAACTTTTTGATGTGAGTCTTCCAGCAGTATTCTTTAATCCCTTTTGCTTCAAGAATTATGCCATCATGCTTTTTACACAATTCCTCTATGACACATGGAGGATCATGAGGAGGAGCGTAGTGGGGATCCCAGAAGTTTTTAGGGAGACCTGTGCACATACAAAACACTTCTTAAAAATAACAAACTTAATTAAATTCTAAACTCTAAAAAACTATTCATTTTCTTTTATCCATGTTCAACAGTTATTTGTCATTTAATTATTTGCACTAGAAAAATAGGGTTAACACCATTGTTTAATTTGAATGAAATTTTTGCTACATTTATGTATTATAGTACCTTTGCTCTCCCTAAAATGTCAATTCTCTACAGGTTAGACTTTTACCCTTTGATGCTCCTGAATTTAGTGAAAACTACTCAATATCAGTAGTCTTTTTTTTTGTATATTTTGTACATTTCACACTTATACATTTTTAACATTCATACATTTTTTATAGCACTCCCAGTAAAATCCTATAGCATATTATGGCAAATTATTTAGTTTATATGACTTTCATTTACACGATTTTTACACTTATAAGATTTATTTTTTTTTTTTTTTTCAACCATAAAAACATATACATGTTGTGGTTGTGTCACTAAAAAAACTACTTACAAAATGTAGTACTTACATACATAATATTCACAGGCACAATCTATCTACAAACCCTCATCTAAAACTCAAGCTCAAAATCCTCCAGACTACAAAGGACACCTTGTACCAGATACTGTTTCACCGCTTACATCCTTAGATCTGCATTTACCTCAACAATGCAAAAACTCATCAGTTGAATAATAACACTTTTCCATCAAAAATTGCTTGAGATGTTTTTTGAAACGGTGAATGGAATGATCACAGCTTATGACCCCGAGAGCAAAATGCACTGTTTATACAATTATGACGTTTCCTTCTTTAAAATCACAATAAGTATATGAGTCTGAAACGTATACTCTCACTGTGCTACCTGGCAAAGCATCCAGACACACTGATCTTGGTTGTCTGAGCACTCCAATCACTTGATATTTGCGTACTCTAGAAAGGTGAAATACTAGTGACTTGACCTTGATGTACTGTCAATAAAGAAACACAAAAGGGTGATGTCGCACTTGCCAGTATATGAGATGTTGCTTTCCTGCAGACATGATTGCTTCTGAACTTAGTGTACATACAGTGTCACTATGCAAGTGCGATAAGTTCATGTGAACAACTTGACATTTTCACATTCTTTCCGATGCATCTCATGGATTTATCAGGTACATTTCTTGGAAAAACTTCCCTTAGTCCGCAAATGAGTGACCTTGAAGGCAAGGTCGCGGGTTCCAATCCGGCCCAGACCGATGGTTTTTAAGTGTGCTTAAAAATGACAGCTACATGTCAGTAGATTTACTGGCATGTTAAAGAACCCCTGCGAGACAAAATTCCAGCACACCGGCGACGCTGATGTGATCCTGGCAATTGACAGCGTCATTAAAGAACAAAATAATGTTTAAAAATAATGTTGAAGCTATTTTCGAATAAAGTTGACAAATACCAAGCCTTACTTGTTTCAGTCATTTGTGTTAGTGAATGTGGATGAAAAGAAAAGGATGTGCATTACGACTGCTGAAAAATTAAGCATTTTGAATGTAATAGCGAAAAGTGACAGCACAAAACACACAGAAATTGCTAAGAAATTAGGGATTGCTCTGTCTACCTTAAACACAATTGTAGCTAAGGCTGTGAAAATTGAAAGTGTGGGTGTGTTAGGTGTTTCCACAAATAAATAGACCCACAATCAGGTGGAAAATATTAACATTTTGTGATCTGTCATAACATTTCTGAGGAAATAACGGCCAAATGATACCATTCACACTGTGGCAATCAACAAATGAACAAGTCATGATAACGGACTACTCCCTAAATTGACAACTTTCTTTGTATTTATTTGGTGCATTTCTCTTGTGTTTGTATTGTTTCATATTGCCAATTATAGTTAAACGATCCTATTATTTCTTGTTCTTCAATTCTTAACTGTAAACCATAAACTGCATAAATTTTCTAACTTTTATTTCCTGACTTTCATTTGTGCATTTTTCACATGTTTTCCTTTTCCCCTTTGGTCCCCTGGAAAAAGTATAAACGAAGCTTTAATGTATTAAGTCCCTCCAATGTAATGTTATATCAGATGAGTGACTGAAAAAGGTGAAATAATGCTCAAATGAGCCTGAAGTACACAGAACTTACAGTAAACTGACATTTGTCTTCTCAGGTTAAGGGAAAACCTCGCAAAAGAATCTTCTCCAGATAACTCACCCTAACCAAGATTCAAACTCAGGACCTCTTGAATGTGAGGCAGACACACTACCACCACACTACAGAGACTGACTTATCAGTAGTATCGTTCAAACCAATGAAGCATGGAAGATTTGTGAATGTACAAGGTGCAGCAGCATTCAAAATGCATTTATAAAATTGCACATTGAGCAAACTGCTTTTTATACCTTTGTTGGTACAACAGTAATTGAATTGCTTGTACAACTTAATGATCAAATGTGACCCCATGTGTGGTCATCTTATACGTGGTTCTGGTAAAGCCAAAATGTTCTTTGCAGCAAAATCCATATTCTTTAGGCAATGTAATGATGAAATTTGGCAAAAATTGCCGAAAATTTATATTTTCACTGATACCGAAATTTAGATTTCAAATCGAATGGGCTTGATAGACACATTTTAATTTAATTGCTGGATGTGAGATTTGCGATAAGTGTTGAGTAATAACATAGGTAGATAATAGAGTAGGAAGTGTTTTAAGGTGAGCAAGATATGAGTAAATAATAGTCGTTAAATTTGTAGGATAAACGCATTATTGGTTTGAAATTAACGAGTCATGACGTCATACCACATAGTTTGAAATCACGGTCAAAATTCAGGTCTGCCAACCTTAAAAGTCGCGCGATATGTTTAATAAAACATAAAGAAAACATTGTTTAATCATAAATAGGTAACTATATATTTGGAATTCAAAAAAGAACATGTTATAATAGAAAGGGACATTTCTAAATTGGGAAAAGGAATGAAATAGCATTTTGGATACGAGGCTTTCTTTTGGATGACGTCATGAAATTTAAAATCGGAGAGAACGTTTTCTTAGCGTGGGAACGCCAGGAAGCGCGATCGCTTGCCCCAGACCGGTAGTGGACGTTGTGGTGTACACACGTGAGTGCGATTCCTCTGCGAGTATATATAAGTATTGAAAGTCGGCATAACTCCCGAAAATATCAAAAGAGTGAAAAATAAATAATCTACAAAAGTTCTTCTGGGGTAATCTATAAAACATACCAACGCATACCCTGGATTAAAGAGATTTCATGCTGAACTAGCCGGAGCAAACATCACCATTCCGCATCAAAGGGCGACACAACGTGAAACATCATTTTCGCATCATCACTTTTTGCATTTTTTATTATACTTATACATTGTAGTTTAATGGCACACTGTTTTCTCAATAATGACAATTTTTGAAGCTCCAGGAGGGCATTTAAAAGTCCCTGTATGGGTAGACATTCCTTGCTAAATTTTATTGCTACAGATTTCAAATGAAATTTTCATTTTCACTGGCTTTGAATTCTCTTGCAAGGAATATTGCTTTAGAGAGGTTGTGAGTTGGCTATGCTGAAATGAATTTGATTTACTGAGCTGAAATTCCACAAGTCTTACACATGTTTTGTTTGTAAACAGAGAAGTGCAGGGTGTGTTCTGCAATACTGTTAGGTTATTTCAATGTTCCAGTTATATATTAGGCATTGTTAAGGTACCTGCTTTCTTGAAAGTTTGAAAACAGTTTTGCAATCGGTCAGTGTTGTGTAGTGTTATTAATCGACTCACCTATTTGGTTTAGATTGTTTAGGTAGTTAATAGGTTTTAAGTTATTCATTAGTTTATAGCAACAAAATAATAAACAGATATCTTATGAGTTGGTGTACAAATTAGCAAAAGTGCAGTGTTGAGGTTTGCTATGAACAATACATTTCTAAATTTTGTGAACACTGAAGTTAGAAGGGAAAGTTTTGATATTAAGAAACGACCAAGCAAACTTAAAATTCTCAAAAACTACTACTGAGGCTACGAAAGCAGCTGGGAATTTTAAGTTGATTGGATTTAGGGAAAGTACAAAAATATATTTTTAAACTTTAAAATCCATGTCTCTGATTTTTTAATCATTTTTCACCATTCAAAATTATCCTTAAAACCCATTAGCTTGAAATTTTAAGTAGAGCTTCAGAGATAAAGGTATTACTACTATAGATTTCTGTACACTACTGGTACCCTTTTTTTGCAAGAAAGTTAGCTTTGTCATTACCACTCAGTCCACAGTGAGCTGGTATCCATTGGAAGACTAGGTATTTTTGAAGTGCTATTAGATGGGTAAGGATCTTCCAACATTCTATAATTGTTTGGTTTTTTGGTGACAACTTGGAAGTTATTGCTATAATTGCTGCCCTAGAATCTGAGAGAATAACTGCTTGATGAAAATGTGAAATTCTGAACAAAATATTTTGTAGGGCCATTTGAATTGCTTCAATTTCTCCATCAAAGTTTGTAGGTCTCCATCAAAGTTTGTAAATGATGTTTTTCATCAAAGTTTGTAAATGATGTTCATTTACCTAAGGCTTTCGATTGTGTAGACCACCAAATCCTGCTAGACAAATTAAAATATTATGGCATTCAGAGAACTCCATTAACATGGTTTCACTCATACTTAACAAACAGGGTACAAAAAGTGAAAATATCAAAACCTAATTCAAATATACCTGATTATTCAAGGAGTAAAGTTATAAAACAAGGAGTTCCCCAAGGTTCTATTTTAGGACCATTACTTTTCTTAGTTTTTATAAATGATCTTGCACCAAGCTTAAACAAGTTGGCACAAGTATTTCTATTTGCTGATGATACAACATTATTAATTTCGCATAAAAGTTTAGATGGACTTAAAGAAACCTCGCATCACATAACAACATTAATGCAATCTTGGTTCAATGCAAATGGTTTGCAACTAAATGTTAATAAAACAAATATTGTAAAATTTACTACCATTAATGCCGCACAGCATAACTTTGCAATAGACATACATGGTAACTCTGTTCAAGATTCAAATGCTTCTAAATTTTTAGGTATACAAATTGACAAGCACCTAAATTGGAAAACCCACATAGATGAAATTGCCCCTAAACTGAGCTCCGCATGCTATGCATTACGACTTCTGTCCTCCTTCAGTGATGCTCATACATTAAAATTAGCTTACTTTGCGTACTTCCACTCTGTAATGAAATATGGTATACTCTTTTGGGAAGGTTCAACAAATTCAAAGAGAATTTTCATCTTACAAAAAAACGCCATCAGAATTATATCACACTCTCATCCAAGAACATCGTGTAGAAGCATTTTCAAAAACCTAGAAATATTAACCCTTACCGGAGAATACATATATTCACTGATGAACTTCTACATAAAAAATAAAAACTACTTCACTACTAATTCTGACATCCACAATATCAATACAAGATCTAGATCTGAACTTCATATACCATCAACTAACCTCACATGTGTCCAAAAAGGAGTGCATTACCAATGTATAAAAATATTTAATATGCTACCTAATGAGTTGAGGACCTGTAATGATAAGGTATTCAAAATTAAGCTAAAGGAATATCTTCTTAAGCATTCATGCTATACCATAAATGAATTTAACAACATCTAATGTAACCATTAGATCATTTTATGTTTATAATATTAATCCTGTCTATTGTAAATATTGTATAACATATTGACATGTTCCACATCCTGTTGCCAAGGCAAATTGAGGATCTATGGAATGCAAATAAATGTATGTATGTATGTATGTATGTATGTAGTTCCATAACTAAGATCTGTAATATGAAAAGAGGTGACATGTGACTCCAGCCCCTGCTCCATCTCGGTTTGATATCAGTGATCCATCAGTATAAATATGGAGCCATTCATGTTCTGGAAATCTAGTATGGATTGTCTCTAATGCCAATAATTTTAGAACACTAGTTGGAGTATCACTTTCTTAACTACTTCTGTCAGGTGTAAATAATATGTGATGTCTAATGTATGTGTCGGATTGACTTTATATACAAAGATTTCCTTTGAATTAGGAAGGTATACATTCTTGGTCTTGAATTTTGGAAAGAAAGCTCCTCTGAGTCTTTAGCGTACACGTAGAATTTATCTGTCTATATATTGAATGCGAGTCTGATCAAGTTTTCGTGTTGAATAAGAGCCGCTTTTTCTATTTTATATTCAATGGAGTATTGGTTGGTTAGTATTTCCATAGCTGCTATCGGTGTGGTTTTGATAGCACCTGTAATTAGTCTAAGACTTTGGTTTTGAAAGATTTGAATTTTTTTTATTTGCTGTAACAAGAACTTTGCTGCAGTAAGTAAATAATGGCTTTATATATACATTGTATGTCATGTTAAGAGTTGCTCTGGAACATCCCCACTTTATTCCTGTTAGACGTTTTAACAGCGAAAGGTGCCTTTCTGCTCTTTGTATTACATTTTCTATTTGTTTGGTCCATGTAAGTTTGGTATCAAATATAACTCCGAAATACTTTGCTTCCTTTGTTTCTGGTAATTGTTGGCCCTCAAAACTTAGTTTTATTTAATTTTATTTAGAAGTAAAGTATAAATTTGATTAAAATATAAAGCCATTAAGATAAAGTATGGCATGGTACCAACCTGGAAACTTTGGGTTTAGAAGATCCCTCCTGTCTGCTAGAATGGCATTTGCATATATGAGATCACAGCAAGCAAGCAGAAGATGATATGAATTCACCAAGTCATCACTCACACTGGGAAACTTTCCCTTCACACACACAAACAGCGTCCAACAGAAGTCAAATACTTTTGAAGGTGTGCACGGCATTATTCTGCAAAAGATACACATGTATTAAAACAAAACTGCAAGTAAATGCTAAAAACTGGGTCACAATAAACAGGATCAAGAATGGAAATGACAAAATCAAAATATGCATATACAGTGTGAGCATTCACAACTAACAGAGCTTAATAGAACTTGGGGGTAGGAGGTGGTCAAAACTCAACTTTTCAATTTTTAAGAAAGGCACATTGGAAACATTACAGTGGCTCAACTCAATTGTCTGAATCAGTTAGATTTTAAATGAAGAACCTTGTAGATGAATGTATGTGATGGCAAAGCTTTGGAATCAGAAATGTACATACAGACGTGGACAAATTATTAGACTAAAGAGAATTTTTAGCTTTGTATAGGTATTTATTTACTTTTAAGCTGTCTTACAGTAATTATATAGCTACATATGACAACAATGTGTTAGTACTTAATATGCATCCCATTTGCCTTGATAACAGCTTGAATCCTCTTTGGCATATTGTGTACAAGGGTTTTGCAAGATTCCCGAATTTCAGGGTATCTGTGCCAAATATGAATCAGTGACTCTATCAGCCCCACTTTTGTAGTAATGTTAATTTTCTTTAGTCTTTTCTTAATAATTGCCTAAAGATTCTAAATGGGATTTAAATCAGGACTGTTTCCAGGCTGTTTTTCACCGTACCTTAATTTTCAGTCTTGTTGCAAGTCACTGATAAACAGCCAGGATTACCAACATCAAACTGTGAAATTTCAAAATAAGTGGATGCAAGGTAATTAAAAACCACTGCAGAATATTATTGCAAATTATAGTGAGGCTACATGTTCTCCTAAAGTGTTATTAAGTAAAAAATTAACAAAAACCTGCATCAATCAGACGTAGTCTAATAATTTGTCCACGTCTGTAATCTTAAATTCAAATGTTTCTCTAATGTTTTATAGCACAGAAAGAAATACAAGTTATAAACCAGGTTACTATTTGTACAGACTTGCACATATTTATTTCTTAGAATATGCAGTTAATGAGTCAATTCAAACTTATTCATAATTACAACAGTTGTATGAAAGAGTGGATAAAATGCAAAATTTAAGTATACGATAAAAGCTAATGTTAAAATATTACTATGTCAGAAATTATCAAAATTGTAATCTTAAGCACACCTGATAGAGAATGTACATACCTCTGCTTTCTGGACCTTGGTTGGCGTGGTTGATCTTCTGAAGGATCGTGGAACATGTCAACGAATATAGGCTGATACTTCTTAAAAATCACCATGGAGACAGCAAAGTTACGCTCTAGTCTGTCAATTTTACAACGAAATTCTGAAGGCATATTTGCCATGTCTGCCCACTTCTTGCTCTTGTTAAAAAACTGGATTAGACTGCAGAAAAGAAACAAACATATAAAAATGCATAAAAACACTGTGTAAAAATACATTTAAAACTTTGCTGATGCTATTAATGATACACTGCTGAACTTTACTTAGTCACTTTTGTTATGCAAAAACCTAGAAGTACTGTGGCACCAGGTGAGGTGCATAACAAAGGACAGTCTGAGCTAAGCTACTTGATGCCACATACCAGGCCGGCAAGCAAATAAAGATGCCTGCGGCCAAGCTTCCCCAAACTGCTCACACAAGCAAACACATAGCAACAATCAAGCAGTGACACAAAGGGTTTCCAGAGCATTCAAGATATCATGTGTCTGTGGAAATTGATTGGTCTACATGACGTCATCCCTGCTATATAAGGAGGCGAGGAAACAGTAGAGGAGAGAGTTACAGACAGGTCAGTCAGTGTGACACAGTCATCTCAAAATGAAGAAGATTTAACAAGCACTGAGTGATTGCATTGTAGGAGTTAATGTATGAGACAGAGAAACTGAAGAAAAGCAGTGAAAGATTATGAAAAGTAAACAGTTGTGAGTTGTAATATTGCAAAAGACAGAACTGGGTATTTGTGATACAATTTTTAATGAAAAAATGAAGTGACAGAAAAAGTAATTGGACTTTTGTCACAACACATTCACATGTTTGAAATCTTTCTTTAAGGAAAGCACAATGAAGTTCCATATAAAAAGGATCTCATTGTCTAGTACGTCCAGCCAAAATACTATCTATAAGTCACAGGAGGAAACAACAGTGATTCACGGCTGATGAGGGAGAGAACAGTCTCTGAAACATGTTCCAGTAAGGTCTGGCACAGAAAGTGAAGTTAGAATAAAAAAGTTAAAAATAGTTTGAAACTCTCAAGATGACAGGAAGAGGATGAACTTACATATACTTTGTTCATCAAAAGATTAGAGGAGACGTAAACAAAGTCACGTGCGTTTTGAACACAACGCGCCCTCTTGACGCTTTCGCAGTGTAAATAATCCCTTGCAGAAATATGTTGCTAAGGTCTAAAATGTCACTTAATGTTTGCTAATGCGTAAACTAAGTGTACTAAGTATAGTTAAAGTGTAAGAATACGCAGTTAAGTGAATCTGTAACCAGCCTAATTCATTCTGCGCGCGCATTATTCAGTATGAAAGTAACAAGTGAGTTGGGAAACAAGTGCGGCAAACCGTTGCGAAGTGGTGAAAAGACAATATTGAATGTGTTTAACAAGTTCTGCGAGAAATATCCCGAACTTGTTATCGAAGACATGATGAAATTAACATCTGAGTTTACCGGTGTGTCAGTTTCAAGTGTTACAATACACGCAAAGAAAAATCGTCGGTGAAGATGCCGGCCAAAAGCGACCACGTGCCTGATAAATGTTGGATGTAGTTTGCGACGAATTTGTGAGTATGAGATCTGCAATCCGTCAAAAAGTTCACCAGTTCTTTGTTAACAATGAACCCCCACCTTAAACAAAGTGCTGTTGGCAATTAACTCTGATCCCGATCTTCCAGATTTAAAATGAACTTCCCTCCAAAAGCTGCTTCTGGAGATTGGTTTCGAGATTGTGAGCAGGAAACGAAAAAATGTTATTATGGACAGAGATGACATAAGTAGCAGTTAATTTCCATGTGCTATATGTTATTTGGATCAAGTAAATATATCCTTTTAGTAGTGTAAAGTGCATATTATACCTACGCGTAGCGGTAGGTAACCGTGTTGCATCATTATGAAAGCACGTTGCCGCGGAGTGATACAAACCGGTGCTTTGTTTATATCTCCTCTAATCTCTTGATGAACATAGTATATGTGTGAGCGTGCTATGCATATGAACACAAAAAGTGATAACAAGATGCTGCACAAGTACCGAACTTGGTGTTTCATATCAATATTTTCCAAAAATATTAAACAATTTTTAACATTTCCCCCAACTATCCTTTACACATGAATAAAATGTGCATCTTGAGTTTTCTGGGATTAGCCTGGGAAAACCACCTCTTTCAGAAAGAATTCAGAATTTGTATAATTGGAAAACCACAAGAAATAAGGTAAAAAGTTACTTTATACCTGACTATTTTTTTTAAAGGCTATTACCATCCAGTTTCTGACTATGTCCTGAAAATAGCATGTTTGTTTCAGACCAGCTATAGTGATCCACTTTTAAACATTGGGCTATCATTTCTGTCAGATGTATTATACTTGTATGATCTACAACGAAATGTATAATTAAATTATATCTATAAAGTTTTATTTAATTAACATGAAAATAGAAAAATACGTTTTTGTGACAATAGATGTAGAAGCTATATAGAAATAAATCATAGTGGTTGGAGAAGGTCACGTCAATGTAAGACTTTTTATGCATTGTATATGACACAGTCCATGGTCACATTTGTTCAGCTTCCAAAGATAGGATGGGAAAGAATAGAGAGCAGCACAATTTAATGAGCATTAGGTTTGGTCTTATTCTTTAGCATTATATAATTTCTTTCAACTGTAATTTAACAAGGTATGAATTTTGGCTTAAAAATGTTTTAGAGTAGTATTTATTTCAGCAATTATATTTTTCTTATCAGATATTAAGTTTTCTGAGCTTGACATGAACAAGATGAGACTTGTTTGCAATGAACACTCACTTCCTTGCACTTACACCCTCATATCTGTAAAAAGACAAACCCAAAAGTTTATTTAAGTAGTTACCTTAGATTGCACAGTCTTAATAAACGCGTAAGGCTCACACAGTTTCCTTCCACCACAGCTCCAGATCTGCCAACTGTGGGAGTTGTTGACTTTCTGCAAGCCACATATAACGCACATCCCAACCAATGTAGCTGATCTCCCTGTAACACGAGAAAAACAAACCTGGCTACTAATCATCTTCTATACATGAAATTCTTGCTTATTCCGTGAAGCCATTGAAATACAGAAACATAAAGACATCAATCACAAAGAGCCTTAAACTAAACAGAATATAGCAAGCAGCACTCACAAAACTCAAAATCAAGAACACCACCCAAGCCAATCAGACTGCAGTACACCGCCAACACCAGTTCAGCCCACTGCCCACCCGGACCAATCACAACAAACCACCCCTCCAGCCACTGAGTCGGTCTGGGTGGCTCAGTTGGTTAGACGCTGGTCTACTCCCACGGTCGCGGGTTCAAACCCGGCCCAGGCCGATGGTTTTTAAGTGTGCTTAAAAACGACAGCTCCATGTCAGTAGATTTACTGGCATGTAAAAGAACTCCTGCGGGACGAAATTCCGGCACACCGGCGACGCTGATGTGATCCTGGCAATTGACAGCGTCGTTAAACAAATAAAATATTTTTTTAATTTTTCCAGCCACTGATATTAATACCACAGTCAACAAAGCAACTAGCACAGTCACAGTTGGCATCTCCACCAGGATACTTCGACCTCACTACCACTGAAGATGTCTGCCGCAGTTGCAGATGAAATATCTGGAAAGGAGCCCAGTAGACCACAGCCCACAAGCACAGATCACAGTGTATTTAGTATTGACACTGGCCATGAAAGCATTATCCGGGTCTTCCTTTCCCTCTCCCTTCTTGTATCTTTACTTCTAGTATATGTTTAACTTTTCTATCCTCTACAATTCAGGATACATGTCCCCACTCCAGTAATGCAAACAGGAAAAATACAGCAGCCTGTTCTTAGGTTATTGGCTTTCCTGGTATAATCATAGCTTGGTAACTGGAATGTATGTGTTATCAACAATAGCTGTCGAAAGTACTATTATGCATTGTTTTATATGGCCTGCAAAAAGACCTTGTTAGCTCAAAGCCATGTAAACACTAAGCCCTTAGTAGAAATAAACAAATACTGCAATCTGTAATACATTTTACTTAACATTCTAGAAGATAAAGGAAAATAATTCAAAGCTTGGCACAAAATGCTAGAATACTGAAATTCTTACAATGTGCAACTAATGTATATACAACTCCCATCATTTGTATGTAAATGAATTCAGTGACTGGTTTGATTACATTAGAGCACATTTTTTCGAGTCTGACAGGCAAACTCAACAGTAACTATATCACTGTCATTATATAACCGTTAGTACATTATGGATTACCTTTCAGCATTTCTGACAACAGTAATACTT
The DNA here is from genome assembly GCA_030765045.1 of Tenodera sinensis. Taxonomy (NCBI): domain Eukaryota; kingdom Metazoa; phylum Arthropoda; class Insecta; order Mantodea; family Mantidae; genus Tenodera; species Tenodera sinensis. The sequence goes on from CM060963.1 coordinate 189,775,262, forward strand.
CCCCATTACCTTTTTAAGCAATATTTGTTTCACATGAAAATCATGTTTGCAGTGTCCCAAACCCTGCCATTTTCGTTTACTGCCAATCCAAGAACAAGACCTGAAATCTGCTAAAATGGCTACTTTTGTAGGTACTGCTTCTCTCTATTTGCCTTCTGGTTACACAAAGGCATAAACGAAAAGTTTAGGTTTTTCATTTACAGGAGGTTAGGTTTAGTTTTCTTTTATACAAACTTGTATTAATTAGCAACCAAAGGTTACACCAAAGCCCTAAGCCATATTTACATCTGAAATAATGTTTAAAAACCTATTTCACTTGCTGGACCTCCCTCATTTCAAAACAACCAAAGCTTCTTCCCATTTTCATAAGATCACCATGAGTGCATTAAATATACTCTGCATCTTTATAAAATCAAGTTAAAAAGTAAATTCATGAATGCCAATGCTAAAAGGACCAATTTACAGTCCCAACAATGAAACCACTGTCATCCTTTTAGTAAAACATCACAATCCGCAGTCATTCACTAAATGTTCATATATCTCAGCTCATTAATCCCAAAGCATAGAGAATTTACTGAACACTAGCATAATTCACCACATACTTCCTCACAAAAGATTGTTGAAAAATAAAAAAGAACAGTTTAAGACAATAAAATTTAGAAATACCTGATGTAGCCTTATTTATTTATGAAATAGATTATAAACAAAATAAAAATTATTAAAGATAGTTTGAAAAATCAAGATCACTAATTTTCTGACTCTACTCTTTCCACTCAAAGCTTGCAAACCACTTAAATGTTTACCACCTACAATACATAAAACATGTACATTAGAGATGAACAAACAGCAACACAAACAATTCTGTAGGTTACAGTTAGAACGTGCTTTCAATGTCTGTTTTATGTAATTAACTAGGTAAAACTGTAGGAGAACATCGTCACGTGGTTCACTGACAGTTCTATTATGTCACTGACCTACAACGGAAGAAGGTGGCGCTGCAAGGCAGAAATATCTGTTGCCAACTTAACATTGTACAACTCGCTAAAACTACCAACCACGCATCACAAAATGCCAAAACAATGTACTATTATTTATTAATATTGTTGTTGTTAATACTGCGTAATCTGTAATAACATCACTGTATTATATAACTTCAATATTATTAATTACTTCATTATTATTGATTATTATCATTATTATTGTTGCACTATTGCGTAATACTGTGTAATCTGTAATAAAATTATTGTATTATGCAACCTCAACATTATTATTATCACCATCATCATCGTTATTGTTAATGTTATTATTGTTGTTAATATTGTGTAATCTGTAATAAAATTAACGTATTATACAATCTCAAATAAGGATTGTTGTACCTTTGATCAGTGCAGTCATCTGTGAAAATGCAGTTTATTATTTATGCCAACAAACTTACTGTTGGTGTTTTTAAACACAAGCCGTGTGTGGGCAATGTTTGAGAGGTAAAACTGGAACTTAAAAATTCAATGCCACAGCTGGGATTTGAACCACAGACCCACCGATTACTAGGTGGGTGCTCTAAACATTAGGCTACTGTGACTTAATTACAAAAGCAATAATAACTCTAAGTAACAACAACAAATAATGCTAAAAAGTTGGTTGGCAACATTCACATGCTTCCGCTGATTTCAATTTTCCAGCGTTGGGAATACATACGTCACCAACGAGTTAAAGGAAATGAACCTCACAACAACACTCTTCAGTCACAACACAACTGCCTATCAACCACGTGACGACGTACTCCTACAGGATAACCATTAACTATTCAATACACTTCAAAGAGAAATTAGTAAGAGGGTCCCTCAAGTTCAAATGGTTGTATAGAGGAACAAAAGGTTCAGTTACATATAGTAAATGGTACATAAGTTCAGTGGCACACAATTACTAAAGCTTAAGAAAGACTTATGTTAGCTGTTTCAGGTAGGTGTATGTTAATCTTGAGTTAATAAGAAATAGTTGGGCAATCATTGTATTCTAGCTACACTTTCCCATCACTTAGCAGTTTCAGCCTTCTCTACTGTTTGATTGTTCATTAGGACCCATTGTGAGCAGAGCTCAGGGGCACTGAAAACATCATACAATTTGGAACCTGCAACATGACTAGTAAAATACCTACCATCAATAATACTGTTTTTCCCTTTATCTTACCCTCGGTACATTTCACTATACTTGTTAATTATGTAGTTGTGAAATATGTGAATTACAGCTTGTGAAAGTACCATTAGTCATATGGAACTCTAACCGAACAGACTGCACGATAGACAATGGCTGTCTAAAAAAGAATAATTGTGGATCTCATCATGTGACCTGGTTTCAAGTTTGGAGAACTAATGTGTAAGGTAGTTTTGTCCTGGATAAATTAAGATAGCTGCAAGTAGTAAATGCAATATGGAACTATCATGGATAATACCTAGAAAAATGTAGGCCGCAGTCAGCATTATGCATCAATCAAAAACTCAATGTATGGCAAACAAGAGAATATTTGCAAACTCCAAAAGCACATTAGATGCTCCTTCACATAACATTGGTATTTTTACCAATCAATTCATTACTATTTATACCACTACAGAAACTTTACTAATGCCCGATAATCAAAATGAGGTTATCATCTGTGTCAACTGGAAAAGAAATGGCTGATGAAAGGTGATTTAACATAGATTCTAGTATGTCCACCTTATACGAAGTAAATCACGTATAATAACTATGGTATTAGGTTGCTAAGACTTGTACTTTAAGGTTCTCTACTCGTAACCTCCAATTATTCTGTGCCAAAATTAGTGGCCAAAATATTTCTGAAAAACTTTTTAAAATGTTTATTTATTAACTATTGCATTTCACTATGCAGTTGGAATTTAAGTATACCTTATTTGTCGGTTACGATGTAAATAAATGAAGAGTACACGAAATAAAGGCCAAAAAATATGGTCTCTTCAACTTTCAAATTGCTCATGCTAGGTTACACTCTTAAGAAACAAATTAACTACATAAGGCCTGAAAGATATCTGTATCATGAATTCTCTTGCTTTGTTGATCAATACTGGAGCTAAAAGGCTAAATGTAAATTGAAACCCAACTTATTCATATTCACATTCCAACGCTAAACTGTTTGTCAATATATACAAATATCGGTGTTGATAAGTTACATTTTGTATCAAAATAGTTCACTGCTAAATCTTATATTTACGAAAACTATAAACAATTGTTTAGTTAGGCATGAAACTGTAAATTTTTAATTTATTTACCTCCAAACTGTAGTTCTGTCTGATGGTCTCGTAGCTTTGCCATGCTTCGTCTGCAGCATCTCTATCCATATTTAAATTTGAACACAAATCCTGATGGCGTTTAAATATGCTTTCATCTGCATCATCGAGCTGGCCCATTTTAACGAATTATTATTTCCAAACTTAACTGTTTTAGCTCTATCACAGTCCAGTCACTCCCTCCTCCCTCCTGTAGCTAAGAAGACGATCGCATTACCGCACCGCATTAGCTGTCGTGGCGGGAAAACAAGCCTCTTTACACACAAAAACAAGTCCGTAAAAAGATGTGTGCACCTTGTGATATACGATTATTCCATACCATATTCCAACAAATTTGACTACATTAGCTAAAATATATTTACTTATCTTGTGTTATTGCCCAACATGTCCCGATATACGAAAAGTTTGCTCTTCTACGTAGGTCCACAAATCCCGCCAAATGTATAAATATAATCCTGAATTAGTCACTACTTCAAAAATGAGACGTTTAGATAGTTTTATATGCAATAAAATATTAGCGCTAGATAAAAATAATTACCACAAGCACACTAATCAAATTCTAGTGGAATGCAATTAAACGATAATTGCAAAAGTGGAACAAAATGCGCGCCAAAAGGTATGGATTCATTTTGGCGGCAGTTTTAGCAAGTTTTTAGCTAAAGACATGTAGTGGACGGCAAAATAATTCATGTACATAAAGTGTTATAACCTAATATCACAGCAGTTATTAATTATTTGCTATTAGTGATTTGATATTACGTTTTCTCTTTCTCTCTCATTTGGGACATTTCTGTTTGTAATGTTTTTCATTTTCGATCAACAAACATGAAATTCAACCAATAGCACAGTCGCGAAAAACTAGAGCTCTGTTTGGGATATGGGATATGCAGAGTAGTGTGGTTTGCCAGCCTGATTATGTTCTGCATGGCCAATTGTACAACATCGCTCCATTCAAATGGGATCTTGCAAGCCTAAGTGTCTGTCACCATTCCATTTGAAGAGGTCTATGATGTATTCGTCCATCTATCTCAGTCTGCACGTGCATTGTTTCCCGCTACCTTCAGTGACGCCATCAGATCCTTCTCCATGGATACGGCTCACCTAATCAGATGACCGCGATTTTTTTTTTTTTTTTTTTTTTTTTTTTTTTTTTTTTTTTTTTTTTTTTTTTTTTAAATTGCTGTCGAGGAACCGGCCGAATTTATTGCTTCTAAAAGTAATACATTGTTCTTTTGTCTTTCCAAGACTCTTGCATCGTTTTTTTCCCGTCTAGCTTTTTTAATCTTTCTTACTAAGGATCGACTTTTACTGCCATATAATTTGACTGGGAATATTGTGGTCTTAACAATAACCAATGCAGAGGATTGGAAAAAAATTCTCTGTCACTGAAAAGTCAATCTGCAATCATGTTAATTTGCATGTTATTCCTCTTTTGATATTTACAGGCTGAGTAACATTCAAATTACTACAATTATTGCTACCCTAAGTTTGCATGGATTGGATTGTTCACTTCCACAATTTTGATGCTCATATGGGTACATTTGAAAAATCTTATTGTTTCTTTACAGAAGTACCATACTTTGAATGATACTTTTTTTTTACCTGCGAATCTGTAGAAAAATCATATAGTGTTGGCTCTTAGTTTTGGCATATAAATTGTATGTACTAATCTCCATGGGTTAATACAGACCTGAAATTCTTATATCAAAGCTCCTTTTTTTAAATTCAGTATGGAAAAATTGAAAAAGAAATATATTCATATATGCTAAAAGTGTATTTTAAATGTTGAACTTTTTAGAAACTGAAATAAAATTCCTTATTTATCAAGTTAACGAAGCGAATGCCATGAAATTTACTTGGGCCCATCACAGAGGTGGCTCTTGGGATACTATCTCCGCACCATGGCACTACCTTAAAAAAAAAGGGGGGGGGGGGAATGCCTTTTTAAATTGTTTGTACCTAGATGAATCATACTTTACAGTATAGGAAAGCCTAGTTTCATTTATGTGAAATGCCTTTCTATAATAACTCCTTGTTTTTTAATTTAGAAGTTGTAAGATCTCTGCTGGAGCTTGTGGGTTGATATTTTCATCCCCATGTACACTTAGTTTGTTAATTAATATATGGGTACAATCAACTGCCCTAATAGCCCAAAGAAAAACAGCATTCTTGCCAATGTATCTGTAAATTTCGCACGTCAACCTTACAACCATTTTTTTGTAAGTTTTTAAGATTATTCTAAATTGAAATTCTTACATTTATTGCCACAGCTTTTAAAATATCTTGGATGAATATTGAAAGTTCTGCGATGCCATTCCAATGAAAAATTATCTGACTGTAGGGTACAGTACAGAAATGTTTAGAAATATAACCACACATAAGCTTGCAAAACTATACAGCACTAATTCAATCACATGTTTTTTAGCAATTCAATATCATTACTGTGTGCAATTCCTTTATGTACGTCTTCAGTAGAAAGATCGTTTCCATCGCTCAGAATAAAAAATTGCTCTCAAAGTTCTGCTGTAAAAGAAACACTTTCTCATCTTGGAATTATTTCAACTGAAGCTCACCTAGGTCACCTCTCGATTGAATTTTTCTTTCTGATCTAGTGTATACTATTTCCTTCCTCTGTTTTCCATGGCTGATTAAAAGCAAGAACTGAAAGACAAAACCACTGTTCAACAGTAAACACCAGATACTGAAAATGTTTATGTTTGCTTCTCGTTTGTTGCTAAGACATTGTTGTACTGGAAGTCACCCACTCAGGTTGGGTCTTTGTCAACAGAGATAAGGAAAATACACCCCAAGTTTCTTTTAAGATAATTTATGCCATATGCTCATTTAAATTACATAAAACTCAGTTGTATTTCACTGAAATTTAATACATATAACTGCAAATTACATATAAATGCATTGCGTATAAATGAGAATTACATAGAACTGGATTACATATAAAGCAGGTTAAGCTGCATATAAAATAAAAACAGCTTAGATAGATATTGGAGACTTGTATTTTATTCTTAAAAGGCCTAATTAAAGATTATGTGCTGCTGATGATACATGGTTATAAAATAAGTTTCATTTAATGCACAAACATACGGTTGTCACACATGGGCTCTCAAAGTCAAAGAGAGAAACACTCTACAGATATGCCAAAGGAAAATGCAGAGGAAGATCCTTGGCATCTCTCTGAAAGATAGAATATCAAACATCTTGATACACAAGATGTCAGCAATGGTAGACATAGCACAACAGGCTACAAAGACCAATTGAAAATGGGGCGGCCACGTGATGAGGCTGCAAGATGACAGATGGACAGCACGAGCTACCACATGGAACCCTTACATCGGCAAGAGACTCTCAGGAAGACCAAGACGCAAATGGTTGGCCTTGTTCAGAAAACAAGTAGGAAGACAGTGGACCACCATAGCCAGAAACAGAAAGGAGTGGAAAGAACAAGAACAACAATTAAGTGACCCTGTGCAATCCAATGTTTAGTGTATTATGTATGGTACCCTCTTACGTGGACTAGCTCATCGCGTGAGTGTTTTAAAGCAGCTACCCCTTCTTGTAGGAGGCCTTTGCCCTCAATGGGACATCACAGGCTATTTTCATTCATTCATTCATTTCATTCAATGCACAAAATGCATCACTATTCACTTATACAATAAGAATTGGTTCAGCCTACCTCTGTGGGATGGTGGTAGCATATCTGCTTCATATTCAAGAGGTGCCGAGTTTGAATCTAGTTAGGGTGAGTTATCCAGCTAAGGTTTTCTTCTGAGGTTTTCCCTTACCCTGAGAAGTGAACATTGGATAACTTTAAGGTCTATGGATCTTGAGCTTGTTTGAGCACCATTTCAATAATTTCATTCATTCATCATCCATATGACATATCACATTGGAGGACATTAATATAAAAAAGGAGTAAAGAGAATTGTTTGAATCCTAGCTGCCTTTGATGAAGTTTTAACCTAGGTTTTTACTCAGTCCTTAGGATGAATATTGGGCAGCTTCAGTTCTTTAGTACAGCTCATTTTAACATTTCATTCATTCATCATTTTACAGTACCCATCTGATTAAAGTTAAAATTATAACATTATAATTTTACATTACATTAGTTTTCTTTTGACTAAAACACTTAAACTATAAAAATGGCACACCATGTAGTAATCCTATAAACACAAGAAAATGTCTCAATGTTACCTTGAAACAATTGTCCACACCTACATTTAAATTAGATCTTAGATTTCTTCCATTTCTCTTCTCTTTTGTCAGGATTATGTGTTTATAATGTAAAATTTGTTGTTCTCTTCCATAGTCTAGGAGTAACACCCTAGCCTCTGATTCCCAAGATTGGGTGTTCAAACCTGGTGGAGGGAGGCAGATTTTTCATGTGTAAAATATCATAAACATAGCTTCCTTTAGAAGGGAAGAAAAACTGTTGGTCTTGTGTTGTGGATTTATGGCATGTAAAAGAACCTCAAGCCTGATAAAGAGGGCTCTGAGCAGAATTAAGCAGTCTTTCACACCCAGTATAGAATGGGACACTGAGAACCACAGTAGTTAATGAGCATCCATCAATAAAAACTCAATTTCAACTTCTCTTTTGTATTCACACAAATACTTGAAAGATAAATAGCAACTATATAATTTTGAAAACTAACAGCCTGTTCTTGCACAGATTTGACTTTGAGGTGCAGACAAGATTTAGAAAGCTGTGCACCTAACATTTGTTTTTTAATTTTACCTTCATATAAGTCAGTCCCATCTTTGCTTTTTTTCATGAAGTACTTGTTTTAGCATTGCTGCTCTTTTTCTCCCACTCCAAATTTAGAAGGCAAAACTGGAAGTTCCTTTTATCTTTACAAAACCTCCCTGAAAAAATTATTAACTTTCTTCTTCCATTGCAACCTTTATGAAGAAGCTTAGTATGATATAGCAGCAACACTCTGATATAGTCACTGTTTTATTACACACACTGGCGACACATATTTAGTTGTCACTTAGTTACTGAGTAACACTCAATCTTGTACAAATCATATGAATTACGGCTGAAATATTTCTTCTCTTGTGCTCACTCATGAGTAAAGACTACAATTATCAGATGCCTGGAAAATTTTGAACATGTCCTGCATTATAGCCTTGTATCTAGGATAAATTCCTGCATTTTAAAAATGTCCTACATTTTTGTTTTTATAAATTCACAATTCTTTATTTTCAAGTGGATCAGTGGCTCATAAAAATATGAAATTAGCTGAAATTTATGGTAGCAATTTAGCTGTCTCAAAGATGTCATATACCTAGAGAGCCTTTGATACTTATATTATAGATGAGATTACAAAGGTGTTGGACAAGACAAAGCTTGACTTGGTAGTTGTTCATGTATATCAAAATGCCTAAAAGAATGTGTGATAATATAGCTCAGTCCTTCAAAATTTGTGTTGGAGTAAGACTTCGGTTATGTTATCCTAATGCAAGCCAGCATGAAAATTGTTATTCTGAACTTTAAAATGATTAGATCAGTTTTTAATATTCCAGCACACAACACTAATACTCAATTATAAAATTACTAAACTTTTTCCTTTGTTATCTACATAGGAGATATACAATGCTTAAGTTAATGCTGTTAATGCTTATGTAGCTTTGTAAGAAGCTTCTAGCTCATTTTATTCTGTATAAAATAATAATCTGGATGACAAATTATCCTGTTAATGCTTATGTAGCTCTGTAAGAAGTTTCTAGCTCATTTTATTCTGTATAAGATTATCTGAATGACTAATTATCCTGTTAATGCCTGTATAGCCTTGTAAGTAATCTCTAGCTTCATTGTTAATTACATTTGATGCCTATGTGAAAGCTACCTAAATGTATATGTATTGAACAATCAGACAAAAGATGACTTCATTACCAATTATATTATAAAAACAGTAGGATATGGCAGGAAAAGCCTAGTCAAAGTTTACAACAAAGTTCAATTTATATCTGTAAATATATATTATGTAAGTCTTATAATTACAGAGAAGTTTCTCCATTTCCCTGTTTTTTTTATTTTTTTATTTTGTTTCTTGTGCCTGTAAATGTGTTTTATATGCCATTCTGTGTATTTATTGACATGTTCAATGTTCACCAGCCTCCTTGGCTACTCAATGAACACAATCAACTCTCTAATCTAATCTATCTAACAAAGGAACAAAATGTAGTGGATAGAGAAATAAGCATTTGTAAGAATAGTGTGTATAAGAGTGAGTATAGCTCTACATATATTTGCAAACACAGTTTCTCTAAGATTAACTATATTAAAAGTTTGTATTGCAATATGTTACGTGACGATCACTTGATGGATCTTCTAAGGCTCTTCAACTTTGTTGCCAAATATTGATAGACTTCTTAAACATAAACAGTACCAAAGAAGTCACTAATAAACAGATGTTTATCGCATAAGATTTGAAAGTGCTTTCTAAAATCAATGTAGATGTACCCATCCCGCCATTGCAACATAATTCATGTTTGAGTGTTAAAGAGCGGCAAAGTCTGCATATAGTGGAAGGAAGTAAACACAACCTCCCCTCTTTCGCAAACATTGGGCCTTACTGGTTCACATTGTTAATGTTAAATTTCTAAATATTAGCTGCACCTCACTCACAAATGTTACGTGGTGCAAATCAAAGAGCCAACAACTTCACTTATTCAGAGTTTCATGTGTACAAAGGATTAAGGATACTTTACATTTTTTGCATACTACCATTTAAAAACAAGACAGAAAGTATAACACAAATTTTATTGACATTTTTACAACAAACATTTAAACATTTTTTCTGGCCAACTAAAAAGGTGTTGCAGTTTATTATATATATAATAGTACAATAATGATGATTGTTTGTTAACAATTTCAACTTCATAGCTTTGTTAGTTTTTAGTTTACCAAAACTCAACAACATTAAGTTACGAGAAAAACACTATAACTTTTGGGTTACATTGGCTTACCAATATGAAGATGTATGGTTCTGCTATAGATACTATTAGAAACTTCTTTAACTAAAATAGTTTCGCTGGTTCTGAAAAAATCGCTATATAAATATAAGGTTACAAAACTAAAAAGAGTGCAGACAAAGTCTGCAGGATTTTAATAACTAATAAATAACATTTAAGTAAAATTTATGGAGCATTAAGTAATGAAAAACCATTGTTTTTGGTGCATATTTGGTATATAAAAACCCCATGGCACAACAGCCCATCCGGGCCAAGGCCTACCGCCCGACCGCTGCATCCCCCACCTTTGTCCACCACAGGCGTCATGAGTGGGGTGCAGTACTGGAGGTGGGACGTGGTCAGCGCCCCGGTCCCTCCCGGCCAGTTATGTGGTCTTCTCGACCAGGGGCCGCTACTTTTGAATCAAGTAGGTCCTCAATTATTGGCCCCTGAGGAACCTGACAAGGCTGAGTGCACTCTGGACCAGGTCTCACAGCGGGAGAAAATCTCCACGCCAGTACCGGGAACAGAGTCCTGGTCCCCCGTTTGGTCATAGTCACATTTTAAAGTACAGTATCACCCATGCCTTAATGGCCTTATTCATCCCACTGCCTTTTAGAGTGCCAACTGCTCCGATGTGTAATTCAACAAGCAGAATCTTTAACATCACTCTGAATGCACACTTGGCAACAACAGATTCTTTCGCTAAGAGTAGGTACCTATGTTACGTTCATGTCATTAGCAGTGAAAGAAGAATGAGGGACAGGTTTGTAACTTCTTGGGATGTGGTCGTTAAGGGATGGGTACTACTTGATTTTAGCATCTACTTAGTGGTTTATCGATAGGAAGAGATACATCAGAACGAATTTCAACTATCTCAGCTTGTAACTTTGTAACTCGAGACCGACTAATTTTCTGAGCCTGAAATAACAGAAATACTGCCATGAGAGGCTCCGAGGACATCTGTATACTTTATTAACACACTATATTAAATCAAGCGCATTGTGAAAACAAAGTCCATAGCTACACTCGTATTTACGTGGCTATCTATCAGAATCGTAACCATCGTTATAGTAAAACTTAACTTCATGTGGATAAGCTGTTTTGTGATGTATTGCAGGAGGAACGTGATGATGAGGTACAAAATGCTTATTGTCTATCACAAAGTGATAAGTATCATCCCCGTTAATGGTATCTTTGGTCCTTCTTTTCTTGTAGTTCTGGTAGAGCATCATAACAAATGCAACCACACTGATGACAAATGCTTTCTTTGCGAAGAGAGCCATGGTGAAGGTTAGTCCTACTGCTGCCATAACCATTGGGACGATTTGTGTCAGCTTGGTGGAGATCCTCAACAGCAACGGGAACAACATCTTGAGACGGTGGCGCCCTTGGAACTGCCGAGCTTGCTGCGCAGTGGCATTGGGTTCCAGGCTCTTTATTTCCCCATCTGAAAAGTCAACACAATATCTTAGTACATTATTAAACATGTAACTTTAACAAGATAGTAAATCACAGGCTGATTCAGGGAGGGGCTAAGAGAGGTTAAGAGGCTATAGCCCATTTCTTAATTCTTATAGAGAAAATTACAGTGGTTGCAAACAAGGCCACCTTGTTGCTTTGCTTTGGTAACATCAAAACCAAGTTTTATTTGTTTTATTTTCTTAAACCAGACAAGTACCTATTTGTTCAGAGCCAATGAGTGAATTTATCACAGGGTGGACTATCTCAAAATATCTATTAATTCAAAAATAAAGAAAGGGAAAGAAGATCCATATTGGGGTGAGGGATCTTCTTGAAAATCTTGTTACGTATTTGAAATATACCGAGCTTAAATAGCTATCAGACCTTTTATATTTTTACTTTCTCTACTACGTATAGTAAGTAGGAGATGCTGAAGAAAATTCATCCACTCTAAACTACCCTTTCCATGGAAACTTTTTCGAAAATTTTGATTTTCTCAAAAATGGCTCATACACTTTTGATTAAAATGACATATATTTAAGATATCTTTATGAAAAATGAAATTTATATATAGAATTTTCACTTAGTCCTGTTTACGCTTAATGACTTTTGCATAACTGGTAAACCGTAAGAGATAGACCAAATTGTACTATATAAAAATGTAGATCTCGTTAAGACACACTTTATGCCCAAATGACTTTTTTGTAGAGTGAACCATTTCGGAGATATTCCTTGTTATTTGTGTCAGTTTTGTAATACTTACTTCCACAAATGCAAGATCATTATTCAGTTTTTTATATCTTAGCCGTGCAAAGAGAACGTAATTTGAAAGATTTAAAAGATTTGACTATCACTCAAAGCCTATTGTATTCCCATATTCCCCTTGCACCTACAGGAAAATTAGTAATAAGATCATTTCTGCAAATATTTATCTCAACTAACATGAAGAAGATAGAGGAATAACAGTTTGTGAAAATAGTTTGTGCAAGAATAAAGTTATGTGAGTGCAACACATCAGATTTTTGGTTATGAGTTCACACACACAAAATACTCTCTTCTACAACTGCTTTTCTTGGGTTCAGGAGCCCTCAAAACGTATACTAGCATTTAGGTGAATTCCCAGCATCAGATTTTTTGGTAATATACAATATTTCTTGTGTTCATTTTAAGCCTAGGTCGCAAAGAAAGTTTATTTAAAAAAAAAAACAAAAAAAACCAACTCAAGTGTGTTTGCATTTACTATTAAATAACTTCCGAATAAGAATTAAGCTCTCTTCTCAAACAATGAGTGTTATCAATAGTTTATAGCGAAATTGAGTAATCAAACTAGTTAAATATTACATTTAAAAGTTGTCTTTATTTGATAAATAACTTCATATGTTTTCTCAAAATCTTTATGTCCAAAAGATAATCTGTGGATCACTTATAAGATTTCTGAACATTTAGAAAATAAGTTTCTCTATTACTGATTACATTTTGTTCATTGGTAGGAATATTTTGAAAATATGTTAGCCCCTCGGAATCCCGGGACTGCCTCTGGATAAACGTAAGCTTAGCCTATATGCCATATAAATTCGTTGTGAGCAGCGCTAAAAGCTAATAGAATTCAAGTTTTTATCACTAATATGTAATTTTCCCCTCACAAGAGCAGCAAAGGAAATCCTACTTTCGGAGTTTGACTTCTCCGCTACAATAACATAAGTGTGGTCTTTGTGCTTCCACAAAATATACCTGTCTAGTAATAGCACTTCTCCATTTATTGCAACTTGAGACGGGAACTTCTATGTATATATATTTGTAATTTTAGAATCAGAATGTAAATATAAGACTTTTAGGTATAAGTATAAGTTTGTATTATAAATTATGAAAAGAAGCTGCCTCTTGAAAGTATGTTGACCTGAGCACATTTCTGAAGGCCAGAGAACAAACCTCTTTTGTCATCTCGCGCCGAGGGACGTTTTGCCTAAAGTCCAAGGACACAGCTGGGGAAAATACACCCCTCCTCCATAACGGGACTAGAGAGAAAGTGCGGGGGTGAGATACATAAATAGGAAAACTTGGAAGAGAACGGGACTGACTCTTTTTGTTGCGATGTCGCTACGAGGGACTAGACTAGACTACCAGATGGCAGGCTGAGAACAGCCCGAGGTGTGTCATTCGTGTACCTGCCCTTTTAGGGCTTAACCACTGTATGACGGGATTAGGATGTTATAGGATGGCTGGTGAAGAATGAGGATTGAGGGTTGTTGGGAGGTAGCATTTTTATGCTCCTCGTCGGATGTTACTTTCAACATGCAACTGCCGTTGGGTACTGCTGATGGGGGGTCCAAATATGGATATTTGGCGAAATGTTTTGGACTTCCAAACTACTCTTGGAAGGACTGTAAGGAGTTCAGCTTACGCTGTTGATGGGGTAGCTCCTGTGTTACCGGGGGTGCCCGCAAGCCATGCGGGGAACCTGGTGTCGCACAAGCGTGCGTTCTCTGGGGATACAGTCCCCAAGAGACCTAACCAGGGCGCTCCGATGTTGTGGAAACTGGTCGTAGAATTTAGTTGCCCGGCGCCTAATTTCGTCCTCCACGTACGGGAGGGACGAGGCTTCGTGCAGTAGTCTCGTAGGGAATCTGCGGTATACAGAATAGATTACACGAAGACCTCTATTCTGTATGCGTTGCAGACGCAGGAGGTGGGTGTCTGCAGCCATGCCCCAGATTTCGCAGGCATACAGGAGGATAGGGATAATGAGAGCCCGAAAGAGGCGTAACTTTAAGGGGATTGGCATCCCCGACCGCAGCATAGGGTACAGTGAGGCAATTGCCCCGCTGGTCCGCGCTGATAGGTCGTTGATGTGTCCCCGAAAAGTTAGGCCCTTGTCGAGCTTTACTCCCAGGTAGGTAAGGGAATCTACCCACTCAATCCTTCGGCGAAGGTATGTGAATGTGGGGAAGTTGGCGGGAAAGCGGCGTTTGGTGAAAAGTATGGCGCGGCTTTTCTCCGGGTTGATGGACAATCGCCAGCGCTTACACCACTCTTGGATGAGGCGGAGGTGTCGCTGTATGGGGAGAAAGGTTCTGCGAGGGTGTTTATTTGTACAGTATAGCAGCACGTCGTCAGCGTACTGGGCTATGTTAACGTGCTGCTCGGATGGTATGTCGGCCACATAAACGCTGAACAGCGTAGGGGACAATACAGAACCTTCTGGGACTCCGCCTCTAATTGGCCTTCGTGTGGATTTGGTTCCCGCAACTGCGACCACAAAGGATCTATGTTTTAGGAATGAGTGTAGCAGGTGTATTAGGCGTGTGGGTAGCTCCAGTTGGATGAGTTTGTGGAGGAGACCGGCATGCCAGGTCAGGAGTAGACACTCCCACAGTCCTCGGAGTCAGACTCCGGATTTTGGCCTACCCGTGGAACTTGTTCACGTGGGAGGCCCTGGCTGGTGGTGGGTTCGGAAGCCTCGACTCTTCGGCACTTGCCTCTTCCGCTTTCGCGTTGAGTGGCAAGTCGCTTCTTAGCCTCGGCGGAGGTCTTTTTGACAGCACCAGTGGAGGTGCTGGCAACGGGAGTTGCAGACTGGCTGGCAGGCCCCTTTCGGGACTTGGCGGGGGAAGAAGGAAGGCTGGCAGGCCCCTTTCGGGACTTGCCGGGAGAAGAAGGAAGAGAAGACATGTTAGGGAGGGTGAACCTGTATCGCGAATAAGTATAGTTTCGCGCCAAAAACGTCGATGTGTAAAAGGCGACAGTGATTAGCGTAAAGTGAAGTAAATAGCGATCTTAAAACGAAATAGCAGAAACTCGCTCAGGTCGGCACTTCGAGGCAATGACGTGGTGGAAAATAAAATCAGAAAACGTCAGTGCTGTATTTGTCATCTAATCTCGCGCCTGAGAAATATTCTACTCATGCCTACCTAATCCCAAACAAGATCAACGCAGCGGCGCACAGCGGAGAGGCAGCTACTGCACCGGATGAGCTAGCAAGACATTTCATGTGACAGAAAAGAAACCGTCACAAAAGTGGCACCCAACGTACTCTGTTACAAGTGGCTTCCCAACCCCGTTACAAACTACAGCGATCTGCAGTGTTTTAGCTTTAAATTGTTCTAAAGGTTCTTGGAGGAATAATATTTTTCATTATAATTGAATGAATGGAAACAAGCAAAACTAATTGTTAAGGACAGAACCAGATGGTACGCTCTCTGTAAATCTTCTATGCCAGCTGATAGAAGGTACTCGATTAAGTATTAATAATCGAGACTAGAGAACTCTACAGACTCGGATAATGAAAGGTTGGCAAGAATAAGTCATAAGATTCAACGGTAAATAGCACATGTATTCTATTCATTTCACTAAGAGTAAGTGAAATAAACTGAAAATGAGTTTATGACGCTAAAGCTGCTGTGGTTCTCAGCGTCTCATTCTATACTGGGGGTGAGAGACTACTTACTTTTGCTCAAAAATCTCCTTATCAGGCTTGAGATTCTTTTACGTGACCTGAATTTACGATATAGTATCACTAGCTTCCGAAGGGAGCCAAGCTAATAGGCTAGGCAATTCGTGGAATTGCTTGAGCGACCCTCACTTTTTGTAATTTGCAAAACAACTTTTCCTCTGAGCTGCGCTCAGAGAGTTCCAGTTGCCAGCACCGCATTCTAAAGACGTCCACGGGTGACCCGTGACTTGGGGAATCAGAGGCCATAATATTGCCCCTAGTGGATGGAGGACCCCCTGGAGCGAGGAGTGAGGTGAGAGGATACTAAGAGTGGTCGGACCCGAGTAGAGAGGACAGCAGAGGGCAAGGTCCTAACTACAGATTGAAACTCCCCGATGGGGCTCGTACAACCGACTCCAAGCCCCCTGCAAGCTTACACATCCCCTGGGGCCCAGGAGAATTCCCCCGATCCGGAGAACAAGGATATACAGAGAGAAAATTCCCTGTCAAGCACACCGAAACTCCCGTCGACATTTGGAACCCTGAAACAGCCAACCAGGATGAAAGGGGAAATGAAGTGGAGGCACAGGAAATTTGGGAGGGGGTTGTAATTATCCTTATCAACATTCGTGTAGCAACCCGGTAAAAGAAACGCATTGGTCAGGAAGGTCGATCACGGGAAACGAACCCACGACCTCCCGATTCCGAGCCACAGATGCTATTGCCTGAGCCATTCCGCTTGGTAACGGTGTAACGGTAGTCTTTACTGCCATTAAAGACTTTTTCTAGGTATGAGTGTTAGAAGCTTACAAGAAGCTTACCTACTCAAAAGGGTTGCTCTTTCCGTCTCTTGCCATCCTGTTAATAGCATAACGGAGTTAAATGTCCGGAGACATTTGCTTCAACTGTTTCGCTTCAGTTGCAGTAAAACGTATCACATACTAAAATACGTTCTGGATATTCTTGAGCTTTTGGGCGTTTTTACTTCGTTCTTTCTTACAAGGCAAGAATCTGTCATTCTGAGAAGATGAGTCACCTCTAAATCGGATCGATATACGAAGGTGTTTCCGCCCTAAAAACAAGAGACCGTTTCCGAGAAAGGTAAAAAGGTTTTCATACACCAAAAGTCGTGGGAAAGTACCGCAATGTCTTCACAGGAAATGGAGGACATGTTTCTTCTGAGCGCTACACGTTCACATACCAAAGGCTGTTAACGGCTTCAGAAACAAAAGATAACAGATCTATGCATTTCTCTATCCGTGTTCACAAAATGAACACGGTAATCCCACGAGACACTGACCTTGAATGCCATTTATAAGAGTATTCCATAAATAAATGAAAATAATTACTCTCTTATTCGTGTGTAAAGTCAAATCATGTGCCAGTTCTCAGATCACCAGCCACGTGAATGAACAATCGAATGTGTTACAGAACACTAACCACTGCTACTTACTACGGAATGATAAAATTATTTAACCTCAAAATTAAGATAAGCTATGATTAAAAACAATAAAGACACATTTTAAAGAATATAATTTGGTTCGAAATGACACTATTTCTGATTAAAAAACTACTCCATTCATACGTGACTTGGTTGAAATCAATCATGTGCATAACAATTTCAAATTTTAACCAATGACAGCCTTCATTCACGAAAAATGTATGAAATTTCATTACCACCTCCTCTGAATTTTAATTATCACTTCCTCTGGTTTTCGCATGTTATGATCAGGTTTGAGTATCTAGCTGCACTGTCCTACAGCTTACGACACATACAAACTAGACTCAACTGAGCCGCTAGGTTTAAATGTCAAAAATGGCTGACTCTCGCATCGGTGACGTATCTAATGCTAAAATAGATGAAACAATTCGAAGAGGGAAACCTCGAAACACATAATATAACAGAAAATATGTTTTGGATCAATTTGACAAATTTTGTATTGAATGAAATTATAAATTAACAGTGGATACTCCAACTACATGTAGGCCGTGCCAATGAACGCTAATGTATGCCTT
Source organism: Tenodera sinensis (assembly GCA_030765045.1). NCBI lineage: Eukaryota > Metazoa > Arthropoda > Insecta > Mantodea > Mantidae > Tenodera > Tenodera sinensis. Next base: position 189,793,445 of record CM060963.1, read on the forward strand.
TTCATTTTGTTTTAAGAGGTTATTAATTACAATACAGCATTTAAATAATCTTTCATAGACTATATCATTCTTTAATTAGTGAAATTGTCTTAAATGCAACTCGTGGCATTACTTAGGACAATTTTCGAAGTTGAAAGCTGAAGGAATCTGCTGTTTTTTTGTAATGGAAATTAAGTGAATATTGATACTAGTACGGCTCAACAACGAGCTGATGGTTTATCCGATAAAATCACATCATTATAAGGGTATTATGGAATAAACGACCGTGATTGATACTAATCGAGGCATAGCCAAACAATAATGGTCAATATTATATACGAAACATAATTGTAATACTCATGAAAATTTTTCCACGTAGAAGATAGTTTGGGATGGAGAGATTTTCTTGAAAATCTACGTGTCACATTCTTGAAAGATGCAGAACTTCAATACCAAGTTTATTTATCTCATACAGACGCACACAAGCGCGCGCGCGTTATTCTTATTTCTAAGAATAACAGTTTTTTTCTTTACTTCAGGGAGTCTCAAAAAGTATGCTTCCAGTGAAATCTCAAAATCGAGCTTTTAAGTGGGATTCAATATTTCCTTTACTTACTATAAGTAAACAGTACAGAAAGTAATGTTTTTTTGTTGGTTGTTAATTTGCAAGTTGTAATACAACTACACAATCAAGCAAAACTCTGATCCTTTCAAGGACTTTTCAGAGGCTACTGTACTAACGAAAGTTGAACTAGAAACATGTCTCGTTTGCTCGAAAAAAAGAAGCGCTATAAAGAAAAGCTTGGTTGTAAAGTAGGGTACTAACAAAAGGTAATGGAGAATAAAACCAAGTTTCTTAAGGCTAAAGTAGGAAGAAAATTAACTTGGTCTATCTAACAATAATACTGGAGGTTCATGATGGAATGCTTTAAACTGCAATTGGGCCACAAGCGTGACGACATTTCAGCACCACCTGTGAGGACAGAAGAACGTGGATAACAGGAAACCAGAGCCTTTTAGTGGTGTGCTAAACCAAACCCAACAGGAAAGTATGCAAACTAGGCAAGTAAAACTGTAATTCAGGAATAGGGTGTCCGTCTCCATAAGAGAAGAATGAGGGCAGAACAAAATATGGTGTGTTGCAATCACATGACTTTCTTATCCATTCTTCTACAAACTATTATTTAAAACTCTTGTTCTTCTACCTTCTATCTTCCAGTGGCGGCTCGCAGTCAAGTAGGCCAAGTGTAACAGCAACAACAACAGCAGCAGCAGCAACAACAACGACGACGACAACGACAACGATAATAATAATAATAATAATAATAATAATAATAATAATAATAATAATAATAATAATAATAATAATAATAATAATAATAATAATAATAATAATAATAATAATAATAATAATAATAATAATAATAATAATAATAATAATAATAATAATAATAATAATAATAATAATGGTAATGATAATAATACAGTAGAACTCCGTTTATCCGAAATAAAGAGGGCGAAGTCATTGCGGATAACGCAAACAATATATTGTTTGGTTGTTTAATAAGTGCAGAGTGAATGAGTGTGACTTACGGACGAATTACCGCCAAAACTAAAATGAATGAAGAAATTGAGGAATTGTCTGACTGTAGCATTGTGTTAAATAGCTAAAACACTCCTCTTTTCATTGTCAGTGCGCCGCGTAAGCGGACGTTATAATAGTTCACTAATTAAGTCGGTCATACTGGCATTACAGCACACTAGTATTACACAGAGTGATAATGAGACGATTCGGATCTCTGAGATCTTCGTTCGTGCAGTATGCCTGTTCGGAAAAAGTCGCATAAATTCGGATTTGAGCCGGCAAGTGTTCGGACTGCTGGCAGACGCGTCTGGACGCGTCTACGCATGCTCGGAGTGCATATACAGACCGAATGTTTCCTTATCCCTGTTCAAGGGCCTCGTAGTGAGGAAAGGGGGCCGGGCCGGCAGAGGTTAAGCTAGACTGCTCTCCACTACCCAGGTTCCATGCGTATCATTTCTGCCGCGCGTTTCAAACAAGCAGCTCAGTTTTGATGAACTGGAATTGAGATTCAAGGATTTGACCATGCGCTGGTCATTATAACCGAGAAAACTTTTCTTGAACTGCAATTTAGGGAAAATTACGGTTCAAATGATAAAATGCAGAATCATAGCTAAAAATTATTTGTTGATGTATTACGGTAGGGCAGGTAATGCCTACCCTGCCTACCCTGAGGAGCCGCGCCTGCTATCTTCTGGTTAACCGAGATAAACTTTCGTTAAAAAAGATACAGTAGGCTAAACCGATACTCAGATTTTTACAAAGCAGATCACTATGTGATGGCGTTGGAATGCTATGCCATTTGCATGGCTACGAACAGAAGGTAAGGTATAAGTATTTGAAAATTCAAACTATTAATAAGGACTATCTAGAAAATGGTTAAGCCAAAAAGACAAAGAAAGGGAAAAAATGACAATAGTGTGCTTTGAGATTTGTATTGTTTGTGTAGTACACTTTTGTCTATCTCTTATGGTTTACCAGTTATACAAACATTCAGAATTAAGAGGACTTCACAGATCTTTCCAAATACTTCAAAATATGCATTTCATTCGCAGTGTAAATTTCTTAAACATGTGATATTTTAATCAAAATCATTTGAGCAATTTTTAAGAAATAACTAAAATTCATGTAAAGAATATTTTGGCACTGGGGATTTTCTTGAAAATCTTTCTGTCGCCTTCTTGGAAGATATTGAATTGAATACTGAGGCAGTATTTTTGTGTAAGTCCTCTGCAATAACTCAAAATGTAAATATAGAGGCAACAGAACGCCCCCTGAAATAACCATGTTAAATTACAGGCAGTGTAGGCTGACTTCTTTTGTTTGTGTGTGATACAACAAAGGAGGAAGAAGTAATTTTGATCGACATTATAACGACGAGAAATAATAATCATACATCGAAAAGTGAATAATTAATTGAGGAATTTTGTGATATTCATAAAAAGAAACTATATCGTCAATAATTGATTGAAATAATCGAGTGCGGCGAGATTAGAAAAGCATATTGACTTTTCACAATCATTGGCTGTGCCTAGCCATTTTGTTTGTTAGCGAAGAGGTCCGCCATATTTAGCGGGAAAATTGTAAAATTGTTTCATGACAAGGATAATGATTTTTAACTGTTAATAAATTATTCAAAACATTCATTGGGAGGGGGTGGGGTGACCAAGTCACACCTTCAGTACTGCACCTCTCTCATGGCGCCTGTGGTGGGGCAGAGGTGGGGGAAGCAGCGGTCGGGCGGTAGACCCTGACCCGGATGGGCTGCTGTGCCACTGGGGAGGGTAGTTTTCTCGTTTGTTTGGAGGCAAATCGATTAGTGGCTTAAAACATTGATGTATTGCACTCACATGACTTTCTCTACTCTTGTACTAACCATTCTTACAAACTCTTAGTCCTATGTCTTCTTCGTTTTAGTTGAGATAGACATTTGTACAAATCATGTTATTATTTCCTTGTAGGTGCAAGGGGATATTAGAATACAGTAGGCTTTGTGCGATAGTCAAATCTTTTAAAGCTTTCAGATTCCGTTCTCTTTTTACGCTTAACATGTAAAAAAATCAACAACGATGTTCCATTTCACGAAAGTTTTGCTTTCCGAAACTGACACAAATAACAAGGAATATCTCCGAAATGGTTCACTCTACAAAAAGATTATTTAGACAAAAATTGTGTGTTTTAGCAAGATCTACTTTTTTGTGTAGTAAGATTTGGTCTATCTCTTACGGTTTACCAGTTATGCAAAATTCATCCAGAGTAAATACTACAGGGACGATGGCCAGAAAATTCAAGATATACATTTAATTTGTCATAAAAATATCTCAAACATATGACATTTTAATCAAAATCGTTTGGCACATTTTCAAGAAAATCAAAATTTTCTAACTTTTCCATGTAAAGGGTAGTTTAGGGTGGGGCTATTTTCTTCAAAATCTTCGTGTCGCATCCTTGAAAGACATTAAACTTAAACACCAATTTTGGGTTTTAACCGACTTTTCGTTTTTGAATTATGCTGTCCACAGACACACAGACACACACACGGCCCTTTTTCTAAAAATGCTTTTTTATTCAGGAGGCCTCAAAACATATATTTCCGGTGAAATCTCGTCACTGAATTTTTGGGTGGAATACAACACTTCCTCTACTTTACTAAATGTAGTAGAGAAAATAAAAAACACATTAGGTAGCTGTCAAAACTTGAAACTGCGATACAGCACTTGACATGTAGCAAATAATCGGGCCAAATGTTGTATAAGTAATTTAAATATGTGCAGTGAAGGAAAACACCGATACATCCTTCTTCACTTAGGCAAGTTCGAAAAATTCTGTGCAACAGAGCTTTTGGTACAATAAAGTCACTAAACCTGAACAAAAATTCCTTAATTTTGCTCTGGCAAAGCAGCATGTTTTGGACAAAGGTTCACAGTTACTGTCCAAATTTACTATCAAATTGAGGTTTATTTTGTTAATAACACAGCTTAATACCGTAACATTGTTTGAGTTCAGTAGATGAGTAAATAAATCATGTGTTTGCAAACCCTTCAAGAAAAGAGAAAGTAATTCTATGATAACTCCACTTTTGAAGGTATTTTGTATGTAGTGCAAATACATTTAACAGTCAAGGAGTGAAAAAAGAAGGGGGAGGGGGAAGGCCAACTCACGACAGTGTTTGCTGGCGGAAGTGCCCCTAATATGCTGTTGGGCGTAAAGGTCCAACGGACCTATAATTAGTAGTAGGCTGGACTTCCAACAATTACAGCCGGTGCATGGGAACGTGCCGAAGTAAGAAACAGTGGTTATTGTTGGTACTCAAATGTTAGGTGCTGCTTACAGGTACATATACCTACTTCTTACGCAATACGCAGGTATAAGTAAAGAGAGCCGAAAGGTCGTTTTAAAGTGAGGTTCAAAGAGCTTAATCAGCATTTAGAAGTAATTATATATTTCTATTTCATTACATGCACCGACTGTGCCAGAAAATCAATGAATGTGAAATTCTCATTGCTTCCGTATTATGCTAAACGTTCATTTTATAAAGCCGATTATATATTAAGCTTCCACAATTAAATATTACTTTCTCTACTGGTAAGTAGAAGTATTGTATTACACCCAAAAATTCGATGTCGATATTTCACCGGAAATATATGTTTTGAGGACCCCTGAATCCAAACAAAAGCATTTTTAGAAAAAGGTCCGTGTGTGTGTGTGTGTGTGTGTGTGTGTGTGCGTGTGTATGTGTGTGTGCGGACAGCATAACTCAAAAACGAAAAGTCGGTTAAAAACGAAAGTTGGTATTTAGCTTTAATGTCTTTCAAGGATACGACACGAAGATTTTGAAGAAAATTTCTCTACCCTAAGCTACCCTTTTCATGGAAGATTTTTTGAAAATTTTTATTTTCTTGAAAATGGCTCTAACGATTTTGATTAAAATGCCATATATTTGAGATATTTTTATGACAAATGAAATGTATATCTTGAATTTTCTGGTTATATCCCCTGGAGTCGTATTTACTCTGGACTACTTTTGCATAACTGGTAAACTGTTAGAGATAGACCAAATCATACTATACAAAAAATGTAGATCTTGCTAAAATACACAATTTATGTCTCAATAAATTTTCTTGTAGGGTGAACCATTTCGAAAATATTCCTTGTTATGTGTGTGAGTTTCAGAAAACTTAGAACTTTCGTGACATAGAACATCGTTATTCATTTTGTTTTATGTTAAGTGTGCAAAGAGAACGGAATATCAAAGCTTTAAAAGATTTGACTATCGCACAAAGCCTTTTGTATTCTAATATTCCCCTTGCACCTACAAGGAAATAAGCAATAAGATAATTTGTACAAATGTTTATTTTAATTAACACGAAGAAGATATGGGAATAAGAGTTTGTAAGAATGGTTAGTACAAGAGTAGAGAAAGTCATGTGAGTACAACACATCAGATTTTTTTCTTTGTGCTTAAACTGCAAAACGAGCGTAAACTGCAATAAGCGTATTGTGTAAAACTATGATTATATAAAAAATTCATAATATACAGATATAGTGGATAGCCAAGCAATTTTCTTGAAAACATAACTGTATTTTTATTTATTTTAGCTTAATTTCTTTAAATTTTTTGGAGTAAAAAAGTTGAATAAAGTATACAGACAAAATTAGAATCTCTTTATATAATTGAATGAAAATGTTAATAAAATCTCAACAAAACAGCAATAATAATAATAATAATAATAATAATAATAATAATAATAATAATAATAATAATAATAATAATAATAATAATAATAATAATAATAATAATAATAACTTATTTAGTAGGTAATGGTTTAGCTGAGCATGCTAAAATAATGAAGTACAATTGCGACTCAGCACCGCTGTAAATATTTTCAGTAATAACAAGGTTTCATGGTAATTATTATTTATTTATGCCAACAAACTTACTGTTGGTGTTTTTAAACACACAAGCCGTGTGTGGGCAAAGTTTAAGAGGTAGAACTGGAACTTAAAAATTCAATGCCACAACTGGGATTTGAACCACAGACCTTCCGCTTGCCGGGCGGACGCTCTAACCACTGAGCTATTGTGACAAACTGCCAGCATGGCATCAAATTCTCAAGCCAGTTCGTATTAGCGGAAGGTCTGTGGTTCAAATCCCAGTTGTGGCATTGAATTTTTAAGTTCCAGTTCTACCTCTTAAACTTTGCCCACACACGGCTTGTGTGTTTAAAAACACCAACAGTAAGTTTGTTGGCATAAATAAATAATAATTACCATGTGAAGGTTATTTAATCCTGGGATATAAAGTATTTGCAATAGTAAGTCACCATTGGGGTAATTGTTTCTGATGTGAGACTGCCTTTGTGGTTTACCAGGAGAAATACGAACTGGCTTGAGAATTTGATGCCATTCTGGCAGTTTGTCACAATAGCTCAGTGGTAGAGCGTCCGCCCGGCAAGCGGAAGATCTGTGGTTCAAATCCCAGTTGTGGCATTGAATTTTTAAGTTCCAGTTCTACCTCTTAAACAAGGTTTCAATTTAGTGTCCAAGTTAAAATGGTTAAATAGCACGTGTTGCAATAGAGATCAGACTTTTATATAGCAGTCTTTGCTGCCAGTTAATAGTTATTTATCATACAAGTGTTAAGTGTTTTATTTTGCGAGTAGGAATGTTTGCGAAATGAGGTCGCAGGCCGAGTGTAGCAATGTTAGATACAAATAAAATCACTTCTATCATATGTGGCATACACTAGTTTTTGCATAGCCCTGAAATTCGGAACGAAAGATTTCAATAGGCGGTTCCAAATTGGCACGATCATTTCCGTGATTTCCGAGTTTCCCTACAGGTGCCAGTTGTGCGTTTTGCAAATGCACAAATAAAATCCTGCCAAAAAAGCACTGCCAATGATTGACAGGCGTAATACTAAAGCACTAGAGTAAAACGAACGTCAGTTCGTAACATGCTTTCGGTCTGGGTGGTTCAGTTGGTTAGACGCTGGTCTACTCATCCCAAGGTCACGGGTTCAAATCCGGTCCACACCGATGGTTTATAAGTGTGCTTAAAAACGACAGCTCCATATCAGTAGATTTACTGGTATGTTAAAGAACTCCTGAGGGACGAAATCCCGGCACACCGACGACGCTGATATGATCTTGGCAATTGACAGCGTCGTTAAACAAAATAATTTTTAATTTTTGTAACTTGCTTTCGATACACTATATAAACTTATGTTTCTGATTGAGGAAAGGTTAGGTTAGGGTTGATTTTATACACATAACCTTAGATAGATTAGAAACTACTGATATACCAAAGCTCGCAAGCGAATTGAGCGTGTGGTTTTAGTATGCTTATAATTTACTATTGATATAAGCTTAGGATTCTGATTCACGAAAAGTTAGGTTAGGCTTAGTTCTTTATTATATACCTAAGCCATTTTCTCTGGTATAATGCATCAACAGTTCATTGTCTCAGCACGCTTACAAACCATCGTTCTGGGCTGAATTTGAAGCATTCACCTTCGGATCAGGAGACCAGCGTCTGAGCCACCCAGACCGACGTTGATGGCCATAATAGTGGCGATGGTGGAAGAGATAACGGTATAGTGGTGGCGATGGTGGTTCATTATAGTGCTGAGATAGTTTTGGTAAAGGTAATGATGAGATGGTAGCCATTGTATTGGACGATGACAGCCTTAATGATGATTGTGATGAAAAATGGTGACAACTGGTGAAAATAGTGCTAATAGTGGTAATATTAGTGATGGTGGTTGATAGTGGTAGTGGTGACGATACGGTGCCCATGATGATAGTTCATAATGGCACTGACGTGGTATTGACGATGATAAACATGTGATATTGGAAATTGTAAGTGCTTAGGCTTTCACGGCCGGTGTCCATTTGGAATAAAATACCTTCCGTGCTTGCAGGCCGTGGTCGACCTGAAGGAATTGCTCCTGACGTTTCGCTCAAGTTTGCGTCGAGCATCTTCAGAGGACCCAACGATGAGTGAAACGTCAGGAGCAATTCCTACACGTCGACCATGGCCTACAAGCCCGGAAGATACTTTATTCCAAATTGGAAATTGTGATGGACGAAGACGGTTTTAATCATGGCGATGGTGGTGATAATAGTGATAACAATGATTAAAAGAGCGTTTGGAGTGGTGGTTGGTGATGACTAGACCCGGATGTTTATGACCTAAAAATGTTAGAAATATGCAAGCACTTATGGCCGAAAAATGAGAAAATATGACGATAAACATGACCTAAATTTTGGGTGCATTTTCGAAATCTTAAAAACTTTAATGCTGTTTAAATTAACGCTATATTTAAAATGTACTTTAAAAATATATCACACTCAGTAATAAATAAACGACATTAATTTTATTGTTACATTTTTAATTTAACTGTTCAATACAGAGCTAACATCAGCTCAGCTCAGAATGAAATAAATGTCACATTTTGAAAGCCGATCAGAAAGAAGAATTGCAGTAGCAAATTACACACATTTTAAAGTTTTCAAAAAGGAACTATCTATTTCCATGCAACATTGTAACGGGGAAAAGACTTCCTAACATTACAGATAAGAATTAGCAGATGTCAAAAATCGTCTTTGGAACGACCGCAAGCATATATATGCGAAACTGGAATAGAAATATAAAAATGTGACAAAAATACGAAAGTTTAAGAGAAAATGGGACTATAATATGAAAAATAACAAGAAAATGGCAAAAAATGTCAAAAAAGTCATAATGTGACCTTATATGTCCCATGAGAATTGCATAATTTTAATAACCATTGATAAAAATCTTGCTTTGCTTGTATTTTCCATGAAAAAAAAAAAAACTATGACATGTAATATACATGCGGGCCCTGATGATAATGAAGCCGTTGGTGCTAGGTGTTCTGTGGTTGGTGATGCTCAAATTTTGTTGATCATGGTGGCACGATGGTAGAGGTGTTGGCGGTTGTTTTAACGATCATCGTGATAATGGTGCTGTTGATGTGGTTAATGATGATGTCGATGGTGGTGGTGACAGTATTGATGGTGTTGGTAATGGTGGTTTCGTAATAATGGTTTGTGCTGTTGGCAGTGTGACAATTGTGTTGTACGAAGGTTGTTGTCATGGTGGTGATGATTGCTGTCATGGTGGTAATGGAAGTCTAATGATGATAATTATGTTGATAATAATGTTTGTGTTTTTTCCATGCTGACACAATGAGAGCACTTCTCCAGCCTCGTAAACAGTGTTCCACATAACGTTTATGCACCAGTAATGGCAGGAAACTTAGCGGCCTGAACAGAGCAATTATATTGCCCACAGATTTATTTCAGTCTCCTTGAAGAAGTTACGCTCACTGCACATGCGTTAAGGCAGATGAGAGTTAAGGATGGATATCTACCTACTTCCTGGCGAGAGCAAATGAAGTCATTAAGTCAACATCCCTTTGTGATTAGCATTTATCGTATTAACAGGGCTTCTGTGTGCTTAATAACGGTCTCATCCTGCTGTTAGTTCAAGCACTGCTTATATAACGGAATGCCAATTGTTATGCAGCATCAAAGACCAAAGTGTAAGCCATCAAAGAACCAGTTATTATAAAAGGAAGGTCATGTTGCAGTACGGTTTTCAATCTGAGTCATCATAGTTCGCAACTATTGTTAAACTAATAGATAGAATACTAGTTGCAAACGTAGAGGTTTAGCGACGAAAAGCTGAAGTTAGAACACGACCAAAGGGAGTAGCCGTAAGAATTACATGGAATTCATAACATCGTCAACATACAAATACATTGGATACATAACAATGTTTCCAAACAGCCTGTGTTATAGTTCGGTCGAAAGTCGGCTTTCCAGTTGCTTACAAAGCGACCGCAAAGCTATAATCAAAGGGAGCCGAACTGGAAACGTAAAGAACGGCCCAACTATACAAACTATGTTTACAATGTTTACACACTTTCTACTATACATTTCTAATATACCTAAACAAATTTTACATTTGCACACCCTAATTTTAATTTATGTTAAAAATGTAAACTCTTCAATACTGTAAAATGCATTGTTGATCAAATACTTCTTTATAGCACTAATGCATTTTTGTCTTTGTTCTATAACTTTTATGTCCTTAGGTAGAGCATTATTTTCCTATATTTTCCAGTGAGCGATTATTTTATGTTCCCCTAAGTACAGTTTTATAATAATCACCTTTATTTTTGACATAGGATCGTAGATATGACTATTTCTGAATATTTTTAAACTGGGTACCACGTGCTTGATACATTCATATAATATATGCATGGTACAACAAGAATTCTATATTTTTTGTACGTATCCCTGCAAGTGTGTTTTCTTTCAAAATCCCCTATTGTTCTAATAGCCTTTATTATCATTTGAAAATCTTTAGAGGTGCGAGTTAGTATTCAATTTTGTAACGTTTTGTGTATAGTGTTTTATCTACCTTAAGGGTATTTTAGTATAATATGTATATTTCATATATTTAATTAAATGTATTTATTGTGAAAACGATATGTTTAGAGAAAGATAAGATAGCTTTGGAAAAAAAGGACACGATACATTAACAGACTGTAACTTTTCTATCTGACCTTACCTTGGTCATCTCTTGTTCTCTTCCGACCCCGATGCTATTAGGGTTCCTGAGGGCTAGGGAGTCTTTATTTTTCCAACCTCTCCATTTCTCTAATTCCTCTATAAAATCTTAACCCCTAACATGCTGACCTGTCATGGCATGTAATATGTCCTCTGATTGGTAATTGAATTTATTTTGATAACTCTCCCGGTCAGGTCGGTGAGACCTGTAAACCAACGACAGGTGTGGTCCTCCAGACATTCTGGAGGTTGTGAGAGAGCGATGTAACCGCCAAAACATAAAAATATGGTGCTCTCTAAAAAGCGGTTACTATTACTGCTATTTGCTCTCTTCTTCCATCAGTGAAAAATATTGGAGAGCAAGAGGATTAATGACTTCATTGTCAGAAATCCAGCATTAGCTAACAACAACATTAACAAACATTGTTGTTATATTCTGTAACTTTGGATGCTAGTTTCTTCTGCTACTTTTCTCACAGACAACGGTTCTGATATTATTACCTGAGGGTGGAAATCGAATGCTGTTGCAGAAGGATACGTAGAAGAAAGTGTGGAGGGTAGGAAGAAAATTGCTCATCTAATGCTTAGGGGAGAAAGTTCAATTACAGGCAAAGCCGTGAAAAGCAATACTTCTATAAATCAGTGTTAATTGCATCATGAAATGTCTTTCTACCTGAGTGCTACTCATTTCAGAACACACGCAATGTTATTTATACCAAACTCTTGCATTCTTCAAGGTTTTGAATTTATACAATGAGGACAGCAATCAATTCGCATCTTATGCTCCAACAATAGCAAGATGAACAGAAAATGAACAAGTTTGATGTATGTACTGGACAGGCACTGATGAATCGACATGAAGAAATTTGTCTGATGTATTGTTTTAAATTCACTGATCCAAATCAGCCTTCGGTTTCCACTGCTGTTAGTAACCTACATACTCTTGAGATAACTTTTCTAAAAGGAATATAATATGTATAAAACAGGCAAAGTAAAGAATGTAAAAACAGCGGTAATATTTGAGGTTAGGTTCCAAACCATAGAGGGTGACAGTGATATATCAATATGGCTGCTGAAATGTTTATTCGTGATATCCATTAGCATACGTAGTTGGAGTGAGGTCATTTCACACTAATGGTAGCCAGGATTTGACCCATTATTAATGTACTGTGTAGTGTATAAGGTTTTGTTAGATCTTGCTGCTGTCGTAAAGTATTGAGCAAATGTTTTACATATCTCTTTAGCCACTGGTTTTGCGATACCACTGACATTTTATTATGACTGCTCTCTCTTCTGTATTGTTAAAACTGTGTATTCAAATGAGAAGTATGCATCCATACATTTCATGTGTAGTTTGGTGAAAGGCAACGCTTTAGAGGCAAAGCAATGGCACCGAGAGGAATATCCAAAACACCGACGCCCAGACGAGAAACAATTCAAGCCTATGTGAGCATCGCAGTGTTGTACAGCAAATGTTTTCCGACTCACGCGTCCGTAGCCGCGTCGGTAACGCAGGATGGCTTATTGGCAAGTTATGCCAGGTGATCTCAAAGGTCAACCTGCCAGCTCATACCTGTCTACAGGAGTGAGGGATGTAATGCGTTTGAAAGCCTAAAGAAAATATCATTTCAACACTTCCCTTAGACTTGGTCGTAAGAAAGAAATCTCAGTGTTTAAAAAAGAAACACACATTAACGTTATAAATTCATAACGAACTCACAGCGAGGATTCAAACTAAATATTCTGGATTATAGGCATCACATCACTATAATGAAATTAAATTTTGAAAATTTTAAATAATTTTTAATACACCATGTTCTTAAAACGGACTAAAAGTATAAAATCATTTCTCCTGTCTCCATTCACTGTCCCAAAAATTTGTGATTGTGAATTTTTAATACCCATGAAAACACTAATAAGATTTAAAACTAAAAAGGTGTGACGCATGCAATAGATAATCGATGCATAAATATTTCGCTTAAATCACTAACAATTTTATTGCTCTGCAAATTATATGAACTGTTGTGTGAATTTTCTCAACGACAGCTACTTCCTACATTCACCTTACTATTATGTATTGCATTTTTGTTTCCACATTTTCAAACTCTAGAATCCAGGTGTGTAGAAATTTCCAACCCTGGCCGCCCTTCAGGTCCATCGCCTCATACATAACCCCGGGGTGTGCCCGGTCAGGGGTACTGGCACAAAAGATCACCTTTCGGTCGAGTTCTAATTCCCCCTCCGCAAGTTATTTAGTCATTTATAGCATTAGAAAGATAACTCAAGTGCATGCAATTCACCGGCGTCACTGAGGAAACAGAAGAACGCTAATCGATAATAATCGAATGTTAGTTGCGCACGAACTAATATGTAGAAGAAACACCCGACGTGGTAGATTCCGTGTCAGTGAATGGTGAATCAAAGTACACATTCAAATTCTGTGGTCAAGTTGTGGTCTTAACTGTATGAAGAGCGAACTCTGTACGTGCTGAACCTGAAATACCGACAGAGGCACGTATGTATTTTGTATGTGCCCCGATATCCTTAAACAAGCACGGCAGTATTTGATTTTCTAGAATATTCGCCTATAAAAAATGCAACCTCGGAATTCTAAAGTTATCAGCATGGAAAGTCGAACAGCGCTTGACCTGGGCGGGGAATTGAATATTTCAAGTCTCATTCACTTTTCCAAATTTAGTGCCTATACATGGCCTTTGCGAAATAACAAGCATCATGAAAGTCACAGATGTATCATCACTTCATTTGTGCCTAAATACTAAGATTTGCCACTAGGATTAGAAAACAGAAGTCAATAAACAAAAGATGTAGATCCTGTTAAAACATACAATTTATGTCTCAATAAATTTTTTTGTAGAGTAAACCATTTTGGAGATATTCCTTGTTATTTGTGTGAGTTTTGGAGAACTTATACTTCTGTCAAATGGTACATCGTTATTCATCTTTTTATATGTTAACCGTGCAAAGAGAACAACATTTGAAAGATTTAAAAGATTTGACTATCGCTCAAAGCCTACTGTAGCCTCATATTCCCCTTGCACCTACAAGGAAATAAACAATAAGATAATTTCTGCACGTTTATCTCAACTAACACGAAGAAGATATAGGAATAAGAGTTTGTAAGAATGGCCAGTACAAGAGCAGAGGAAGTCATGCGAGTGCAACACATCAGATGTTTACCTTTGGAGCAATTACTCAACAGGAATGATGTTCACTCTCTCACAGTGCTGTTATCTTTGGGTTGTCCTTACTTTTTAGTTATTCTGTTAACTTCACACACATTCATACCTCCAGACGCTAGGGAGGATGGGCAACTATCCTGGCTAAAGGAAAATTCCCACCTTACAGCCGGGACCTCTGAATAGGAATTCTGTCCTTATTGCCATAGATTAACAAGAGATACATTCTATATTGGAAGTCAGCCAAAGGAAGTATGTTCACGAAACTTGCTTAAGACATCTCTCTGCAACACGAGTCACGGGTAACCGAGTTCGCAAACGAATCGAGAACAGCAACTCCGCTTTCAAATTGTACCAACACGCTCCTACCTGCTGAATTTTTTCCAGCCTTTCCTCAGTCCTTATAATGGACAAACGCCAAGGAGATGCGCTTAACTTGGGCCTGGAACTTTTCCTCCACAAACTTATTTTCTCAAATATTTCATTACATATGTCATCATTGTTCATTGGCTGTAGTGTCATCGGTTAACACTACTTCAGGAAATATGGGAAATTTAAAGTGCAGAACTATCAGATTTATTTTCTTGTTGTGCATGACCTTGTCGGTTGTCAGAATCATATCAGTACTATATTCGTCCCACAGGGGTTCTTTTACGTGCTATTAAATCGACTGACGTGGGGATGTCACTTTTAAGTACAGTTAAAAACCATCGGTCTGGCCCATACTCCGCAAGGCCAAGGAAAAGCAGAATCGTGCAACAAACAGTAGCGTGAAGCTATGTGCTCATCAACTGTTTCATTGCTCAAGGAACCACGAAACCTCGGAAGTATTTGCTTTCGGAATCATGTAAAGAACTCGTGCGAAGGTCGAATTTCTGCTAGATCATATCGGTTGAAGGACTAAAGGAAAAGACATGTATTTGCTATACCTAAGCAAAACGTTGTTACTAAAGCAGGCTAAATTTTGATATGAAGGGACCCCATGTCATCCATATCATGCTGTCCACTCTACCGAGGCAACCGCCATACTACCACTATAAGATGTACTTGCCAACCTTAAACACAAACTAAAATAATTACGTACATAAATACATCACTCTGGTTTAGCCCAAAGTGACGACACTGAACTTAATTTGTCATCCGCAGATGTCTCCAACGTCTGCTTTACTGTGTTCCACTCACGAGAATGCGGATGTAAATAATATATTTGACAACAACTCTCACGTTTTCTGAGAAAGATTACACTTTCAACATGTCAACAAGGCTTCGATCTCTTAAACCAAGCAAGATGGCTCCGCGGTAACGTGTGAGGTTCGCATTTGGGAGATCGCGGGTTTGATTCCCGCGGCCGACCTTCCGGACCCATTGTTTTTTCGGGTGTTTTTTTAGGAGGGGTCATCAGGCGAATGCTGGGAAGGATAATTACATCCTCCAAATTTCCTGTCCCTCCATTTCATTTCACCTTCCTTTCTGTCCAGTCTTTTAGGGTCGGAAGTGTTGGAGATGACCGAGTTAGCGCTGCCGTGTGGAACATTTGTGTGCTGTAACTGCTGTTCGACGGAGGCCTTATAGTTGCCAGGCCTGCCGAGGGGGACCACTGTCGACACCCATGCGGCTGGTAACTGTTTCGCGAACCGTGGTGTCGAGATGAAGTCTCCAGCACACGTTAGGAACCCGCACGTTGGTAATCTCCTCGTAAGGGTTCCCTCATTCCCATAGAGCATTCTCATTCCATTCCTTCCTTCCCGGGTTCTGACATATAATAGCCAGCTTGGGCTCCCTACATACTCTCCCTGTACTTACATCTAAAAATCGTAACCCCGTAGTACAACAGCCTATCCGGGCCAAAGCCTACTGCCCGACCACTAGACCTCTTAAAAAGCGTAAGTTGTGCGCAATAGGGTTATTAAGGGCACGTCATCGTGAGCTGTAATGTATTACTGTCTCCCCTTTCCTCACCAGGCACCGGAACACCTCTCAGATGTTTTCTTGTCAAGAGGCCTACGCCTATAAGAAAACAGTAGTCAGTCGCTAATATTACATGTCGATATATCGATGTTTTCTAGTGGTGGCTAGTGGAAAGGGGAGAAAAAAATCTGATGTGTTGCACTCACATGACTTTCTCTACTCTTGTACTAACCATTCTTACAAACTCTTATTCCTATATCTTCTTCGTGTTAGTTAAAATAAACATTTGTACAAATTATCTTATTGGTTATTTCCTTGTAGGTGCAAGGGGAATATTAGAATACAGTAGGCTTTGTGCGATAGTCAAATGTTTTAAAGCTTTGAGATTCCGTTCTCTTTGCACACTTAACATATAAAAAAAATGAGCAACGATGTTCCATTTCACGAAAGTTTTAAGTTTTCCAAAACTCACACACATAACAAGGAATATCTCCGAAATGGTTCAACCTATAAGAAAATTTATTTAGACATAAATTGTGTATTTTAGCAAGGTGTCACTATACATTTTTGTACAGTAAGATTTGATCTATCTCTAACGGTTTACCAGTTCTGCAAAAGTCGTCCAGAGTAAATACGACTACAGGGGCTATAGCCAGAAAATTCAAGATATACATTTTATTTGTCATAAAAATATCTCAAACATATGACATTTTAATAAAAATCGTTAGAGCCATTTTCAAGAAAATCAAAATGTTCGAAAAATGTTCCATGTAAAGGGTAGCTTAGGGTGAGGCTATTTTCTTCAAAATCTTCGTGTCGCGTCCTTGAAAGACATTAAACTTACATACCAACTTTGGTTTTTGACCTACTTTTCGTTTTTGAGTTATGCTGTCCACAGACACACACAGAGATACACAGACACAGACACAGACACACACACACACACACACACACACACACACACACACACACACACACACACCGATCTTTTTCTAAAAATGCTTTTTTTGGATTCAGGGGTCCTCAAAGCATATATTTCTGGTGAAATCTTGGCATCGAATTTTTGGGTGGAATACTACACTTCCCCTACTTACCAGTAGAGAAAGTAAAAAAGCAGAATCGCACATTTTCAAAAATGTTATACTTAAGCCCGGATTTTTACGTAATATCCACTTGAGAAGTACGTACATAAACATGTAATAAAAAAGGTAGAATATGTAATAAGGTCCAGTGGTTTAGCCAAAAATTCAAGATAGTTGTGCACAAGGCATAGCTATTTGGGTTAGCAAAAACTTGGGCTGCTTGTGGTAGGTCACGCTGCATTGGCTATGGCAAGCAGACAGGAAATACGTTGCAGAACTGCGAGTGAAAACAAATCATGCATAAGCAAGGGCATCCAAAAACAATCACAGCAGATGCAGATGCACTCTTGGCAGATTGTGCCAGTGACCATCTTTCCTCTGATGGCTGAAATAGTAATTGTAAGTTGTGTGCAACAAATATGAGGGATGGCTACTATAAATATATGGACCAACATTTCGCAATTACGAGCCACAAAAAATACGTCGCATTATATAAACAGAGAAAGAGACAGGAAAATGTGCATTCAACATCTAACATTAATTCAGGCAGACACAATACCTTTTGTTGTGATCTGTGCAACATTATGTTGGGCATAAACATTCCCTTCTGAAGACTCGAAAATCGCTATTTCAAAAAAGTTCCAGAAAATTACACTGGTAAAATATAGCCACACGATAAAACAATATGCAAGTAATACCCAATACAGTGGTGTCTGAAGGCGAATAGATTACTTTCGTTTGCAAACCTAAAAATCTGATGTGTTACACTCACATAACTTTCTCTACTCTTGTACTAACCATTCTTACAAACTCTTATTCCTTTATCTTCTTCGTGTTAGTTGAGATGAACGTTTGCAGAAAATATCTTATTGCTTATTTCCTTGTAGCTGCAAGGGGAATATGGGAATACAGAGGACTTTGTGCGATACTCAAATCTTTTAAAGCTTTGAGATTTCGTTCTCATTGCACGCTTAACATATAACAAAATGAATAACGATGTTCCATTTCACGACAGTTTGTCTTCCAAAACTCACAGAAATAACAAGGAATATTTTCGAAATGGTTCACTCTACAAAGAAAATTTATTTGGACATAAATTGTGTGTTTTAGCACACTTTTTTATACAGTAATATTTGGTCTATCTCTTACGGTTTACCAGTTACGCAAGAGTCATCCAGAGTAAACAGGACTACATAGGCTATAGCCAGAAAATTTAAAATGTACATTTCATTTGCCACGAAAATATCCTAAACATATGGCATTTCAATCAAAATCGTTAGTCATTTTCAAGAAAATCAAAATTGTCTAAACTTTTTCTGTGTAAAGGTTGGTTTAGGATGGAGGTATTTTCTTCAAAATCTTCGTGTCGCATCTTTAAAAGATGTAAAACTTAAATATCAACTTTGGTTTTTAACTGAGTATTGTTTTTGAGTTATGCTATCCACAGACTGACACACACACAAACACACACACACATACACACACACACACACACACACATGGGCCTTTTTTCTAAAAATGCTTCTTGTGGACTCAGGGCGCCTCAAAACATATATTTCCAGTGAAATCTCGACATCGAATTTTTGGGTGGAATACAATACTTCCTCTACTTACTACACGTAGTACAGAAAGTAAAAATGTACGTTGTTATTTATAAATTGCAATAAAGCATATGCACAGAAATAATGTATAATATGATCACAATCATTATTACCTTCTCATTTACTGTGCACATTGTTAATATTAATACTTATTTCATGCAAGTTCATATTCATATTACTGGAAAATACATATTGTTTGTATAATTATTTATGAATAAATGTGCAAATGTGCAATGTGTTCCGAAAAAGTCTATCACCCTCCACTGGCTTTGAACCTAAGACCTTGGGAACCAGCAGCTAGCATGCTACCCCTGGACCTCGGAGGACATTTCTTAAAAGTGGGAACAATTTAAATATGTTATGTTTAAATATGTCATGCACAGTAACTAAGTAATCTCGAACGTCTCCTGTACACTGAGAAAGCTGGTTGTATTTGTGTTAGTGAGCATTGTTAATGGAATGGCAGATCAATCTTTACGCCTGTTCTTACTGCATACGTTAACTTCAATTGTTTCATTGTTGATATATGTAGCAAATATTTAAACCAACCTAATAGTACAACATCAGTAATATTTGATCTAAACTTTACTTGTTGATTGTTAATATTTGTAAAGGAAAAGGAAAAAAAGAACAAGTACAGGCGCAAGCAAAGAACATAAAGCATAATAAGTAATTAACGAAAGATATGGCAAAGTGTTAATTTTCATGCAAAATTGTGTCAGGCATGCAATATAGGCTTAAATATGTAAACATATGTAAAATCAAACTTGAGTATAGAAATGCCCATGCTTAAATGCATGTTTCTGTGTGTCAACACATATAGGAATGTACCTAATATAAAAATTCGGTCTCTAGTTATTGTGTACGAAAGTAAACTTCAACTTGAGAGAAGTAAAACATTAACAACGAAAATTTTGGAACCGGTTAATGCTCACGGATTGATTAAAAACATTGATAATGTAAATTTTTTTTGTTAAGTCATATCTAACAAAAATTATATTTTACTCAAAACCTTTGGAGGTATTTATGGAAGAATAAAAAATGACATTTTTCTATGTGGAAGTTTGTATGGAAATAGTACAGCTCGGCAAAGTCTAGACACTGAATGTCGGTGTCTATTTCCTCTAGATGAAAATTCTGAAATAAATGGAGTATTTCCTCACAAACGTATGTGTAAAGTTTCACTCACCTGTAATATTACGACTTATTTCTACATCGACAGCAGCTGAAACTCCTGAAGTTTCCAGGAAAGCTAAGCTGAAGAGAAGTGCTGCCAAAGAGACCCCTTTTTGTGAAAAAATATTTCCAAAACACGTTTTTAGCGTCATCTTCTGCCAGAGCTGCAGCCCCAATGACAGAGTGTTTCAAACATCACCAATCAGAAAGACGAAAGAGAACACAGCGTCACAAATGAAGTGTTCCGAAAGTCATGTAAGGATAGTATATAGTTTCCACATGATGGTCCTTAACGCCACACTCTAAGCTAAGTGCACAATCGCCTGAACAACGGTTTACTAAGGACTCAGTGTAACGCGGATATGGCTTCTGGTTTTGTGCTGAGAGCGTGAAATGTAAACCGGAGGGTATGGAGGGAGCTATCCGTCAACACCCATACCAGCCAATTTGTTTCTGTCCTGGTGAGCGTCGTAATGGTGTCGCTATATACACTCACATGCTACAAGGCGTCACTTTCCAATACACTTGCCTCAAGGACCTCAAATACGAAAACTAGAATATTGATTCATAAATATATGAATACGAGTGCCCACTAAAATGTTTAATTTTCCACACTGAGATTCGCGTTTCCAAAGAAGTACGTAGGTACTTCGTGCTTTTACAATAAAAACATATTATTTAACTGTCTCTACAAATTATATAGTAGTAAGAGACCGTATTGCCTTCCAACCAAAAATTCGACACTGAAATTTCAGTGGAAATACACATTTTGAGATACTCTGTAGAAAAACAATTTAGAAAATCTTATGTGTTGCACTTACATGACTTTTTCTACTCATGTACTAACCATTCTTACAAACTCTTATTCCTATATCTTCTTCGTGTTAGTTGAGATAAACATTTGTACAAATTATCTTATTGCTTATTTCCTTGTAGGTGCAAGGGGAATGTTAGAATATAGTAGGCTTTGTGCGATACTCAAATGTTTTAAAGCTTTGAGATTCCGTTCTCTTTGCACGATTAGCATATAAAAATGAGTAACGATGTTCCATTTGACAAAAGTTTGTTTTCCAAAACTATCACAAATAACAAGGAATATCTCAGAAATGGTTCACTCTACAAAAAGTTTATTTGGACATAATTGTGCCCTTTAGTAAGATCTAAATATTTGTATAGTAAGATTTGGTCCTTCTCTTACCATTTACTAGTTATGCAAAAGTCATCCAGAGTAAATACGACTACATGGGTTATAGCCAGAAAATTCAAAATATACATTTCATTTGTCATAAAAAAAATATCTTAAACACAAGGCATTTTAATCAAAATCGTTAGAACCATTTTCGAGAAAATCAAAATTTTCGGAAAATTTTCCAAGTAGCAGGTAGTTTAGGGTGAAGGAATTTTCTTCAAATCTTCGTGTTGTATCCTTAAAAGATGTTAAACTTTTTTAGCCGACTTTTCGTTTTTGAGTTATGCTGTCCACAGACTGACAGACACCCCCCCCCAACACATACACACACGCGCAAACAGACACACATACGGACCTTTTTCTAAAAATTTTTTTTTTTTTAATTCAGGGGGCCTCAACGCATTTCCGGTGAAATCTCGACATCGAATTTTTGGGTGGAATACAATAATCTTTACTATACGTAGTAGAGAATGTAAAACAGAAAAAATACAGTTTGTGTAACCAGTACCAAGTATAATCGAATATGTATAATATATCAATCCAGTTAAATAAAATTTGCATTCTTTCATATGTACTAATGTTTACATCAATTTCCATATTTTTAATATTTGGTCATCACTCAAGTACTCCTCCATTGAATAATAAAATGTTTTTAACAGAAACATCTTCAGGCTTTTCTTGAACTTTATGGGGGGATTAGTTTTATTTCAATAGGAAGTTTATTGTAAATATGAATTCCATTATACTTGAAGCTGCGCTCGTACATTATCTGTGGTGAGTGATATGCAGATATGAATTACTCCTTGTAGTATGGTCATGTATGTGATACAGGGTTTAATTATGGTATTATAAAATTCTCTAAAGCAAAAGCCAATAGAGCAAAAGTCAAAACCACAAAAAATACATGGTTTGATATTAGCAGGGCGTGTGGTAAATAGAAAATAGTTATCTGAAAAGTTTGAAGTTTTTGTACATTCAAAACTCTCACAACTCATACCAAGTAACATTCATAGTGATATTGATAGTTGCGAAATATTCGCTGTGATTGAATTTATTCATATGTTAAGAAATGCAACTTGAGGCATAATTGGAATAGGAAAGATACGGATGGGGTTCGACACTGAAGCTAGGTTTATTGTACCTATCTTCCCAAGAGGGTACCTCCGGGAGGTTGGATGAGGTGAGAGGGGACACCAGGCGGCCAAATCCAGACCAACGGGACAGACATTGACAGAGGCCTCAAGTTTTCCCCAAGTTTGACGACATCGCAAGTTCTTTAGTCTTCCAAGGCCCTCTAGGAGGACCTCAGTAGGGTCCAACGACCCCATATGCGTAATGTCATGGGTAGAATGTAAATTCTGCAGAAGTATATTAGGTAATTCTACCTACAAAATGCATATTGTAGTATTATCTAATTAAAAGCATTTGCAACAAATTTTATCATGATTAATTAGAAGTGACTAGATAAAAAAGCATAATAATAATAATAATAATAATAATAATAATAATAATAATAATAATAATAATAATAATAATAATAATAATAATAATAATAATAATAATAATAATAATAATAATAATAATAATAATAATAATAATAATAATAATAAATGTTATGGGTATGTGAATGTTACGCATCAGATTGTTTTATAATGATTCACTTTTGAACAAGAAGTATGCCGTATAGCTGAAAGTACTGTGGTAACCCTCAGATTTGTGGTTTGGTGGGAGAAAGGGGCGTACCATTTGTTTTTCTCTTACTCAATTTGTAATTCTTATTTTGCCTGTGCACTCACTCGCAAGTGCAAATATCCACTCCATCCAGAGATTACACTCGAGAATCAAAAGGGGAATACCCACTGATCAGTGAAGCGAACCGTAAACACTTGAATGCAGCATAATTCCAGTTAGCTGACCCTCTCAATTTCTTGTTCTTGCTTCTGTTCGTGCCCTCCTGTTGTAAGACTATTTAACTCAGTAACGTCAAATGGTATACAGCTGTGCAAGTGACTGGAAAGTTTTAAGCTCAACGTGATTCAAACTCGCCGGCATTTATTCCACTGCTGACCTAGCTACGAACAGACTGGAATGAATTTGCAATATGAACTGAAAATGAATGCACGCAACAGGCATGACTCAGCTAGTTCAGTGTCCATCATCCGGCTACAGTGTTTTGTTTTGGGCTCCTAACATGAATATATTATAAAATTTCACCTTGCATTTGTATAAAACGGAAATACTAACCTCCTTGATCTTCAGTTCTTAGGTTTGGGACTTGCCCGTTCCAGCTTGACATTGTAATTGGCGCAACAGTTATGAACACTTTAACACAGCTATGAAGCAAGTTAGTCGCCTAAACAGTGAAGCTGAAATTAGAATTTCAGAAAGCAGTCAATTTAAATTGATAAGGGATGTAATGAAATAAGGAGTTTAATAGTTAACTGATTTATAGAGAAGAAAATATAAAAACAGAGGAACATATTGTATAAAGTTTACGTGTATAAAATTATCTTGTACAGGGAATTATTTTCATGTTGAAAGTAGAAAAGGGTCGTTAGGTAATTAGTTAGGAGAGCAAGGGCGACTGGGTCATTAGAAGCCAAGTACAAATTCGCGGAATTGGAGAGGCTGGATTAGGAAATGTTAGAACAGCTCGCTAGCTAACCGGTAGAAAAGGTAATGGGTCACGTCTAGGCCTATGCCCTGTGTGGTTTATTTTGTCTCTGGCCTAAAAAAAGAGATACATTGAAAACAGACGCAGATACTCACCCCTCTGTATCTGTTGTTCTGGGGAAGGTGGTAGAAAATTCGGCTGCTTCTATCCAATCAGTGCTTGACTGAAGAGGCAAGTATGAATAGACTTCTGACATTTATGCACTAAGGGCCTTTATTACGATCTCCGGTTAAGGTTTCGGTTAACGGTTAACTTGAAGTTACACCCAGATGTCAGTATTACGACCTTCGGTTAAGGGCTAACTGAGAGTTATTTCTGGAGGTACACTAACCGCAACCTCAAGTAGGGGTTAGTGCGTTAGCTTGGAGTTTACTCGTGTTTCACACACAAAAATGGCGTACCTCCTATCACAATTGTATGTCCACAGCGACTCTGAAGATGAAATGCTGGCTCATTATTTATTTAATACAAGAGCGAAGAGATTCAGAATGCGCAAAGATAATTTCGAGGAGTGAACGTGGAAGAGTTCCAACAAATATACAGGTTATCAAAAGCTTCGACATCCGGAATTTTAGCGGAAATAAGGCATCGAATAGAATTTACGACAGAATGGCAGTTTTCAGCACGTATATAACATTATACCAGCATATTTGTATATTCCCGACATTCTTAAAATGAAATAAATTAAACCAACTTAAATTGTAGGTATTTCTTGATGGGCATTAGGTTAGGCAAATATAATTCTAGAGCCCAGTAAGTGTAGTGGATTGACACAAACAATACGATGTTTTGTGCGATTTTCATTACATCGGCACCACGTTTTAACTAACGCAAATGTAATAAACGGAGCATGGCAAATTACACATTTTGCGAACAGAAAATACACGGAAAACTATACAATATGTAGGTACACAAGTTCAAAAACACGCGGAACAAGATCATTATCTTTAACTAACGTTGCATGTTATTCATTGTGGGCAGAACGATTACCTTTTAAATAGTAAACGTTGCATTATATTCATTGTGGACACAACGATTTTGCGCTTCTTCAAAGCACTTCAAGGCTCTGAATGAATAGTGAATAAAACAGAAGCTATTTTTAGGTTATTATGCAATGTGTACAAATCTTCAAACCATCCCACACATCTGTGATGTGCTTTACCCACGAGATAGCGTTGCAAACACAGCAAAAGCCTAGTGAAGAATGTTACCAACTGCTCTCAGGGCATCATAATCTTCAGGATAACAAACCTACAGTTAAATTGAGTTCGTAATACGAGGCACCGAGCCTAACTAACAGTTGGCGATAACTGAGAGATAACAAACCGTGGCTAGTAACCGGAGACCGTAATACAGGCCCTAAAACATTTTTTCTACCCGCTGCCCCTAACCGGCGTCGTGGAAGAGACCTTCCAGTTTTATGGTCCTAGAGACAAGTTAAACCACCAAAAGTATAGTGGTCAGACACAGTTGTGTCTCTTACTGCGTGTTGATAACACATTTTGTGTGCTTCTGTCCGCCACGTGCAGAATTGTAAACCTGCATATACTCACCAGTCTAAGAGTTAAATTCAGTTCTTATTAGATTATATCAGTCGGTAATTTCTCGGGAATTTAAGGATTCATTCAACCTTATATATACTACGAGCTTGTGTTGTCTTCAGTCCTTAAACACTCACGCATACCCTGAGTAAAGAATCTCACTGCTCCAGCTAGGCCAGGTACACCAACGAGCTGAGATATTGTGGAATTAATATCCACTGGCGCCCTGAGTACTACATCGTCTGGAAGTTGAGCATTGCTTCTAAAGTATCGTCGGCGGAGAGGTACGTTGCTGCAAACTGACCACGACGCGCGACGGCTGTTTCAACAGGTGAGCGGTCGACTGCATGCTAGTAGAGTGTGCGGAACAATCAGTGGCAAATATCTCTACTTCGGCTATGCACTGCACCACATATTCATTAATTCCTTCGTCTGTGTCTTGCTTCACGAAGTCGAAGACACGTGCAGCTATTTCCCATCTTAACAGTTAACCTTCAATACTAAATATTACAAATAATAAAACAAATACTGGTTACTTTCTCTACTACGTATAGTAAGTAGGGGAAGTACTCCATTCGACCCAAAAATTCGATGTCGAGATTTCACAGTAAATGTATGATTTGAGGCCCACTGAATAAAAAATCAAACATTTTTAGAAAAGGTCCACGCGCGCATGTATGTGTGTCTGTGAAAAGAACGACTCAAAAACGAAAAGTCGGTTAGAAACCAAATTTGGTATTTAACCTTAATATTTTTTAAGGATGCGATACGAAGATTTTGAGGAAAATTCCTCTGCCCTAAACTAACATTTACATGGAAACCTTTAAAGAATTTTTTATTTTCTTAAAAAAGGGCTCTAACAGTTTTGATTCAAATGACACATGTTTAAAATATTATGACAAATGAAATGTATATTTTGAATTTTTTGGCTATAGTCTATATAGTCCTGTTTATTCTTAACAACTTTTGCATAATTGGTAAATCGTAAAAGACAAACCTAATACACAAAAAATGTTGTTGTTAGCTAATGCTGGATTTCTGACAATGAAGTCATTAATCCTCTTGCTTTCCAATATTTTTCACAATGATATTGAAGAGAGCAATAGCAGTAATAGTAACCGCTTTTTAGAGAGCACCATATTTTTATGTTTTGGTGGTCACATCGCTTTCTCACAACCCCCAGAATGTCTGGAGGACCACACCTGTCGTTGGTTTACGGGTCTCACCGACCTGACCGGGAGAATTATCAAAATAAATTCACCCACCATATCCTCTGATGACCAATCAGGGGACGTATTACATGCCATGACAGGTCAGCATGTTAGGGGTAGAGAAATTAGAGCAATGGAGAGGTTGGAAAAATAAAGACTCCCTAGTCCTTGGGAACCCTAATAGCATCGGGGTCGGAAGAGAACAAGAGATGACCAAGGTAAGGTCAGATAGAAAAGCTTATTACCCACATGATGGTGGACTGATCTCATCTGTCGTGGTGCAGTCTTGCGACTTATCCCACCCATTTCCATTTGATTGTTGCAGACTACTGTGCTATGTTCTTGGAGAACGTGATTTCTAGGCATTTATAGGCACCATAAAGTTAGTACATTTTCCCCAGTAAGCATGAAAATATTTTTGCTTACGGTTCTAAATAAAGGAACAAAACAAGCACATGTGTAAATACCGAACTATGGTTATAACCTAATTGTACAGAAAAAGTCAAATAGTTCAACTATTTCTCACAACTTCCGCCCCTAGTCTAATCTTACCAGTTTTCTGATTGACCTAAAATATTTCATGTTTCTCAGTTGTCAATGTGCCGAGTACATGTGTGTGGTTTTACATTCTCCCGCTGTTTCTTCCTGTTCACATAGATGCTAGTAACAAAAAGGTGTTCTGCTGTTGATGTGCCCGGAAATTGTCACCAGTCTTCAACATGTTGAACAGACATTTTCTTCCTGTTCGCAATCTCAACATCAAAAGTGCTTACATGGTTCTTGGCTTAATTTGTTTCACGCTGATGTATTCTGCTGAAATGGGGAAGTGGGACGGATCTTCGAAGTACAGAAAGCAAGGACCTGCAGTACTTAAAGATAAATCACATTACTAATATAATAATCAGAGACCGGAACTTAGACAGAATGCCTTTTTAAATATCACATCTATGTTCAATTTGAATGTGAATCTATACGAATTATACCTTTGTGATTGAAATGCCTCAGTTTTATGTTGCCTTTTTAAAAATATAAATGCCTATTTTACGAAATAAATGCTTTTTATTGCCTTTGTTTCATTAATCATTATTTATCTGGATAAACTTAGAAAAAATTCAAAAATTCTGGAAGGTGACAATTCTGTTGCAGTTGAAATGGATCCTACGATGATGCTGTGTTTCAGATTTACTCCAATAGTCTCTGTTGATGTTGAGACGTCACTCTGCCAAATGAAAAATGTGTTATCTGACAGGAGACTAAAAGGTCACAAGACCATAACGTTTATCGTGAATACGGAACGTAAGCAAGGGAAATGGTATAAATCTGCAACTACCAGTCTTACAAATCAAGCACTTAATTTTATCGCCTTCACCTTGAAAACAAAAATATTCGTTCTTCCATTGAATTGTATACAATACTATATATACTCCGCACCATCCGCCTCTGACTAGCAGGTCTGGTTCACCTTGCCTTGGTTAGTGGAGGGGGGATGCGAGCTGCGTTCGCTTCTTGAGCACAGTGTTTGATTGCCATTTTGTTGCAAAGTTCACAAGATGGAGGATCCTTCTGGCAACTAGATAGTCAGGAGTTAATTTAGTTTGCCCTGTTCTTAATCGGATGAACAATGCCTATTAATGCCGGCTAAGAACTTTACAAATACGTGGAAATGATAAGCGAGATTTTACTTCATACAATTTGCTGTTTTGATTATTTTCAGACTAGCTGTAGTTCCATCATAGACCAATTTTTTAATATACAGTATAGCATGTGGGACAAGGATAGGAGGGTAAATTGATGGTTTTCTTATTGCTTTCTTTGCTGTTTCATCTACTTTTTCATTGCCCTCTACTTCTTGATGAAAAGGTATCCACATTAAAACCGTCAGTGTACATTCAACAACAATTTTATTGTATATATGTAGTGTTTTTTTGTTTTGTTTTTTGTTTTTTTTTTTAAATTTTTGTTTAATAGGTTATTTGATGAGCGATATTGAGGACATATTAAACATTGTTAGACTGTGAATAGATTACATATTTTCCCTTACATAGGACAAATCTTGCTATACAAAAACTGTAGATCTTGCTAAAACACAATTTATGCCCGAATACATTTTTTGTAGATGAGCTATTTCGGAAATATTCCTTATATGTGTGAGTTTTGAAAAACTTATTTTCGTCAAATGAAACATCGTTATTCATTTTAATATGTTAGTCGTACAAAGAGAACGGAATTTGAAAGCTTTAAAACATTTGACTATCGCACAAAGCCTACTGTATTCCCATATTCCCCTTGCACCTACAAGGAAATAAGCAATAAGATAATTTCTGCAAATGTTTATTTCAACTAACACGAAGAAGATATAGGAATAAGTGTTTGTAAGAATTGTTAGTACAAGAGTAGAGAAAGTCATGTGAGTGCAACACAGATTTTTTCTTCTCATGGTCATCCAAACAGAATATTTTAAAACTATCACATAGCCACACACTTTTCAAAAAAAATCGAGATATTAAATTCATATGACTTTCTCTACTTATTCTTCAACAAACCATTGTTTAAAAAAACCTTACTCTTTTAGCTTCTTCATGTTAATCGAACTTTCGAGCTCTACTTCTGCGAGCGTGCATCTAATTTAGTTTTTGTGGCCTACGTGATGGTAGGAAACCTAAAAGCATTCATAACGGTATGCAGCGTGATTATTATGGAATATATTAATAAACTTTGTACGGCCACTAATGACAGAAAGCTTAAAAAATAATTTCAGATGTCCTCATTCTTTATATGCATACAAGCGAAAATGGAGCACCCTTTCACCGTGTCCTTGATGTAAATAAAGCCACGTGCTTCTGACCGCAACATTTTCAATCAAGTAAAAAAAGGCTATAGTAGTCATTTCCAGCCATAGAATATGCTCAACTAAATTGCCTTTTGTATATCATCCTGGTATGCGTACTGGATCTAAAATTGCTAAGCGTTTTTAGGGCTAAAAGGGTTACGAGGACTTTGAGGAAAAACGCGTGACGGTCAACATCACGCTGAGAACGGAACAATTCGTAAATTGCTACATATTAGGAGCGCTTCATTTGAGAGTCACGGACTAAATAGCATAACTTAAGGAAAGTATAAGAACTCATATAAAAATTACACGTTGCCTCTGTTTGTTTACTCAAGTATTTTTCTGCATTTATAGTAAAGCAAAAACACTCTTTCTTCCTTTTTTTCGAACGCGTTTCACTATGCTATATCCTGCATACTTAAAAAAATGTGTTGCACTCACATGACTTTCTCTACTCTTGTATTAACCATTGTTACTATATCTTCTTCGTGTTAGTTGAGATAAACATTTGCAGAAATAATATTATTGCGTATTTCCTTGTAGATGCAAGGGGAATGTGGCAATATAGTAGGTTTTGAGCGATAGTCAAATCTTTTAAAGCTTTCAGATTCCGTTCTCTTTGCAGGGCTAACATATAAAAAATGAATAACGATCTTCCATTTAACGAAAGTTTGTTTTCCAAAACTCACACAAATAACAAGGAATATCTCCGAAATTGTTCACTCTACAAAAAAAATTATTTGGACATAAATTGTATGTTTTAGCAGGATCTAAGATTTGGTCTATTTCTTACGGTTTACGAGTTATTCAAGTCATCCAGAGTAAACGGACTACATAAGCTGTAGCTAGAAAATTCAAAATATACATTTTATTTATCATAAAGATAACTTAAACATATGGTATTTTAAGCAATATCGTTAAAGTAATTTTCAAGAAAATCAAAGAATAAAAAGAGAATCCTTTGACTTTGGCAGCTAAATCGTATGCATCATGTAAAACACTGGCATCCCCCTTCCCTCTTCCCAACACCTGTTAATCAATATCTGGCCTATAGTGTATAGCGCCGAACAGTTCAGCAAATTTTAAGACGGAAACCACACACATCTTAAGAAATAAAACTTGAAATATAAAAATCCTTCGGAGGTCTAGAATAATTTCAGAGAGTACGAGTGTAGAGGACAAACTAAACGGGTAGAAGGGTTTGAGAGGTAGAACTGGAACTTAAAAATTCAATGCCACAACAAACTTTGCCCACATACGGCTTGTGTGTTTAAAAACACCAACAGTAAGTTTGTTGGCATAAATAGGGTCGAAGGGTGTTTCTCAAAGTACTAGGATATTAGGAGGCAAAGAAACTTACGAACTACTCTAGTTTCCGAGGGAGACTTTTCTGTAACACTGATAAATTGCTAGGTTAGAATGGGATTCCCCATGAGAACAAAGGAATTCAGTTCAGTGGGTGGCACTGCCGATGTACATGCAACCGTTCAGCAATATTAAACCTTCTATTGGGTTTCTTGCGGTTCCCTCGACTAAGGGTTTTTTCCATTACTTATGTGCTCTTCACCTCTTTCTTTTCCCACTTTATCACTTTTTCTTGAGTTATGACGAATTGGGGATCGCCAGTGGGTTTAGAGAAAAAGTTAGAAACACAGTACCTATCAGAGACGTGTTAACATTTGTAGCGTTCACTCTCCCATTGCTCGGCCAACATACACAACAATATCAAGAAATTGTGTTCTTGGAAAATACCAAATGTGGTGCTTTTTTAAAACGGGCAGAGTGAGTCAGTGGCGAGAGCGAAGCAACTAGTTACCGGAACAAAATTCAACCAGTTATTCATTATCACATTTAATTACATAAGGTCCTTTGAAATATCTAATTAATGCAGACAATCTTATGCAGGGCGTGAAACGTTTGTTTCGCCTACGTTCGTTGGAATAGCTGTTAAATATATTATTTATTTATGCCAACAAACTTACTGTTGGTGTTTTTAAACACACAAGCCGTGTGTGGGCAATGTTTCGGAGGTTGAATTGGAACTGAAAAATCTGATGTGTTGCACTCACACGACTTTCTCTACTTTTGTACTAACCATTCTTACAAACTCTTGTTCCTATATCT